>JAJGRX010001128.1:0-366543 GCA_025461125.1 Carex kokanica | reverse complement strand
CCTCTTCGTTGACCCCTCATACACCGTCGGATTCACTCCGAGCCCCTGAAGCAACGTCTCACAACATGACTCATACAACATCCTTTTCTCCCGACACAACTACCGGATTGTCTTCCACGACTTGTCTGACGCCGCCTGATTGCCTCACGGGTGGCGAAGAAGATATGTCGCCCGGGCGGGGCCACGCACGGGTGTTACTGCATGGAATTGCTTGGTGCATTTTCTCGATTTTCCTTTCACTATGTTTAATTTTCCTCTTTGGTTGAGATTTTGTTGATTTTGTTTTTTTCGTTTGATTTTGTTTGCCGATGGAAAATTGATTTTCTAATGGGAAGGAAGCGAAGCAGGGAAAGAGCGAGGTCATATATAAAGGCGGCATGACGTCATCTGAGGTCGAGCTCTTTACTAATTGCAAGTAGTTAGACCCATTTCGTGTGGGGTCCTTTGCGGGTCCCACAAGATTGAACGACACCGGGTTTGTCCCCCGTATGGCGGCTCTGCTTCTCTTATCCAGTTTGTGTACACGAAGATGCCTTGTTGTTGAACTCTGCCAATTCAAGCTTTCACTATAAGATCAATTTTCTGGTCTTGACAGCTAAATAATGATACGGAACATTGTCGACAATTTATATCTGGAGGCTCATTTTATGAGGTGCACTAAGCTGCATGTCGTTCATAATTAGTGAAGCATTTGAACATATATTTCAAAAATACATTTTGACGGATGATAGGTGGTTACAAAATTCATATAATATATTCAGATACTAAAAGCAATATATCTAATTACTATTCTGAAATTATTACATTACATCAATACTAAAAACTATTTAAAATGTTTGATCTGCTCAAGTAACAAACTTAAACAAGCAATCAAGAATGCCGAAATTTTGATTTCTACTATAATAAAAATAATAATAAATCAAATCACTCTAAAATTGTGGGAATTCAAATTTTACCCAGGCCGCAGAACGGTATGGCGGCCCCAAAGATTGGGGATGCCAATTGGCCATGCGGTCCTAGCCTTGGGGCCTTCAAACCGTTCTGCGGCCCCTTCTTCTTTTTTGTAAACGACACATGTGGTTTTTGTTTTTTAGTTGTTGTTTGAGGAGACTTATGGCAAGCAAAGGAGATGCAACTGTATTTTTCTTTGTTTTTTAGTTGTTATTTTTTTTAATAAAATTTCTGTTAAAAAAAAAATTGTAGGGCTGCTAAACGTTTGGAGGCTTCAAGGTTGGGGCCGCAGGGCCAATTAGCGACCCCTAGTCTTTGGAACCGTCAAACTGTTATGCGGCCTGAGTAAAATTGGAATTCTCACAAAATTGAAGTGATTTGGTTTATTATTATTTTTATTATGGTAGAAATAAAAATTTCGGTCAAGAATGATTCAGTAATATTACGGACCATGTGTGGGCAAAATTGGTGCTCAATAACACCGACAGCGAAATTTTATTCTCTCTCATCGCTTTCATCGCTCTCTCGCGAGCTACACGAGAGTCGCGTCTAGATTTTACGGACGACGTGGCATCGCAGAAGCCTTGTGGTGCTTCACGTCCTTCCTTCACTTACCGCGGGGTTCCTCCTCTCCATCTCCAGTACTACAAAATTCATCTCTTACCATAAAATCTGCACGGTCCCATGTGATCTAGCAGTTCAGAATAGGTCCTGATATTAAATGGGCTGGTTCAAGCCGTCGATTTAAAATGGACAACCCTGATTATTTAAAAGGCTCCAACCGCATTTGTACAATTAGAGAGGATAGGAACGCATTGACGTGCCCAGTTGGATGTCAGCTGGGCCTCTCTCTGCTGACGGCATCCGTTAGGGGGGAAAGGCCCCCTCTCTCCGTCATCAACCACGAAACAAGCATTCCAGATGACGTGCCAGATGGAGTTTGAATAAATGTGGTCGGGTCCACCGTCCAGGTGGCATATTCCCTTTTACTATTGGACGGAGCAGCTGTTTGGTGACGAGAAATGGATACGAACGGCGCTTCGCCACCGTCTGATCCGAATCAAAGTCTTACCACGGATTAGCGGCAAAATCAGGCGGGTGGCGGGTGGGTTGCATGGGGGCCACATACACGATGCACATGCGTGAATTGGTTTTGCGAAATGGAATTGAACAAGGAAAGAAAGAGAATGGAAATTAATTATTAATTTTTTTTTGAGTAATAAATTACTCAAAAAAAATTAATTATTATTAATTAAAAAGAGGGATCATTGTTTAGTTTGTTCTCTCTTTGCTTGTTAATTATGCAAACGATTGCCGTTTGTTTTTGGTCCCCACTCCGCAGTGCTCGTGTTAAATATGCAACCAACCGGTCGGTACTCGCAATCGCCACAAGCAAAGCATGACGTCATTCTCGGTATAAAATGATCTTTGATCTTCTGTGACGTAATCAGAAAACATCATTAGTTTTGTACTTTCTTACTTCGTGTGTTGCGCCCTAATTTTCTGCCTACAAAAAATCATCAGAAAATATTGAGGCGCCAGGTGAGAACGAATTGTTTGTTTAATGCAAGTGGTGATTGGATTGGTGAGAAAGAAATATTGAAATTTATGGAGGCTGCTTCTCTACGTCAAATCCAATGAGCTCAACAAATATTCCACAAAATCTTTTGTTTTATTATTTTAAACAGATCATATTTGGATGTTAGTCAACGGCGCCACGTCAGTTAATAAAAAAAATATAGATCCTGTTGATAGTATTTTCTTAAAAAAAAAATGTACATGACTCAGCAAATATCAATTAATTTATTCATATATGCTGTATTTAATATTCATTGACTAAATAGTTATCAATCTGCTTATGGCGTGATTATTATTTTATTTTGCATTTATTTTTCTTCCCTTCTCTTTCCCTTTAGCATCATCTTGGGTGCCTGAGTCATCTGCATTTTAATATATTGTTTTTCAAAACCTTCGCAAAGGCTGCGAAATTGTAAGGAGAATTGAACTCAACTTTTTAATAACCAACAATTTTAGAATTTTCTTCTTACCTAATTGTGTTACTTCTCTTTTTAAAATTAATTCTTGCAAAGTACATTCTAAAAACATAGTAATTTATTTTTGAAAAACTTATATTTGAAGCCATATTGTTGTTTTGTTAGAATTTAGCTCAAGTCATTTGGTCATAACAAATTTATCAAATTTTGCTGAGGAATTTTGATTGATACATTCACAATTGTTCAAGTTTTCTTTATGCCTACAAATGTAATAGCTTCGGAGTTCAATGCCGAGAAGGTAAGTCCATATCCCTCCAGGTACCAAGGGACGGATTTAGAATTTTCAAAGTTCAAACTTCTAATTTTCAACGTCCTGACTTTTAATTCTAATTAGTAATCAAAATTCAAATAATTTATTCTAATTTTAATCCTAAATTTAACCTAATTACATATCAAATTTTCAGAGAGGGGTAAAAAAATTTCCTGGGTGGCGCAAAATTAGTACGGACCTATGGGTTCCCATAAAATTTTAAAATACAGTGAGGACAGTTGCCCCCTGGCTCCACTTGAGTCCGCCCCTGCAAGTACCTGAGGTGCAATATATATAAACAAGCAGTCCAGATTAATCCTTGTCGTGTCAAACTCAATCCGGTGTTTATAAAAACTATTGGAGGTCTGCTTTGAGATTTGTGCCGAGTTAAAAAAACAGTCCGGATTTACTTATTGTGATTTGGTATCACTCTCTTAACTTTGTAGTTTTTAAATGAATCGGTGAGCTAAAAATAAATAAATTAAAAGCTTGCTCTTGAATTCTTATTTTATTTTTTTCAGTCATTTGTGGTTCAAATCTTGGCAGCCAATTTATTTGATTATAAATTTATAACTATTTTTATTTTATCAATGAAAGATAGGGGCCTTTTCCTATTTTTCCAAAAGAATTAAAGTTGCATGTGAAATCTATAATATTATGGAAAATGAACTATCATTTTGCGAGTACAACATGATTCATCGGACCAAAACCACGTAATTTCAAAACAAAACAAAAAACAAGCCAGCACTGAAAAATATACAAGACATGTACAGCATTAATAAATTTACTGTTTAATAAGACCGCAGACAGTGTCCATTAAAAATAAATTATATGAGCATCAGATCAGATTTGATTCAATAATTGATCTAAATCGTTTGACTTATGTCCAGGTTATTTATATGCAAAAATAAACATTATAAATTGTTTGTAAATTTGAATCAGACACATTTTTTTTAATGCAGATCTAATAGTTCAAATTTAATATCGAAATAAATTTGATCAAATGTCATTTTGAACGGATAATAAGAAGGTGATAAGGACAAACAAATGGACCAACTCCCAGCCGCCTCCCTACCATCTTTTAAACACCGCCGTATTATATACCTAATATAATAAGTAGTATATCTATCTGTATATGTGATGTAACTAATTCATGCGTCCCTGTTGTCCCAAAAAAACAATTAATACCCCTCATGAAAATAGTATAGTAACTAAATCATGATTCATACGCTCCCGGGTCAACGCGTTTTTATTTTCATCTAGTGCGCCATTGATGGCGTTGTACTCGTGGAATTTTCTAATGAGTGAGGCTATGGTGCTATGCATAGCACCAATAGCTAGTGTACTACGGCTCAATATGGTACTTTTTAAAATCCTACCGATCGATCCGACCGTTCAATGTGATATTCATATGAATATGTACTTGCAAACTAAATTTTATATTTTTTCGAATTTTTTTACTATTTTTTTAGATAGGTAGAAAAATCAGTGTTTTTTGACAATTCTGGACCATCAAAATTCTACATATCTGCAAAAATAGTAAAAAAATTCGAAAAAATATAAAATTTAGTTTGCAAGTACATATTCATATGGTTATCACATTGAACGGTCGGATTGACTGTTAGAATTTTAAAAAGTACCATATTGAGCCGTAGTACACTAGCCATCCGTGCTATGCATAGCACCATAGCCTCACTCTTTTCTAATTACTAAGGTGCGTTTGAACAGAGGAGTGGGCTAGTGAGAATAGTATCTAATTTAAAAATAAAGAATAGTTGCTAACTCAATTTTTGATTGAGTTAGTAAAATAGTGAGCTAACTTATAAAAGACAAACAAAAAATAATGAATAACTCTTCATTCAAACACACTTTAAATTTCATAATAGCCAAGTGCCCAAGTGGCTTATTGTTAGCTGTCATCTCCGGTATACAGAACTGGAGGGGTCCAGCGTCATTGTTTTTCTCCTGGTCTCTAATATAAAGGTTGATATTAAGTTTGTAAATATTAAATTACTTGAAAATATTAGTATTTGGGTTTGGAGTACGTTCGAATGCCTTTGAATTGAATTATGTTCAAAGTTTTATGAAACGTTTGATTAAAATGTCATAAAAATTACAATAATTGATTGTAATGTTGATTAATCTCTCTCCGATAGACAGAAAAATAAAATAATCTTTCTTGTTCTCCGGCTCCATAAGCCCCTATTTGATTACAAATAAAAAAAACTTCTAATTTTTTTTCTCGTATTGTACATTAAGAATGAAATTATCAAAAACATTAATCTGAATAGAAACAACAAAAAATCAAATAAAAAGATGTAAATTGAAAAACAAAATCTCCTTGCAGGAAAGCTTTCCAGGACAGAAGAAAAATATTTTTTTCTGTCGTGATTTCAGTGTTGAAGAAGATTGAGGCTAGAGGAGAGAGAGGAGGGAAAGAATTGTTTCCCTTCGTACTATTTTTTTGAAACAAATCGGTTCAAAAAGAGATAATAAGAGAATTTTTTTTTTCTCTTTTACCTGACAGAGAGCAGTTAACATTCGCTTCAATCAATTAACTGAAGGCAACGTTGATATTGTTTGGTGTAAAAAAAGCTCTATACAAATAGATCAGTTCAGAAGCTTTCAGACAAGTCCCAATCCTGATATTTGATAGTAGTAGGATAAATACATGAATTAGCAATTTAGGATGCACTTGTTTGTCTCTAGCCCAATATTTTTTTGGTTATTTCTTTCAGAAAAAATTATAAAGATATACATATTTTCAAAATAATTATACAATGAGGGATCCGATTACATCTTTTTTGGTGACACACTTTGACACGTACCATTTTCAAAGTCCAAATAGTCGATTCAAACTGTTCAACATGATGGATATATTAAAATGTGCTTGGAGATCAAATTTTACATTTTTTTGAATTTTTTTGCTATTTATTAAGATGGTTACAAAAATCGTTGTTTTCAGACCATTAAAAAACAGCGATTTTGTAACCATCTTAATAAATAGTAAAACATTAAATAAAAACATTAAAATATCCTTATTTTGCTAATAGAGAATAGTTGTTTTAAGTTCAAGTTAAAAACAGGAGACTGCCATTCGTTTGGAATGGAAGATCAATTGGAAACCTGAAAAGTAAAAAAGAAAAACGTGAGATAATGTCACATGCTACGTCATGTATGAAATCGTGTGGGCTCAACAATATCTACGCCCCTTATGATTACGACACCTGTGCTCTATTATATTATATATTTAATATAATTTCATGGTGGCGCTCTTAGAATGGACCAGTATCCTCTGTAATATTGTACAGAACAGCAAATTACTTTACGGTCCGGATTTACTCCGGTGCCTATTCGGAAGATTGGAGGGAGCAGTATTATTTGTGCTTTGAGATTCGTGCAAAGTTAAATCTGACTACTGAAACTTCATCGTACTCAGTCGAGTATTGTCGTGGATCTGAATTCCTTCTAGGATTCCCGTCTCCAAAATTTATATTTAATTATTGACATTTATTGGTTAAGAAACAAATAATTATTAACTATAAAGATATTATAAACTCTACATAAATTTACATGAAAACCGAAAGTTTTTAATGTTAATAATTATGAAGTTTTCTTAATAAAAATAAGTGAGTTGATAGTTAGATGTATAGTAGGAAGTTGACAACTCACTTTTATTTATTTATAATTGGAAGCTGAAGAGCTAATGTTCATTAAAATGTAAACAATGCGTAATAAAATAGACACATGAAAAAAAAAGTATATTGAAAATTGTAAGTTAGATGAAAAACTAATACTACTAAATGTCATTGCATGATATTATTTCCTTGTTTAAGGAGAAGGAAAACTCAAATTTATTTGTCGTTCCGGATATACATCGGTATGATTTGATCATAGTTAATGTTATCATCATATTTATTACATCAACAATTATAGCCACGAATAAAATTGTTTTAGTATATAAATAAATTGACACACGACAACGTAGCACATCAAGTTGGAGATATAATAAATAGGAAAAGTGACATGAAAATTGCGACCAACAGGGTACATCAACGGGTGCCACTTAGCGACGTGGTGAGACACAAGCATGACATCATAGTTTTGCAAAACAAAATAATATCTAAATGGAAAGGGACAAATTGACAAACTAAAATCGTTGCTGATGTCAGATGTGGCGTTGCAACGAAAGAGACGACTCAAAGCAAAAAAAACATGCTTATCTTTTCAATGCTGCCACCTGATCACGCTTATCTCAATCTAACTATCCACAGGAAAAATAAAATAAAATGCTGACATCAAATCATCAATTCATTGTATGTTAACATCATCTTTCTTGGTTAAAAATTTATTAAAACCGATCGGAACAAGAAAATTACAATCAATTTGATTGTCAAATCAGGAGATAAACAATTTTTACCCAATTGTAGGATCGGCATTGACCTTTATTTTTATATTTTTATATTATAAAAATTCATTCAAATTCAAAATACTCACCTTTCATTCTGGACGATTTAAATGAACTCGTATATCGTAATTTCAATCACAACTCAGGATAAAAACTTTTTGTTTCCTGTTCGCTTCTTGTATTAACACTTTAAAAGAAAATAATTAAGGACGTATTTATCAAACTTGACCATTCTATTTATCGAAAAGTCTCGTCAGTTTTCCTATAGATTTAATTTCGTTATTTTTTTAATAAAACAGTTTTATTTTGTATGACTACTGTAGCAAATTTTAATAAATGAGGAACAATAAATGTTAAAAACTGTACGTAGAATCGTAGACCTATAATGTTCCAAAACAAATCCTTTCTGTTCTTTCAGTATAACATATAATATATGGGCCTCAAGAGGGGAAATAAATCTGCTGCGATCCTCTGGGATCGCAGGGTCCCTGCGATTCCAATTTCAACCGTTCGTATGTTTTGAGATTCGTGCACAAAAACTGATTTATCAAAAAGATCCTGAATTTTATCATTTGAATGGTCGGATTTAGAATCGCAGCAGATTCGGACCCTAAGGTGGAGCCTATGCCCATTTGGCTAAAAATTTCATTATTTACATTGAATAGAAATTGGGTGATCTTAAATTAAAGAATAATACTAATTATGGTTTTGGGGTGGAACGGTTCAATTTGTGTCAAGATTCGTGCGAAAATTAACATGACAAACCATCATGTGAATCTAAACGAACGTACATATTTCGACATTGATCGCGGTCCAGACTAGATATCGACCCCTTCGCTCTCATTGGTAGAAGTCTAAAAGAGGGGCTCCTGGTTTTGCTGTAACTGAGAAGATAAAGAATCTCGTTTGGTATGATGTCAGGGAAAAGTGCAATCGCGCTGCAACTTAACTTGTATCAATCAAACCTTCTAGATATATTAGCATTCAGAGACAATTAATTAAAGAAATGAGTTTTATTATCTGTTTGAAAATCAACAATAAACAACAAACTGGTGGAGTATCCTTGCACTTATTCATACTCCAGGTATAGAGAAGATAAGATCATGCAAGTAGGTCATTCTCCGGCAACGAACCAAATTTAAATTTAATATATTGAAAACCACATGAGAAGATAACATCAAATTATTCTTTTCTTTGGACCTTTGGTGCCATCATTCTCGACGTCACTAGTAGAGTAGTAGGTTACCGTCTTACCGACAAGGCACAATTAGAAAATTATAATTAAGAGTTGAAATGTAAAATGCAGTAGTTGATAAAATTTGAATCTAAAATTACAAAACATAATACTAAGCACTAAATTACGAGAAGACTTAACCATGTAATTTTGTTTAAAAATAAAATATAATTAAATTTGAATATACACAATTAAACTTTAAAAATCAGGGGGAGGCTAAGCATCCCTATCATTTGGCTGTAGATCTGTCCTGATAACAAATGTTTTAAATACAGTTTTGTTCATGCATGCGGAAGATCACTGCATATCGCATATGCAGATTTTAATGCGGATTTATACTTGCGGATTTTAAAATAAACTGTTGTTGGACCCTAAATAGTTCAGCAATATATATGAGGATTTACCGTATCAATTCCTTGGAAATTGGATGAGAATAATAACCTAAAATTTCAATTTCTTGAAAGTCACTAATGATTGATATTGATTTTGATCAATAAAATTCATGATAAAATTCTACATAAAAATTATGAATTTTGATATAAAGAAACCCTAAAAACTCAAAAGGGGTGAATTTATATGAATTTTTGAAGTTCTGGTGAAAATTCCGGGTGCATAAAATGGGACCCTAACAAAAACTCTATCATCTCCTAGGTGTCCACATAGACATTGCCGCATGTAGTTTTATATGTTCGCATGACTGTATATGCGGCCATATATTCAAATCCGTGTGACATTTTGAGCGAGGCAACATACCGCATACGCATTTGCACTCTATGTGGTTGCATTTTAAAACATTGTTGATAACTGATTAATAGTAAGAAACAAAAAAAGAAAAAGTTCTTGACATTTTTCCTAAAAAAATTGCTGTTCAAATTACATTCATACACCGTAAAAATTGTTATGTTGGTTTTGCAAAACAAAATTCCTTTTATTTGATTTTCCTTCAACAGAACATTTGCGCATTTCGTCCCACATGTACCTAGGGCTGCAAACGAACCGAACCGAATCGAACTTACCGCCAGTTTGAGTTTGGTTTGAATTAATTTCGAACAAACTCAATTTCAAACGAACTCAATTTCAAACTTTTACGAACTTTGTTACGACTTACGAGTTATCACTTATGGCTGTGCCATAGTTTGAAATTACAGCACTTCAATAAAAATTCAGGTATTCTGAATTCTAATTAAAAAATACACCAAAGTTTATATCAAAGTTCATTACAAATACCAAAAATTATATCTAACACCAAAGTTTAGTGCAATCAATCAAAGTTTAGTACAATTACAGTATCCAAAGTTTTCAAATATTCAAAGTATTCAAAGTACAACAATTTAAGTTAGAACTGAGTGCAATTATGGACTGGGCGGCCTTATATTTTCATCAGCGAACATAAGTTATCAGCGGAAATAAACGGTTCACGTTTGAGTTAATTTCGAACTAAATTTAGTTTGCGAACCTATTTCGAACGAACTAAGTTCAGTTTGAGTTTGGTTTGAATTAATTTCGAACGAACTCAATTTCGAATCAAATTTTTTACGAATTTTTTCGAATCAAACTCGAATCGAATTACGAACTACGAATTTTTTGTGCAGCCCTACATGTACCCAATTCATCCAAAATCTACCCTGATCAGCCTATTAAGCTTGACGCTTGAGTTTTGTTTTTGCAAAAATTTAATATGGATCAACACCACATTTGGTACCGAACTGGGCCGGAGCATCATATCAGTTCGGGCCCATATCTGGCCTACTTTAATTGAATTTTGTCACCTGCTAGTAGATAAACTTAATCATAATTAGTTGTGACTGAGTTTAAGTTAGTCTCAATCATAATTCTAATAAAATAAACTTAAATCCTAAATATTACTAGCTTATCTCCATTGATATATTTCATTATTACAATTCCTAGCTCATTTTTAAATTCAATTTATATATTTTAGATTCCCTATTTAATACCGATGTAAAAAAAAATATCCAACACTTTATTTCTATTTTAAATTTTATTGAGGCATAAATTCATATTATATTTCTTTTTGCAGATATATATTCAAATTCTGAATTATTCAGCATTTCTTGGCAGTGGGTATACGCGGAATAATTCCCTGTGGATTGACCTCGATTATACTACTCGATAAGGATTGTGCGCTTACGATCCAAATCGATAGCATTTCCGAGTTTATAAATTTTAAAAGAAACATCTCTCTCTTTTGAGTGATCACTAGACACGTACTCGTTAAACATACTTGCTTTTTTTATTTTGAATTTTTTTAAATGCACTTATTTGACTGTCACATACTAGATGATTGATCATAATTTCTTTCAGTTTTTAATATATCATTTAAGAATACATATCTATTGCAATTCTTAATTTGCAAAGATAAAATTGTGACAAGATATTTTTAATTGAAATATTTTAATATAAAACAGTCCGCCGATACAATACAAGCTTATCACATGGACCAACATTACAATACACAATTAATTTATAACATGTTGTAGCTTGTAGCGTTTCGGTTCTAATTGAGACACGCCGCTAACTATTTCTAGAATCTCGCCTTTTCAAATTCTTTCCCGGAATTTTGTCACCCCTAAGATGTAATGTGTATATATATATTTTTTTCTAATTGATTGAATTCTTCAACATACAATGTACATTCCTTAAAATAAAATAAACACTTGCTTATTTTAGTTCAATATAAAGATATGGCAATTATTACCTACTAAATCAAAATACATTTTGATAAATATCAATTTAATATTTGAATTATTAATAATTGTATTCATGATCCTCAGAGGCTCAGAATGAACACTTCTTACAAGTAGAGAATGTATATTAACTATAAGTCTATAACTAAAATAAACACATAATTTTTTGAAACGTCATCTATTTTTAAGTTCAAAATGCACATCTTTTAATTATATTGAATTATGTGTTTAGCTAAAGTGCACGTTTTAATTTATTTTTTTAAAGAGGAGGCTCGAATTATAATATTTGAAACCGTCTAACTTTAGAGATATCAACAATACAATGATACTTCTTTACTAAAGAATACAATATATACTGTCACAACAAAAAAATGATGATATAATCAGACATTTGAGTAAAATTAAACTTCTATGATACAACATAATAGGAATGGTTTGATGATATGATCGTACCCAATGAATCTGTATTCGTGTAGTGCATATTCAACGCACAACCACGCCATAACAGTAAACTAATAAGCAGTGGAGCCAATCGGTAAAGAACACGATGTAATTGGAAAAAAAAAAAACTGTCTTGTATAAACTATGCTGACAATGATGCAAAAAGATGCACAAATGACCCGACATTTTTAAAAAGACCCAAAGTTAATTACAGATTAATAAAAATGTTCAGACCCATCTGGTATTTTTAAAAATGCCCAAACCAGCAATTTAATAGCTGGTCCCATGATTAATTTTTTTGTTTATAGAGACAAATAGCTAAAATGCTGAAATATAACACTAAAAATTGAATTTTTTAGTTAAATACTTGTCAAATTAATTTTTTGATAGCATATTTACCGGATTTTTTTTATTAAATATATCACACGGACTGTTTCTTGTTTGAATATACAAAATGAAAGATACTCAATATTAGGATGCTGGCTATTATCAAATTAAATTCACTAGCCGCATGTGAACACTAAACATCATATCAATAATTTTGATACAATTTCTAACTTTTACCATGCTGTATACGACACTGTCACCAGCCGCAAACGGGTAGTTGTGCGTCTACCGATGATAAAAAACTTTAACTCAATTTTTAAGGCACTAAACGACATTTTTTTTTGCAATTTTGACTCCGTTGCCCCCTTGGGGATGACTCCTGGGGCGCCATTGCCCCTGTCTCGTCCCAAGTTTTCCGAATTGGGGTCGTACGCGCAAATCCGAGTTTCCTAGCCAAAGTTATGGCCGTTTAAAGATTTTTAAAAAACAACGATGCTTTCGTGCAAAAACACCGTTGTTTTTAAAAAAACATTGGTGCATTATCGGTTTTTTTGCACGAAAGCATCGTTGTTTTTTAAAAAACTTTAGATGGCCATAACTTTGGCTAGGAAACTCAGATTTGCCCGTACAACCCCAATTCGGAAAGCTTGGGACGAGACGGGGGCAATGGCGCCCCAAGGGCTCGACGGAGTCAGAATTGCAACAAAACGTCGTTTAGTGCCTTATTAAATTGAGTTAAAGTTTTTTATCATCAGTAGGCACACAACGACCCGTTTGCGGCTGGTGACAATGTCGTATGCAGCATGGTAAAAGTCAGAACTTGTATTAAAATTACTGATCTGATCTTTAGTATTCGCATTCAGTTAGTGAATTTAATTTGACAATAACCAGCATCCTAATATTGAGTATCTTTCATTTTGTATGTTCAAACAAGAAACAGTCCGTGTGATATATTTAATAAAAAAACCGGTAAATATGCTATCAAAAAATTAATTTGACAAGTATTTAACTAAAAAATTCGATTAGTTAAATTCGATTTTTAGTGTTATATTTCAACATTTTAGCTATTTGTCTCTCTAAAAAAAAAAAAAATTTAATCAGGAGACCGTCCATTAAATGACCGGTTTGGACATTTCTAAAAATACCAGATGGGTCTGGGCATTTTTATTAATCTGTAATTAACTTTGGGTATTTTTAAAAATGTCGGCAAATGACAAAGCATATCCAATTAAAAATATAAATATAACATATGCTTTACGGAAAAAAAAGAACATTTACTAGAAATTCGAATTATAACGATTTTGAGTCGGAAATATTAACTTGTTAGTAGTTTTTGTATGCGTCATTTTGTGTAAAAACACATTTATCAAAATTAAGACGAAATAATTGGACATTATAAACTTGTTTAGCTTAGTCGTTCCTGTTGCAACGCATGTGCGCGACACTAGTCATTTTGTGTATACACAAAATTCTAGTCAAGCCTGGTCTGATCCGGTTCGCTCCGGTTCGAGTCCAGAGCCTCCGAAATAGGTTTATTTCACAGTCCGTAGCCGTAGGGTTTGTTTTCATTTCCTTTATATCAGTCCCTGACAAAACCAAACTGTTTTCCCGGGTGGAGCGCCTCTCTTCTCCGCCTCCCTATCTCAGTTCCCTCCCCGTTTTCAATTTCGACTATCAAACCCTTTCCTTTCTTTCCACGAATTGATCGAGAGAGAGAGAGAGAGAGAGAGAGAGAGGATTTGTGGGTTGTGTGATAGATAGAGCGGGTAAGGAGGAGATGCGATGAGTGCCGTCAGTATAACCAACGTGGCGGTGCTCGATAATCCCACTGCTTTTCTCAATCCTTTCCAGTTCGAAATCTCCTACGAGTGCTTCGTTCCCCTCGAAGACGGTTCGTTTTCTCACCCTCTCTCTGTTTTATTGGCTATGTCTTGTTTGAATGTGCGAGCTGGTTTGTGCTGCGATGAGGTTTAGATCGAAATTTTTGATTGCCTTCATGGGTTATTTTCTTTAGGAGTATTTGATTTCTATTTTTGTTGGTTTATTGTATGATTTATTTTGTATTTGCTAAACCTGGAATTTTATGTTGGTTTAGCTTATTAGGGAAATAGTCTAGTTAGGGTTACAAGCTTGGTTGATGCTCTTAGTTATTGTAAATAGCTTAGACTGTAATACAGTTCTACACTTAGACTTAGTCACTACCAGTAAGTACTCTGATTAGGATTAGGATTCTTTATTGCTATGTACTATTAGACTCTTAAGTTTTTACATAATTACTCAGATAGAGTACATGAGCCAAGTTTTTTCTTATGATTGCATTTAGCATACGCCATTTTCCTGACATGGTAAAGAGTCACTTTCGATGTGTTTTTTCAGCTCTTATGTTTGGGTTTATTCTTGGTTTCATATTTGATTGTTGATTGCATGCATATTGATCTTGAGTTTTGGTTTTACAAACAACTTCTGTTTCTTTAGATCTGAGCAAAAGGGATGTGATATAAGATATATTTTCAACTATGACCAGTATTTAATGACAGCAGTTTTAACCGGACCATCTTAGCAATGTATATAAATTACATTTGAATTTGAAATCTGATGCATGGAGTGTGATAATTATCAGACAAATGATGTAAAAATTCATCAAATTGATACATAAGTTTTATTATTTGTTGCATGATTTGAAAAATGATCAGTCCATATTTAGATCCATTGATGGACTACATATAGTATCAAATCTTTTCATGAGTCAAGTTCTTCAGCATTGTTGACCAATTGATAAGTTAAAAAAAAAAACCGATAAAAAATTTGGTGCTTGTCCTAAGGACAGAATAACAGCTGGTCACTAAATTCCTGTTTATGACTGTTCATTCAATCTTTACAGAAAATGTCCCGACACATGGCAAACTTTTATCGGTTATTTAATTTATATACTAGTTAGCAAAGTTGAAGATTTTAGTATTCTCTAAATACGAAAGATTGGATAACAGAAATGATAGTAGTTTTACATTTGAGGTAATTAATTAGATTGTGCCATATTGTGTCGCATTTAATGTTAGCAACACAGTGAGTCGCACTTACTTTTTAAATTAATAGAATAATACAAAGATGATATTAGTGAACGAAGTTGAAGATTTTATTTAAATACAAAATATTGGATAATAGAAATGATAATAGTTTTACATTGAGGTGATTAATTAGATTGTGCCATATTGTAGCATTTAATGTTAGCGACATAGTGAGCAACTGTCAGACTTACATAAATTAATAGAAATAATACAAAGATGATATTAGTTAGTTTTAGGATTAATTATCTGTTTTTCATCAGTTGCAAATGAGCTAGTATTTTTCTGTAAAACAAAAAGAAGTATAAATGTTGATCAATTATTTGACAAGATCAATTAACCTGATGGATAGCAAACTTATATTGATTCTTTAACTTTTATTTAGCCAATAAAGTTCAAGTAGTAGTTTTAAGCAGTTGATTAGATTTTGCCATATTCTATCTCATTTAATGTTTGCGACATAGTGTGCTAATTGTTAAGCTTAACTCTAAACTAATAAAAATACTTCAAAGGTTATATAAGGTAGTTTTGGCATTAATTACTGTTTTGTTGGTTACGAAATGAGCTATTTTTATTAGTAAAACAAAAGAGAAAAATAAAATCTTAAGATGGTAAACTAATCTGACTTATGAAAAGAGTTGCATCTTATTGACCCTCCACCTAATTTCACCACTTAAACCTTATGAATTCCTGATGAATTTTGTGTATATGCAACCGAAAGCTCAACTTTTAACCTTTTATTCTCTCTTTTTTAGTTCATGAGAAATACATGTCTGCAAATTAGTTGATAGAAAAAATGAGCATCTGTATCATCAAGAGAAAACTATCTTATGATGACTATCTACTCTGTATAATCAAAGAAATGGTAATCAATTTACCCTTTTTAATGAATTTTTTTTCAGACTTGGAATGGAAGCTGATATATGTTGGATCGGCCGAAGACGAGACCTATGATCAGCTTCTTGAAAGTGTGCTTGTCGGCCCGGTCAATGCTGGAAACTACCGCTTTGTGCTGCAGGTAAATGTTTATGGAGTTACCTTAAAATTTGTTTATGGATATTACTGTTGTCTCAGATTATTAAAAAAAAAAAGACCAGGGAGAAAACTTGGCAAAAGATTCTAAATCTACTTTCAAAATTGTTTAAACTACATGAATGTATGAAAGGAAAAATGTTTTTGTTCTTCCTTTTGAATTATACTGCATGAATGCATGTAAAGCGTCAACAGAGCCCCATCTGTCACCAGGACAGCAGCCAAGATTTCACACCAGAACGTACCAGTACCACTCTAGGGAAACCTGGTATTTCATTCTCAGTACTTACCATGTGTACACGATCCATCAAGGATGAAAAAATTAACATGTCATAAGATAGAAGTGTTTATTATATCATTTTATTATTTTTGCCTTGAAGGCTGATCCGCCGGATCCTTCAAAAATTCGGGAAGAAGACATAATAGGGGTGACAGTGCTGCTGCTGACGTGCTCATACATGGGGCAAGAGTTCATCCGAGTGGGTTACTACGTGAACAATGACTATGACAATGAGCAGCTCAGAGAGGAGCCGCCACAGCGGGTCATTCTGGACCAGGTCCAGCGCAACATCCTGGCTGACAAGCCCCGTGTCACCAAGTTCCCCATCAATTTCCATCCTGAGGCCGGTGATGACGCAACCCAGACTGAAACCCAGCACCAGCCTGATGCCCAGCCGGTGGAGCCACCACCGACTGTCTCACCTGGAATCCCAGCAAGTGGTGGGGGTGCTTCGCTTGATTGACATGGCATAGTGTCCATGCAAAATGCAATATGGTTGTTTCGGTTTAAAGGCTAAACAGTGTAGTCTAGGCATTTTGATTAAGTTAATTGTAGACAGGAAAAAATGCTGGTAGTGGTGGATGGTACATTGTGAGATGTGAAAGGGTTGATTTTGTTGGAGAAAAAGGAAATGTGATTTCCCTTTTGAGCTTGGTCAGAAGTCAGATTAGTGATTTTGCTAACTAGTCTTAGATTTGTGTAGTTGCTGAATTGTTTAATTTCCAACTTTAGTTAGATGGTAATATGCTGTCTGCTTGTTCGTCTTGCGATTTCCATTTTTGTTTCTTTTTAAATATTTTCTTATTGATCTTTCCTGAAAGCTTCTCCTTTCATAATTGCATCTCTTGGTGGAAGAGTATCCTCGATGGCATCCTATCGGCTATGGCCTAGAATAACTTCCGGCTGAACCAAAGTTATTTCAATTCCTATTTGAATTGTACGGGTTCGCTTTAAAATTCGTGCTAGATTAAAATAGATCTCACTTTTACACAATAGGGTACTGCACAGTATCTGAACTCTCTTGGTTGGAAGTGATGCATTGTTGTTGCGTCTGAACTCTCTCTTGTTAACAGTATGGTGGAGTATCCTTGCACTTGTTCATATAACTCTTTGTATTAAGCAGTCTTCTAAATAGCGCGCTATAGTGTTTTTGGATCCCAAACGCTACGTTATGACATCAAAATGTGCTATTTGTGCTACGGCCGCTATAGCGGTTCGCTATTTGCGCTATACAATATGAATTTTTTTTTTTTTAAAGCAATTTATATGGGTTTTAAATAAAGATAAAAAAAAGCTCAAACCGAAATTGAATTTGTTGTTACTTGCTACATATAAATCAATTTGAAATTGGGAATAGAAATTGAAATTTGAATAGAAAAAAGTCCAAACCGAAATTAAAATTTGAATAGAAAAAAAAATAGATTATGTCATGAATCATGATGCTTAAGATATTTTTAATAGGAAAAATCGATAGTTTATGATATTACTATGGATATTTTGAACCGCAATTTGGACTTTGTACGGGTTCAATATGAATATTATAATTTCTTAATTACTTTGGTGTTATTTATTGTTCTATGAGACTTTAGATAATGTTGATATTTAGTACAAATATTGAATATACGGAATGTTAAAAAAAAAATACTATTTGGAATAGCTTCCGCTATAGCGACGCTATTCGCTATAAACACTATTTAGAACCTTGATATTAAGCTAATTAGCTATATATGTTTGTGTGTGCATGCGCCCATATGTCTCGGTGCGTAAAAATTAATTAGTTTAAATGAATTATGGAACGAAACACTCACTCGTTGTATGACTAGTTCAGCATTGAAAAATCAATCATTGATCTAATGATTAATGTCAACATATTTGTGTGATTAAAATATCTAATGATTGCGGTTGCAAAATTCGAACAGAAATTCTTTATTAATATTTAGAAATAAAAATGTTTTCATCTTCATCTTGAAAAAAAAATCAGATAACTATACACAAATTATGTATAATTTCCATTGATACACAAATTATGTATAGTGTTTTTTTACCTTCATCTTTCCTTGAAAAAAAAACTATACACAAATTTCCATTGATATTGATGAAATTTTAAAAATGAACTATGTTGTTCCGTGAGCACACGGATAATTTATTAATCACCATTATTCTTTCCGCACAAAGAGAAATATAAATATATTTTTTCATGAGAATTTTGTTTTAAGTAAAATTTATCACAACTATTTTCACAGTACAACTAAATATTTATTTCAGCATATTTTTATGATAATTTCCAGATCTATTTAAAAATATGAATTCATACAAATTAATTTGCGAATTTTTATATTTGAAATTTTTAATTGCATGACAACCGACGGAACATGTATTCATGTTTTTTTTTTTTGAGGGAAAGCCCGTAGAGTCCGTATTCCCTCAGATACCGGAGTTGCAATTTACACAAATGGACGATTCAGATTAATTCCAGTCGGACCAAACTCAATGTGGCGCATGGAAAAACTGTAGGGATCCGCTTTAAGATTCGTGCCAAGTTAAAAGAATGATCCGGATTTACCTATTGTACCGTACCTGGGGGATCTGAATTCACGCCGGCAGGCGCAACTTGTATGAATGAACGAATCATATTGATTTAATCGCCATTAGATCTTTTCACGTGAAAAGAAACAAAACGGGAGAACCGAACCGAACCGACCTCTGTTTATTGTTTATCAATTCAATCCCCCAGGAGAGCAGAGCAGTCTAAATTCTGACACTCACAAATGCAAATGCGATTTGACTACTCCCCTGCAGCTCATCGCTCTATCTCTTGCGGTCAAAAGGGTCAACCGCTGATCCGAGAGATATTTTATCAGCTTTCGTTCCCTTCACCTAGATCGCCTGAGTTGACTTGAGAGAGAGAGATGGAGCAACCGCTGTTGCCGGATAGAGAAGAGAGGAGGGACAGAGGAGAAGGAGAGCGATGGCGCGAGAGGATGAAATCATGGAAAAAGGAGATGAAAGAGGAGGGAAGAAAACTCGGCCATCTTGCGGGGCCCATGGTCGCCGTCACTCTCTCCCAATACATGGTCCAGGTATATCGCATCTCTCTATCTATTTTTCTTTTTATGTCCTTTTTTCACTTGTTGTGCAGTTAGTATGAAAAGGTAATAATTCAGGGGCAGAATGTAAGATTACAATATAAGACATGCATTACACATTTACACTGCTTTGAACAAAATGTAATAATTATGAATTCCCCCTATAATTTATAGAATTTAAGGAATTTATGAAGGAACTTCAAGGAAACAGTTGTGGAAAAGAGAAGGTCTCTGTCTTCAAATTTAAATAACTTTGGGCTATACGGTAAATAGTCCATATAAGATAAGATATATACTTGAAATTGACTGAAAAAAGCATTAAATATCCACAACATAATGGGAACTCTTGGTTTCTCATTCCAAAAGACCAAAATCTTCTATCTGTTTTTTTTTTCTTCTATTTTTTCTATCTTTTCTTGTTTGCACAGTATGATGAAACAGTAACAATTACAGGGGCAAACTGTCAGATTAGAATATAAGACATGCGTTACACTGCTTTGAACAGAATGTAATAATTATGAAATCCGCCCCTATAATTTATATAATTTAAGGAATTTATGAAAGAACTTCAAGGAATCAGTTGTGTAAAGAGAATGTATCTGTCTCCAAAATTTGAACACCTTTGGGCCATATGGTAAATAATCCATGTAAGATAAGATATACACTTGAAATTGACTGAATAATTAAAGCATTAAATATCCACAACATACTGGGAGCTCTTAGTTTCTCATTCCAAAACATTCAAATTTTTAAATAGAATTCGTAATAAATGATCCGGGGTCCACTTGGCTCCAGCTCTGATTTCTTCGAATATTTTATTACCTGCATCATTTGTCAATAATAGAACTTACTGATCCCCATGAATATTGTTACATTATTTAAATAAAATATGGAAAATGGGAAATATCTTGTATGTTGTGACTGTAATACTATGTTTATACCATTATTGTGCCAATTGATATGCAAGTCAATATCTATGAGTGACCCAATATACTCTTGTGCAGTATATGTTGCTGGTTATAAACTTCAGCATATTTTCTTTGCAGAAATACCCAAATCTTATAATATCTAGTTATTTAAAAATGAGCCTTAATGTCTAATTCCTTTGTACAATAAAATTGTAATTGATGTTAATATGTAATATCAATGTCTATGTGCATGTATCACGGCAGGTGGTCTCCAACATGATGGTCGGACACCTAGGTTCACTCGCTCTGTCTAGCGCTGCTGTCGCAACATCTCTTACGTCTGTCACAGGCTTCAGCCTCCTTGTATGTGATAAATTATAGTATTTGAAAATTTTCTACTGTTTCTTTTTGTTTATTATAAGTTAGAGAAATTACTTTACACCCAAAGGCATGGACATTTTTTACTTTTACATGCTCTACATTCAGATTCATCTGAGTTGTTTTTACTTTATTATTAGTAACACTTGTCCTGGTCTATCAGTTTATTTATAATTTTTGAAAACTTCTACTGTTTTTTTGTTATCATAATCCTGAGAAATTAGTGTACACCCAGAGGCATGCAAACTTTGACATGGTTTACATTCAGCTTCATTAAATTTATTATTAGTAATACTTATCCTGCTCCATCAGTTTCTAATTTATAATTTGAAATATTTTACTTTTTTTGTTTATCTTAAGCTTGAGAAATTAGTGTTTACCCAAATGAATGGAAATTTTGACTTTTACTTCTGTCATAGGCTTCATCCTCCTTGTATGCTATAATTTTTAATTTTTAAAAACTTCTACTGTTTTTTTATTGTAAGTTAGAGAAATTAGTTTACACCAAAAGGCATGGAAAATTTGACTTTTACATGCTCTACATTCAAATTTATCCGAGTTCTTTTTATTTTATAATTAATAACACTTGTCCTTCTCCATCAGTTTCTAATTTATAATTTTTAAACTTCTACTGTTTTTTGTTCATCATAAGCGTGAGAATTGTGTACACCCAGAGGCATGCAAACTTTGACTTTGACATTGTTTACATTCGGATTCATTAATTTTTTTTTTTTTTCATTATTAGTAATACTTGTCCTGCTCCATTGGTTTCAACCTTACAATTTTTGAAACTTCTACTGTTTTTTGTTTATCAGAAGCTTCAGAAATTAGTTTAAACCCAAAGGTATGCAAACTTTGACTTTGACATTGTTTACATTCAAATTCATTAAGTTGTTTATTTTATTATTAGTAATACTTGTCCTGCTCCATCAGTTTCTAATTTATGATTTTTAAAAACATCTACTGTTTTTTTATTTATCACAAGCTTGAGAAATTAGTGTACACCCT
Source organism: Carex kokanica (assembly GCA_025461125.1). Lineage (NCBI taxonomy): Eukaryota > Viridiplantae > Streptophyta > Magnoliopsida > Poales > Cyperaceae > Carex > Carex kokanica. Next base: position 344,419 of record JAJGRX010001128.1, on the reverse strand, counting down.
AGAGGCATGCAAACTTTGACTTTGTTTACATTCAGATTCATCAAGTTGTTTTATTTTATTATTAGTAATACGTCCTGCTCTATCAGTTTCTAATTTATAATTTTGAAAATTTCTACTGTATTTTAGTTTATCATTAGCTTGAGAAATTAGTGTACATCCAGAGGCATGCAAACTTCGACTTTGACATGGTTTACATTCAGATTCATCAAGTTGTTTTTATTTTTTAATTAGTAATACTTATCCTGCTCTATCAGTTTCTAATTTATAATTTAATTACTTATATTGTTTTTTTGTTTATATTAAGCTCGAGAAATGTAGTGTTTACCTAAAGGCATGGAAAATTTAACTTTTACATGCTTTACATTCAGAATTTCATATTTATCAAGTTGTTTATATTATTATTTTGTAACAATTTGCTCCCCCAATTTATAATGTTTGAAAATCTTCTACTGATATTTCTTTTTTTTTTTTTTTGAGAAGATATTTCTTTTGTTTATCATCAGCCAAGGAATTGATTTACACCCAAGGCATGCAAAAATTGACTCTTACATGCTTTACATTTAGATTCATCAAATCGTTTTATTTTATAATCAGTAAACCTTGTCCTGCTCCATTGGTCCTAAGAATTACTAGTAATCAGTTTACGCCTTCTGTTTTCTTTTAGATTTCTTCTCTGCATATAAGAAATCATTGGTCGTTGGTTTCCTTCTGAATGCTACTTTGCAAAATTAATTATAGCAAGATTTGTTACGAAGTGGGTTGGTACCAAATCCAATAGGTTTTATTTACATATTTGGGGCCAGTAATTTTGTGTTTGAAAAGTGAAACAATAATAATAATTTTATCATAAAAATGACATCTAGCTTGCTTAATTGGGGGGTTCATTACCTTCACCATACCTCCATTTTCTTATCAAGTACTGAAATTGAGTATGACAAACATGCAGTCTTATAGTTTACAACTGAAATTCAAAATATGGTGCAGCTAGGAATGGCAAGTGGGCTCGAAACACTCTGTGGCCAAGCATTTGGTGCGCAACAGTACCACAAGCTGGGAACGCAAACTTACGGAGCTATATTCACTCTTCTAATAGCATGCCTTCCGATCTCCTTGATCTGGGCCTCGATGGCGAAGATTCTCGCCTTCATTGGCCAGGATCCTCTCATCTCGCACGAGGCCGGCAGATATGCGGTCTGGATGATCCCGGGCCTCTTTGCCTTTGCCGTGGTGCAGCCTCTCGTCAAGTTTCTACAGGCGCAGAGCCTGATCTTACCAATGTTGTTTACCTCTGTTGCCACATTATGCATTCATGTCCCTCTTTGCTATGTACTAGTGTATTTTAGCGTCCTTGGAAATGTAGGAGCAGCTCTGGCCATCAGCATTTCGTATTGGTTGGATGTTATAATGCTTGGGTTGTATATAAGATACTCGCCATCTTGTGAGATGACCCGCTCACCTCTTTCTACAGAAGCCTTTAGAGGAATTACTGAGTTTTTGAGATTGGCTTTGCCATCTGCTGTGATGGTATGGTAAGTTGTGATGAGCTCTTAGCAAAGAGATTTGGTGTTGCTTTCCATAAACAACACCTAAAGTTTTGATTTCTATTTTTCAATTCGTAACTCATTAGTTTGAATGCTTCATGATGTTTTATTGTAGTCTGGAATGGTGGTCCTTCGAGCTGCTAATCCTTCTTTCAGGACTTCTACCTAATCCACAACTTGAAACATCAGTTCTTTCAATTTGGTATGAAATAAACTACTAGTTGGAATTTTATTACTTTTATTGAAGGTCACAGATTTTTTTTTAAAGGTCAGATTTTTATTACTTTTAACTAGTTGGTTGTGATTAATGGATTTTATTGAATTTTGATGTTACACCTAATGAGCAAATGTTGGGAATGACACTGAAAATTCATTAGTAAGTGCACAATAGATAAAGTATCAAACACTTTTAGGCTCTACTGGTGCTCTTTATAGTTAAGTGATCATTGAGACTGGAGAATTAACTAACCTCAAACTAATACATAGAAGTTGGTAAAAATAGTAGCCCACTTTAGTAACAGAATCAAATCTATAAAATGTTTAATCCACTTGATTGATACAGACTGCTATGTACCCATTGAAATGCTCAATATGCTGCTGCTGATGTTTGTTTGTTTACATTCTTTTTCTTTTCCTTTATTTTTGCAGCTTGACCAGCATCGCAGTGTTGTACACTATCCCATATGGATTCGGCGCTGCTGTAAGGTGCATAGCAATAAATTCAACAGAAGCTCAAACTTTCCTATACATCCTTCCAAAATTGCAATTTCCTCTGTACCCCACGAACAAACATGAGAAATCTTTCCATAACCCCCACCTCATTTTTCTTACTTTCTGGCATTTCTTATGTCTCGCAGAGGAGTAAGAAAGATGCTAGTTGTGTTAGTTCTTTTCTTCGATTTAATTAAAACAGAATTTCTTGATTTTCATTGGGGACACACTGGATAATTGAAGTTCTTCAAGGTTGAACAAGAAAAATATCTAAAAAATAATGTGGCAATTGACCATGGTTATTTTATAATGCATGATTAGCACAAGAGTATCAAATGAACTAGGTGCTGGTAACCCAGAAAAAGCGAGATCAGCTGTTCGTGTTGTGATGTTTATCACGGTAGCTGAGGCAGCTGTTGTAAGCGGGGCCCTCTTGACGTCGCACAGCATTTTGGGATATGCTTATAGCAATGAAGAGGCGGTCATCTCTTATGTGAGCAAAATGGTGCCTTTGGTTTGCATCTCCGTAATAACAGATAGCTTGCAAGGGGTTCTGTCAGGTTAATCTTTTCTCTATGTAATGACAACCTTAATTTTTTTTTTGCCAAACATGGGAGAATGTTATAACAAATATTAACAAGTTTCGACATAACAGGAGTTGCAAGAGGATGTGGGTGGCAGCATATAGGTGCATATGTTAACCTGGGTTCGTTTTACCTGATCGGGATTCCAATCGCAGTTACCTTAGGCTTCTTTCTAAAGATGGGAGGAAGAGGTCTCTGGATTGGAATTGTTTGCGGCTCTGTTTCTCAGTCGACGCTTCTCATTCTTATCACGAGCTTCACAAATTGGCAACACATGGTTTGTTCTCTTCTTTTGTTTTGTTCGGTTTATCTTGATAAGTTGTGATTATATGTTTTAATGCGCTAGTTTGAAGTTGGTACTGGAGTTTAGTCGAGAATATATAGTTGCCAGAGGTAAAAGGTCAATGTTGTTTGGGCATACTTTATCAATACCGTACCTAATTTTTTGGGTACCAGTTTGATGTCGGGATCAATTTTGTTGTTTTCTTTTTTAGTTTTTTTTTTTATATATTTTACTTCTATTTGGATTTGGTTGGGTTTTGTTTTTTACCGGGTGGAGACCATGACATAAATTTGCAGAAACTGCCATCCTTGCCATAGAAAAATCACATGCATATTCATTAAGTGTAAACCATTGCTTTTATTACACTGAAGTCAGTCATATTTTTGTGTCCTAAGTTAATTGAATGCAACCACCAAAGCAGCAAGAAAATAAACCATAATATAAATCTAACAAATCAATTGTACTTTTGCACTATTAAGAGGATTAAATTAACACAATTGTTGTGCAGGCAAATCAGGCAAGAGAGCGAGTGTTAAACGAAAAGCCATTGATAAGTTGAGAATGGTTCGGCATGAGCCATGAGGTCTTTGTGAATTCCTTATATATCTATCATGGATGAATTATTCATTCATCTTGAGTTATTACCTGGTAACTCGCATGATAAATAGCTCATGATTGCGGTGTTGCTCGCGACATTAGTTGCAACTAAAGAGCTTGTGGAACATAGAGGAAAGCACTGAATTTTTTTTTTTTTTTTTGTATCTCTCACCTGGTAGCTTTGGTCCTGAATTTTTGTTTTTTACTATTTTTGAGTAATTTATTTTAGGTATGGCACTTTGAGAAATTTAAAATTTATTTTTTTGGATACGTGATCAGGCGAAGCATCCCAGACAATTTGGGTTGGTTAACTTGGGTTCAATATTTTCCTATTGGATTACTTGAACATGTGAGTGGAACCCAATTTATATATCTATTGGGCCTTGACTGGAATTTGGATCTCCTAAAGTAACTTAAATTTTGAGTTTGGATCCAGACTGTCCAATCTGCTATGGCACGAATGTATAAAGATTAGGTCGATCAGATTCGAATTCTGATCGAACGATCCAATCCAAACTCAAAATTTGATCCGGACCCGGCCTGAGTTAATCCAAAGAGTTTCGATCCGAACTGTTGGATCCGTTTGACGTGAATGTTGAAAAGGTTTTATGCATTTTTAAATTGAATCGGATTGGTCCGCACCTCTGATTACCGTGATTTTTATTAATATCCATTATTAATTATAAAATAATAAAAATGTACCAGCTAAAAATATCCAGACCGGCCATTAAATAGCCGGTTGAGAATAAAAATGAGAACCGGCCATTTAATGGCCGGTTCAAACTTTTTTTTTTGAAATATTTAGTAGATTACTTCTTTTGATGTATAATTAACATAATTATTCTAAAATACGCTAAATTACTTGAAATTATGTTAAATTACGCTAAAAACGGCAAATTACCCTAAATTAAGCTAATTAACTTAAAATAACGCTAAATTACGTTAATTACGCTAATTATATTGAAATACGCTAAATTATGCAAAATTAGGCCGATTTTGTACTATTTTTCATAAATCATAAAAAATAGTAAAAAAATTACAAAAATAGTAAAAATTGGTATTCAACAAGTTCATTATATAACCAATTTACTGAGCTACTTAGATCGAATAATAAAAATGAATATCTTAATTGAAAACTTCAACTCAAGTTTTGAGACTCTTCCCTTTGTTTTTTTGGCAATTCTGAATTTTGAAAAAAACGATGAAGCTGTCACTGACGCATGCATTTTTTCGCAAGCTTTCCGAAAAGTGATCATTTGATGAAATCGGACATTCGAGGGCCATTTTATAGCCGTTTGAAGTTTCATCGCCGTTTTTCGCCTTCTTAGTGAAGATATCGTCTCTCTTAGCGTATTTTAATGTAATTTAATATAATTTCAAGTAATTTAGCGTATTTTAATATAATTATGCTAATTATACATCAAAAGAAGTAATCTACCAAATATTTTAAAAAAAAGATCCCAAACGGCCATTTAATGGCCGGCCCTCATTTTTATTCTCAACCGGCCATTAAGGTCTGGGCATTTTTAAAATACCCAGCTAAGTTAAGTATAATTAATATTTTGTAATTAATTTTGGATATTAATAAAAATCACGGCTCTGATTACGCCGTCCGGATTGAAATTCAACATTTGAGTTATTTTTAGAAGATCCTAAGGCCTAACTTATGAATCCGACAACCGCATACATTATTTACTAGGAATAAAAATATAATACAGAAAAGGTTATTTACTACAAATAAAAAATGTAATCCTGAATAAACTTTTATATTTAAAAATAAAAACATCGAAAATAGCAACTTATAAAATGAATTTAGAAAAAAAAATTATAAATAATTATATCAATATCATTTTTAAAGCTGACATGAAATTTAGAAATCAAAATAATCTACAGATATTTAGGAGAAGATTACTCCAAATCTGATCCGCAACTATTTCTAAATGCACGAGTCAGACAAATCATGTAAAAATTTGTCTTATCAACAGTCAATGTTATATAAATTTATCTTTGAAAATGCATTTCAGATTCATCAAATTAGAAACTCACATTTATGCTAAAAATGCCAATTAATTATATCAGAATCCTAATAAATTTACCCGTAACCAACCATTAACCGCAAAAGGCACCAAAAGGTGGCACAATCATCTCTTGTCTGGCTATCCATTTTTCCCTCCAGACTGCCGCAAATTGATACCATTAAAACGCAGAGAAAGAACTCGCTCTTATTCCTTTCTCTCTCTTTCTCTGTTTCTTTTCCTTCATTTCTTTTTCAGCAAATTCCAATCTCTCCTGGGAAGTCTCTTTGGCGCCTGATTCGCTTTCTTCTCCTTTATCTCTCCTTTTTCCTCTGGGAAAGCAAGGAAGCTTTTTCTCCGGATACCTCGTTTTACAAGTTGTAGGCTAATTGATGTTACTCTGATCACCTCTTCTCTCTCAGGTGCTTCAATATTTTTTTAATTATGTAATTTTTTATCTTTCTATCTCTGCATCCCGGTACCATTTTTTTAAATTTATATTTTGCTTTTTAAATCCCGGTACCTCTTTCTTTCAATGAAATTCCAAGTTATCATTGTAATTAACTTATCTAATTAAATCTTCGTTGGGGGGGGGCTTCAGATATATATATCATATATCTAACCAAAAAACGGTGTCTGTCATTGTTGGTACACAAATATAGTGAAATTTATGTGGCATAGATAGGGTAGTATATAATTTACATGACAGTTCGAATGGATGAGCTTATAAGAGAGGAACATATGTAATACATGTCTGGCATCATATCAGTAACTTTGGTCAGATACTCAGATTTTTATAAAAAGCCTAATTCCATAAATAAAATGTCCCAGTGTTGATTTATTTTTGAGGTTCAATTGTGATGATTCAACAACAAACTTCGGCAAATATAGCACCAGTAGAAATAACTCGCAACCAAATTTTGAATTTAACTGATTTTGAACTTGCAATTTAGGATGGGTGACCACTTTGCGTTGATGAGAGACAGGATGATCACAGAAGCAACACTACACGTGGTCATAGAAAGCATGAATTCAAGCGAAAGTGCATGCATCGTTGATGTGGAACCTTCAGTGAAGGAGGGGGGAGAATCAAATTGCGATGAGAGGTTGGTGCAGTGCCGGATCTGCCACGATGAGGATTTAGTGTGCGAGATGGAAGCTCCATGCTCGTGCATTGGTAGCTTAAAGGTCATTATTTTTCAGTAAATTTTTTAGAATTAATCTTTTATCGTATACGGTTGAGATCATAAAAACATATGTACTGGTACTTGTTTTTCTGGATTGTACTCTCCTATATCATACTGGTGGTTTTTATAGCAGCCATTTTTCCATGTAGGTAAAAATTAATAACAACCAGTTGGATTTTGGGCAATTTGAAAAATTACTTCATTTTTAAATTTTATTGTCCTTTGATTTAAGTAAAGTTCAATATATTGGTTAAATAGAACCGAACAGTCTCCAACGTAGTTATCAATTGCTTTAGTGCTGTTAATCTCAAGCCGACGACTGGAGTCATTGAACAACAATCAATTTTGTTAATTCCGTATTTAGCCAAATGTTCACACATCTACTAAAAAATCAAATTTATCTTGCAAATTATAGGCAGAATGAAAGTACCAATATAGGGTAATTGTTCCATTTTAGCCCCCAGAAGTTCATATATTGTACAGTGTCTTGCAATGCTTCCTTTGGGATTCTGAATTACAGGAACTTAGTTTTTGTTTGTTCACAGTATGTTCATCCAAGATGTGTGCTCAGATGGTGTCAAGAAAAAGGCAATACTAACTGTGAGATATGCCTCAAGGTAAAGTTTCATATATCCTACCTCTAATTAGACATTATCTATACTCTTAGAATCCTATAACTTGAATCAAGCATTTTTTTTAGAGGCTTTTTTGTGCCAATCTAGATTTTTAATACATTCATAAAAATAAGCGCACATGTGTCTAAATAAAAATGATTGTCAATGTTTTTCAATGTTTGACATGTAACTTCTACCTTAAATATAAGTGTGCATTTTCATAAATTTTATAACACAAGAAAATATCAGAAAAAGCATACCGCTTTTTTCTTAATTACTTTTGCCCAATATATATTTTTGGAGTTATGCTTAGTTGCTTACTCCCAACTTTTGAGAAATATGGAGAAACAAGTGTAATCTCATCAATCATACATAAGAACATAAATTGTATGAATATGACAAAAGAAAACTTAAGATTTTTTTTATTTACAATTTTTTAATCAGCAATTTAGAGGGTATGTCCTTCATCGGAGAATTGTTCTACACATGAGAGACTCCATAATAAGGTATTTTTTTATTTGTGAATCAATTTCAAAGTTTTTTTTGTTGGTACTAATAAAGATTGATTTAGAGTTGCGAAAATAACATCCATATAAAGAATAAAAATATTTTGGTTACATGTCATATTACTAGATATAATTGGTCTAATGATATATTTGTTATTCTTAGTTTTAGAATGATCCATAATATATTCTAAAACTTTCAATCTTTTAATCTAATAGTGAAGTGGATTTTCATCACAAAAAATTAAGTTTGTTTAATAAATTTTATTAATAAATATAAATAAATATTTTATGTATTTTCGCAAACTAATTAAATACATAATAATTTGCGCTTTGCACCAATTACAAGAAGTGTAAATTAAATCGGAACACATTCAACCATTTATTTTGAAAAAAAATTATTTGTTTTTAGGTTTTCACTAATATCTTAGTATTTTTTATCAATAAATTTTTTAATTTTTATAGATGGGTGAATAACTTTTGAATGAGACATTCACATGAATTTTGCTTTTCATTCATTTCATTCATGTGTTCTGTGTCCACGTGCCAAATTTGCGGATTGTTATTTTCAGAAGGAGAGTTTCAATATTCAAGATACTATAATCTCACTTTTTATTTATATTTCAAATTTAAAATTTAAATGTCGAAAGCAAATAATTAATCATGTTCATCTTCATAACAGCTGCACCTCACGTAATTTTTTTGAGTTTATTTTATACTAGATAAGTAGTAAAAAAAAAAACACATTAAAATATATCAATCATATTTAATTAGATGGATTCATTTTTCGACCACTTAATCTAGCATAAAATAATCCAAAAAAATTATAAGATTTATGCATATGCATCTCTCAGAAAAATGAACAAAATCAACACGTGAATTTGATAATTGAATTTAAAATTATTAAATATAAATAAAAAGTGAGATTCTGACATATTGTAGCATGAAAAGCTTGTGGGCATTAATATTCTTCTCCTTTTTGAGGAATTCAAATATGGTGTTATTCAAATCAGTGTTGTAAATAACGGTATGCGGTCGTCGGACGGACAGGGTACCGTCAAGCGATTAATCGGTATGCGGCCGATTAATTGAAATTATGCGGACAATTTAACGTTTTTATTAAATTTATGTATATATATATATCATAATTTATTAAAAATAATTTATTTAACTCATTAAACTTATCAAATAAACTTAATTTAACTTAGTTTTATTATTATAACATGACACTACGCTTATTTCTTCTTAACACATAAGCATTTTACATGTGTAAGTAACACATTTATTTAATGAAACAATAAATTTGAGGATTAAGCTTTTTCAAATACTAATAACATATTATTTGAAAGAATTGAAACATTTCAACATAAAATCACTAAATTTAATTTAGGATAACAACTTAATTTCATAAATAAACGCGTCGTACTAATTGAAAAAATTACATCAGTAAGTAAGAAAAATATGTGGTATATAAATAATAGAAGAACTAATCAATTTCAATGTAAGTTTGAAAAAAATTATATAAAAAAATATTAGATGTATATTCAAGCAAAAATAAAACTACAATACATAATTTATAAATCTTATCATCACACGCTATTACAGAATTTTTTTTTTTTTAAAAATATTCAATGAAATAAACAGGAATAAACGGGAATAAACGGACGATTAAACGGTAAAACAGCCGATTAATCGGAAAAAACGACCGATTAATCGTTTTCATCCGCAAACATGCATCCGTTAAGTGTATTCGTAACGGTTTGGCCGCCGTTAACGATTAAACGGTCGATTAATCGGCCGTTAAGACCGTTTTTAACAACACTGATTCAAGAATAACATGAACCTGTTATTCCAAATCAAATTGTTGATCTTCGTTGAGATTCGCGCATGTAAAAATCCAATGATTACAATCAATGTTGATAGATAATGTGCGGCATGGATATTTTTGTTTATTACCGCCCGTGAATTTATCCATTTTAAATGCAAAGTTTTTACCGCTTTGCTTTGATTGATCCTTCATTCTTTAGAGGGGTGCTTAATTGATTAATAAAATGATTAATATATTTCTAGGGAAAACTATGAGATGCAGCAACGTAGTGCCAGTAGACCACAGCAACGAATTTCAACAGATAATTATACATTGAGAAATCCTGCTACCAACCACAGCACGCAATCTAAGTCTGAAAAACTGATGCTATGCTTTCTACTTACCATTTTTGTAAGTTCATCTCTAAAGTGATTAATATATTTCGTTATGTCAAAAAAAACACTTGAGAAATAAACAGATGTGGATAAATACTGTGCATCAATAAATATGTCATTTGTCGATTTTGAGATACCCGGAGTTCCAAACTGTACCTGAATTCTTGGGTGCCAGTGGAATGCACGCATAAACTAACCGTCTCTACTGGTACACAATATTGCAGTTGGTACCACTGAAATTTTTTGTTGCAGCACTAGTGGTACTGCTTATAATCTTCTTCATAGCAGCTCCAGCCTTACAACGCTTGTACCAGCAACAGGTTTACATTTTTTTAAGCTATCTTATCTACTGCTAGATATTTCTGTACCACACATTTGGTATTCATAGCACCTCATATTTGCAGGAAACAAACCATCCGGTAAGAGGTGCGGAGTTAAATGTTTGAATAATACCAAGTCTTGATGTAGATAGCTGTAAATTTCTTTTGTAATTAAGGTAGCCAGAGTGCAATTCCTTTTTTTTACCGGAAAAGTGATCTCATGCTATCAGGCAAACAAGCAAGGAGAGTTAATAGAAGTGTAAATATAATGTTGTATTTTTTTTCCCGTGGGTAATTATCTGTACATTTGAGAAAAGTTGTTGACTTCATGTATATTAAATATTCTTGACATTTGTTATGTATACAAAAATGTAAACATAATATCAATTTAACTAAGAAATATTAACTACAAAAAGTAAATGTTAATAACTGTGTTTGTTATTCTATTCTCATCAAGCTGTAGTACAGTTAACACTGAGCTGGCTTTTACAGTCAAAGACTGTAACAACGAACTGCTACAACTGAAACTTATACATAAAAATGCATCGTTGAAATATGCTCTAGTGGTAAAGTTTGCTTAAAAACCTATGCTTTCTAAAAGCACCATCCTAACCTGTCATGCGGTATGGGTATTAATGTCCTATTCAACAATTGCAAAGCATTCAATAAAATTTACAACCATGGATACCTCAAAAATTAACAGAGTACATCTTGCTTTGTACCTCTCGGCATGCCCAAGCACTCTTATCATTTTCTCAACTCCAATTCTTTCTTTGCCTGATATAAAACAGAAAAAAGAGAAAAAAGAAAGAGAGATGGAAAGATCAGAGAAGACAATTTCTAAAGCTAGATTTTGCATCTGTATGCTCAAAGGGTACAAAACATTGCTGTTCTAGACCACACCATGGAGGTGCTCAATGAAAAAAAGAGCAATTTTTTGGGGTGTTAATATGCATATACCAAGCATCACAATGCCACAAAACCCTAATGACAGTAATTTTTTTAAAAGATTTGTGAAATGACTAGATCTAGCAACAGCTAGTACAGCTAACCACTCACTAATAGGGTCATCCGTATCCATCTATTCCGATGCAAATACTATTTTTTTATCAGGCCTAGAGGCTAAAGATCTACAATTAAGTTTGATTCACTGAAGCTGTCTGAATAACACAAGAGCACACCCGAACACCAAAATTAAAAGATTGGGGTTTTGATTCGATTAAAAGAATGGTTCGTGTATTTCTTTAGAGTTATAGGCCTACTGAGCCTCACAGATATTGCAAGTGGTATCAAGAGGGGACGGTTCTATAGATGGAGAAAATATATTTATATACACATGTACATTCTGTAGATACAAGTGGTATCAAGAGGGGACAATTTTACCCTCCTAAGAGAAAATTCAAATGTTCTTTAAAGATCGAAGATGGTGTGAGTACTTTCGGTTCTTTTGCTGGGCCCGCCAGAAACACGCCAGTGCACCAAACGTCAGGCTTGCAAGCGCGATACCTAGTGCTGCCCACATCGGCACCGACTCAGCACTAACTGCACCACCAGCCGAATCGTTGGTGGTCAACAAATCGGTTTCACTTTGACCAGTTGATGCCTCCTTGGTCGAGGGAGAGGCTAGGGTTTGGCCATAGTACTTGACAAGAAATTTGAACACCTCATCCTCGTTCCACTGCACTTCAGTGGAAGTGGCAGGGTTCAGGTGGCAGGTTGGGCAGAGCTGACGTGGCGGCCAGATAGACTTGGGGAAAGATGGGTCACCAGTGCCAAGGTTTTTCTCTTCTTTCATCAACCGCTCATTTACTTTGTTGTGTGTTTGCCAGAGCCATAGGCTCAGGGCCCGGGTTGATTCAAATGGAGTTTTGACACTGCATTTAAAGATCAGACATATATTTATACATCAAAAGAAAAATATAATAGTAGAGGAGTTGTTTACTATTCCACTTATAGGTCCTTGACTTATTTGGTAACAGCTGGTCTCAACCTGAGTTGGTTTTCTCCACTAGTTTTACGTCACACTTAAGCATTTTGTTTCTCTATACATATTTCCTTTTTCTTTAAAATTATTTTAATTTGCACCTGATATAATTTGAAAGCTGGGCTTTATATTACCTCAAGCACATATCATAAAAGTGTCTACGACACTCTTCGCAAATAAAGAAATTGTGAATGAAGTCACGAATTGCAACAAAAGCTGATTGGCTCTCTCCATCTCCAACTCTCACACTAAGTGAGTGCATTAGCACCCATAAACCACAACTACAAAATTAGAAGACGAGAAACAAGAATTAAAACCAAAATTTTAGATTAGGAATGAAAGTTTGTTCCAGGAAATATATGTTATTAGCGAAACAGATAATTGTGATTTCAATTTACTTAGCATTTCAGTACCTAAACCCTCTTGTATCATTTTTGCTCCCTCGGCAGAATATCTGCAACCAATTCCATGAAGAACAAAAGCAATAAGCTGGTATTTCTTAAATTCAATACAAGGGATCTAATAAGAGATTACTATAACAAAATTAGTGCCAAAGAAAATAATAACATCATTTCCAACATACAAAAAACAATTGGTCGCTCTAGGCGGCATCTTGATATCTTCCAAGTTGTGACAGGAACCAATATAGTTAGTACAGAGATCTCAATTTTCAAGCCTTTAGCAAGAGGTCAAGGCTTATTTGAAGATTAACTTTACACTTAACCAAAAAACAACACCTACTAGTATGTATATTAACCGACTTGGAACAGTACATATTGGGTCCAGTATTGGTATATACTGGTACAAGACACTTACCCAATATCCACGAGGAGCTTCTTTGCCACAAACAGCAGTACTCTCTGTAGCATCCCTGCCATACAGTTGAGTAGCCTCCTCTGAATTAAGTGAAAGGTGTGAAGAAGGCCACATCTCATCAAAGTTTACAAGAAACTCAGCTGAACCCTTCCTACACCTGGCATATCGACATTTATCAATTAAATAAAAACATTGATTCAGTTACGTCTTTTTATTTTCTCCACTGGATATGATGTTTCAGCCCAAAGGAAAACTCGATACGAATATAAATCAAGCAAACCTCCTCTGTCTTTATGGAGAAGACCTTATAATAGTGCATATAATATCCAAACTAAATATATGGTTACTCGTATATCAGGATAAAGAGAAAAGAAGGAAATGCATACTTTTTAGAAGGATGATGGGCTACTAAAAGCTGAAAGAACTTTATAAGCGGAGCACGAGTCTCAGGCTTTATCATCTGAATTCCATTCACAAAAAACAAAAGAAACAAGAAAAAGAGATATAGTTTCTTTTTAGGATTTGTTACTGATTTTGTTTCTTTTCCAATTGTTTAACTGAGGCTTGGATTAACCTCAATTAAACTTTTCAAGTCCTGTTACAAAAAGCTGCCTTCTAAACAACTGTTGCAACAATGTAAAGAGGTGGGATGTCAAGTATAAAAAAAGTTTCTAGAATAAATTGAGAGGCCCCAGCTGAACCTTGTGTTCCAAAATTATTTCAAAAGCCTTTGCTGTCGCTTCCTCTACATCAAAGATGGCACGCGCAATCTTGAAGAGAAGAGTACAAAAAAAAATATTAGGCTTATAGTTAAAAGGAAACAAAAAAAGAAAAAAAGATAAAGAACAAAGATTGTGTTCATTTAAGAATTCATTTAACAGGATTTACCTGTTCTGGATCAGATGCATTCCTTGGAAGTAAATTCTCATTCTCATACTTCTCATCATCCAAATTGAAAGAGCTGTTCATACAAGTTTTTATTAAACAGAAACAAGGACAAAATATAACTTCAATTTCTTTGGAGAGACTTTAATATGTGCATGTACTGGGCACTCTGTGCATTGATTACCTGCACTTGAACTCTCAAGCTGCTATAAAGAAGCATCCATTTTGATCATTAACGAATTGTTTGATGAGTTCATATACAAGATCTGCGCTGGTACTTGCTACATGTGTGCAAGAATCAGTGCAGCTACCAGTTATTTTTTTCTCATGTCATATATATTCTTTTGGTTCGAATCGTTTTGTTTGGTTTTATAATTAATGTGGGAATATTTATTCAGACATTTTGACCCAGCTGGTATCGTATCAGCATGGTCCTGTTTCATTATAAAATGAACAAGAATAACCTTCCAATACGTTTATTTATCCAATTGAGCAGGCGTTGAGATGTTCTTCCATCATCAATCAGTTGAATATCACTTTTCTCCTTCTTAGGATCCCACTTGGCATTAGCGAATTTCGCTGGTGGGCCCCATAGCAGCATGGGGTAATGGTCAACAGAGAATCTGTCACACAGATTTTTATTCACCTGTTCTGCCACAGATGCAAAAGAAACTAAGGCTGTATCGATGAGACACTTTTTAGACATTTTGCAAACAGCGGTAAATCCTATTTGTGTGTAACTAAAGCCCAACAATATTTCGATATGTTGCTAATGAGCTGAAATTTAAATTATTTTATTTGTTTATAACTAAAAATTGCCCCTAATTAGCACAATAGACAGCATATATGCAAACAGTGACACAAAAAAAGTTTTAAATTCACTATAAAATGGTATCATATTTGAAATACAAAAGGCATCTAAGCAGGGGTACCATAATGGTTATATTCCTGTACAGGAATCTACCCGGTAAGAAACCAACATCTAAAAGCTTATTACTTGCCCAAAAAAAATATGAAATAAAAAATAAAACTCTGTACTTCCATTTACAATCAAAAAGTACCTTCATGGCACAATCCACACGTGTCATAAGTATAATTCCAGGATGTGCCGCATCTGGACCATTGAATAGCTTTGCAACCTTTTCATATTGAGGCTGCATTACCCATACGGCGATTATTTGTTACCAGCAACAATATAAGCAAGATAGAAAAGTAAGAACAGATAATAAAGTGGGAGAAAAGTACCTTATAATTTCTGCAAGCAGGGCACCTATGAATAGAAGAATAACAAAAAAAGAAAAATTCCCATTAGAAAAGTACCTTAAACCAACCAATGGGGTAACCAAGGGTGTTAGGAGATATATGTTATAGAAAGTCTTGGATTAATCTTGATAGAGACGAAAAGAAAAAGAGAGAAGCGTAGTTGGATCAGAGAGAGGCTCTGATACCATGATACAGAATGAGAAAATGTTTTCTATATTTCCAGAGTTTTCATTAAACTTGTATCTATAACTATCCTAGTCAACTGGTCAAAGACCGTTGCCACAGTTCTAACTAATTACTCACTCAATACACTGAATCTATTACATTCTGCTATTGCTAATTATCTCCAAGACTTCTACAGCATATATCTCCTAACAAAAGGGGCATAATCGTATAGAAGTTCGTAATTGGTAGTGTTCTGAAGAAAAAATGGTGAGAGATAAGATAATATGCAAGGATCAAGAAAAAGTATGATGTTATTTAAATTTGTATTCTTAAAACAATTCTTGCCCGAGATGCATATTCGCAACGCAGATTGATCATTTCACATGTACTCCCGCACTTAACAAACAAAAGGCAAAAATAAGTACAGCTAGCTGAACCGAACCCACTGATCAAAACCCGTTATACAGGGAGAGAGAGTGATAGAGAAAGAGAAGCGAACCAGTGAGCGAAGAACTCGACGATGGCATAGGAGGTGGGGGAGCTCTTGAGCACCTCATCAAATTTCGTGCTGTTGAGGTCGACAGCGGCGTCGGCGCCACGTCCAACGTCGCCGAGCGATCGGAGAAGGACCCGCTCGGAGGCTCCCGTGGAGGGAAGCGAGAGGTGAAGGAAGAGAAAAAGATAGAGAAGTGGAAGAGATGCCATCTCTAATGGCGAGTCGCAAGAGAAAGAGGAGAGAACAGTTAGATCTCTCTTTTTGACAGAGAGAAAAAGGAAAAAGGAAGAAGCAACGAGGAGAAGATCATAAATCTGCTGTTATTCCAAAAGGATCACAGGACCCTGTTATTCCTATCCCAACCGTTCAAACTTTTTCATGTGCGAATCTTAAGGAAAAACGTTTTCCGTACACGAATCTCAACAAAATTCAACGTCTGGGATTTGAATAACAGGGTCCTGTTATCCCTTTTGAATAACAGGGCTTAGGCGCTGAGGTTGGGGGATTTGTTGAAGGGAAATATTTATTTGTCGTTATTTTAAGAGAAATTTAGATAGATACCCATCATAATCTTAAAATTAATTATTTCCCCATCCAAGCTCACTTAATTTATTAATATCCCCATTTCTTGATTTAACTCATTTAAAATATTAATTAATATTAACAAAAATAAAAAATGGCATTTTTGTCCTTACCTTCAAATCTGTGTCGTCCCCTCCTCTTCCCTGTACCTCCCTTCTCTGATTCTACTCCCTATTAAAAAAAAAATTATTGGCAATAACTTCCCAAACTATATATTATAAATAAAATATGTAAATTACAAACGCACAGCCTCATGATCTCCGGTGCAACACAAATCAGAAATAAAAAAATGAAAAGAAACTTGGTTGCATCCCAACTGAAATCATAAAGCGCCCTCTAAAATTAAAAATTTACAACTTACACCCTGAGTTAAAAAAAAATATCTCTGCCCAACTGTCATACCAGTATCTATGGCATACTATACCAGTATAAAAAAAATCGCTCAGCGCCTGATGTACACCCTCAGGAACTTCTCTTTAGCAGACCTTATAAAAGTACGATCAGTCAAAAGCCCTGTAACTCAGCCATGTTTGAGGCATAAGTCAGAACTCAGAAGCCCTTACATGTTTTAGCTAATTTGATGCGACGCCAATCATTAATACAAACCAAATACAATGGGATTTATAAATTGATATTAAATCTAACCCAAATGAGTATCAAATTTAAGACATTAACTTTTACGTACATTAAAAAAAATGTCAATTTATAGTAAGACTTGGAGGAGCATCTGACTTAGACTGTTCTAGAAGCTGAGAGAGAGTAGGAAGGCACAAAAGAGATGCAAGGCCAGAGAAGAAGAGAAGGCGAAGGGGTGCTGGAAAAAATGAAAGATCAGCAAATGGAAGGAGGAGGCAAAGGACAAAAATGTCAGTTTATATTTTTGTTAATATTAATCAACATTTTAAATGAGTTAAATCGAAAAATGGGGATATTAATAAATTAAGTGAGTTTGGATGGGGAAATAACTAATTTTAAGATTTTGATGGGTAAATATCTAAATGGTGAAGTTATGATGGGTATATACCTAAATTTCTCTTATTTTAATTTAAAGTCAGATTTATTATGCTGCTGTTAGCGTTAAGAAAATATAAATTGTATTAAAGGGTAAAGATTTTAATAGAGTAATTCTGGCTTCACGCAGCGCATGAACCATATGCAGGGCTGTTTTAATTCTATAGTCCGTGCGCTGCATGAAGCCAAAACTATTCTGTTAAGAGCCTTACCCCAAAACAACCGACATTTTTAAAAATAGCCTAAGTTAATTAAAGATTAATAAAAATATCCACGGATCGCAAGTTTAAAAATGTCCAAACCGGCCATTTAATGGCCGGTCCCGCAACTTTTTTTTTATTAAAGAGAGGAACCGGCCATTAAATGGCCGGTCCCTCATTTAATTTTTTTTTTTAGAGACAAATAGATAAAATGTTGAAATCTAACACTAAAAACTCGAATTGTTTTTTAAATATTTGCTAGATTACATTTTTTTATATATAATTAGCATATTTATACTAAAACACGCTAAATTACTTGAAATTATGTTAATTTATGCTGAATTACACTAAATTACGCTAAATTACAATAATTATGTAGAATTATGCTAGAATACACTAAATTACGTATGAATAGGGATGATATCTTCACTAAGAAGGCAAAAAATGACGACGAAACTTCAAACGGCTGTAAAACGGCGCTCGAGTGTCCGATTTTAGCAAATGACCACTTTTCGGAAAGCTTGTGAAAATACGCATGCGTTAGAACTTGTGATTTTGAATTTTCAAATTTAGAATCGCCAAAAAACAAAGGGAAGAGCCTCAAAACTTCAGTTGAAGTTTCCGATTAAGATTTTCATTTCTATTGTTCAATCTACGTAGCTCAGTAAATTAGTTATATAATGAACTTGTAGAATACCAATTTTTATTATTTTTGAAATTTTTTTACTATTTTTTATGATTTATGAAAGATGGCACAAAATCGGCCCTATTCATACGTAATTTAGCGTAATTTACCGTATTTTAGCATAATTTTACATAATTATTGTAATTTCAGCATTTTAGTAAATTTACCGTATTTTAGCATAATTATTGTAATTTACCGTATTTTAGCACAAAATCGGCCCTATTCATAGTGTATTTTAGTACAAATATGCTATTAAAAAAGTAATCTAACAAATATTTAAAAAAACAACTCGATTTTTTAGTGTTAGATTTTAGCATTTTATCTATTTGTCTCTGAAAAAAACGGAACCGGTCATTTAATGGCTGATTTGGACATTTTTAATAAAAGTTGCGACCCGTGTACATTTTTATTAATCGTATTTTTAAAAATGTCGGCAAAACAACGGCTGTTTGGAAATTTTATTTTCTTGTTAATCAGGTTCCAGAGTTGACTGGAGTCTAATTGAAGAGAAGAAACAACTATTTTCCTCTCCGGTTCGTGAATGACTGGAGGGGACCTGACTGGCTTCTACCGTTACATTTGAATCTGACGGCCAATATTCCATGTGACGAGATCAGCGGTCTTGCACGTGGAAAACATTTAGTGGTGGACTGGTGGGGTGTTTTTTTTGGGCCATCTATCATTAAAATCCTTTAAGAAACTTAAATGTGAAATTTACTTTTTCCGCAGGACGAAAAACTTTATAATGAAATTTACAAGAGATTGAAATTTTAGATGGGTATTTACTTGACAATATTATAATTGTATTTCATTAAAATTGAAAAGTAAAATACTAGAAAAGTGAAAAATGATAGAGAAATGAGTTAATTCTATTTTTTTCAAAAAGACTAATTTTTCCGTCCAGTACTGATTTTGACTGGAGTACAATTAAAGAGACCAAACTAAAAAAAATAGGGTTTGATTGTAAAAAGTCTGGCTCAATTCCTTTGCCGTTTTTTTTCATGTTCTGTTATGTCACTATTCTGTAATAATTTCATACAATTTCTCCATTCCAACCCTCTGAAAAATTGTGTTTTTCTTTTCTCATATAGTTCACTAAATTAAACCTAACGTGAATATCATAAAACATTTTTTGAAATTTGTGAAGAACAAGTTCTTATTGCTTATTCTGATCAGTAAATTTTAGTTTCAAATCAAATATTTTTCAAAATTTCAGTTAATAGTTCTTTCGTTCGATTTCGTCTATTAACAGTTCTTCTCAATTCATAAAAAATCAAACAAATTTCGGTTCCGACAGAACCCCCCAATGGGAGCATGTGACTATGGATGGAATACTATATAATTTGATTTATTAGAAAGACTGCGACAAATTACCCGGATCAACATTTTTCAGACCGGATTTTTCATAGCTGTAAGAAAAATTAAAATATTTTTTGTGTGTTATTGGAATAAAATAAAAATGTTTTGAATTTGAGTTATTGATCTCGGTTCAAAAGTTACTTCTAGGTAAATACAGAAAATATTGTGATCCTTCTATTTTTGAAAAAAAACAAAAACTTTAAAATATTTAAGGGCAATGCTTTTTTTTTTCCGCTCAAATTTTTTGTCTAAAAGTCGCCAATTTTTGTCATATGTTTGTACTTTATATAAAAATATATTTAGATGATTAATATTTTTTTAAATATGTTATACACTGTTTCAGAAAATAATATTAATAGAAGAACGTTATCATTGACAACATTTCACTTCTAGAGAAACAATGTTAATAATGTATAATAATATTTCATTCTAAAACAAATATTATTTAGAAAATTTGAAATAAACATTATTTTTCACTTTGATTGAAAAAGGATATCATTTCACTGCAGTAAAAGAATGTATTTGGACAACATCTGTGCTATGTTTTATTTATATATATTTTTGTAAATGCTACAAATAAAACAATCGGCAATGAAAAAGTCCAACACAATCATTAGCCGACCCCCTTGTTTTAAAAGTGTATTAATTGGTGGGGAGTGGGACCACCATGTCAGTGGGTCCAGGAGGCTGTCCCTTTTCAATACGGTACTCCGGTAGGGAACTTGAATTAATTGCTGAGTTGCTGTTCCTTTCAGGAAAGGGAAAGCAAGCACTCGTACTTTTTCTTTCTTTTCATTTTTCTTTTACATTACGCCTTCCTTTTTTTTTTTCCCACCTGGTCAAACAATGCAGGTTTCTTTCTATACAATTTTATTCGAAAAAGTGTTGCTTAATTTAAACTATGACGCTACTACCTTTGTTGAGTATGGATTTGCGATAGCTAAAAAATCTAGGATAGATATATTTTTTTGAGCTTGTATCCTCCTCGGCTTTTATATGATGGACCGTGTGCAAACCAAGTTCAAATGTAATAGCTAAAATATTATAATAACTTGTAAAAAATTTTGGATTGAAAAAAAATTATAGAAGCAAGTGTGATGCACCATAAATCTGCATATGCCATATGCTGAATTCAGATCCTCCCCGGTACCGTAATAGAGAATCTTTTACAATTATTGGAACTGGAGCATTCTTTTTAACTTGGCACGAATCTCAAAGCCCAATAATACTGCCCCAGCACTAGCTCGAATCTCAAAGCAGCTGAGAATTAATCTCAAACCGTAAAGTGAAGATAATCTTTTACAATATTGGAGAGTATTGGAGAGGATACTTGTCCCCATATGCTACCATACAAAGTAGACAACATAAATGTACCATAGTTTTTCTGAGTCATCCGATCAAAATAACACAAATCACATTGCATCTTATATTTTGCATATTTATTTAAGGATCTTTTAATCTAATCCGAATTATTCAACTTTGATCTGACCTGACTATGTGCGGACTATGACACATTTGAGCCAATTTATTTTATGATGGTAAATGTAGAGTCGATATATCATATTCATATTGATTGATACTTCACTTTGCATACAAACAATAATGATGACAAAGAGCTTTGAACCTTACGATTTGGATCATGTAGTTCGGATAGGAATTTTATGATGGAAGATTATTTGACAATTCTTTATTTTGACAAATTTTGTTAATTTTAAAAAGAAAACTCTAATTTAAAATCCAACGTTATAGATATGATCATCTATATTATCTACGTATCAATTTTATAAAAATAATGAGATTTAATATATGTTTCGTCGTAAAATCATGTAACTTCAAACAATATCAATTCTTGATGCATCATGAAACAGAGGAGAGTTTCAATGTTACAATTTTTGGTGCCGCAAAACGTCACAAGTTTGCCTTTTTCATTTAAATCTCAAAATTTTGAAATTCATATATGAAATTTATATTTACAATAACATACCCATACAATTATTTTTTATTTTTCTTATATTTTCTTTTTTGAAAAATCATTAACATGATTGTTAAAATAAGAATTGGCAAACGATCTCTTGTCCGTTCATTTTGAAATCGGCCGAATTACCATAGTAGGGATCTTATTTTTGACCAGAAATACAGCAGACACCATCCAAACCACATGCCATTCATTTCCACTAACGCCATTCCTTCGCATTGAGATACGAGCTGATGATATATAATAGGGATTTGCAGTGAACTAGTGATGATGTCAGGAGAGGATATGGAATCAAAAACAGGGCAATAGGGCATGGCATGGTGCTCTTCTCACACTTTCAAAGTAGAATTTTCCTGTAAAGCCTGAAAAGTGAGCTCTCAAAACTCAAAAGCCTGCAAAGTAGCATTTCCAATTTCCAGACCACAAGCACCGAGTTGGAAACACCATAACCAGCTTGATTTTTTCCCAGCTTTTTCATTTTTTTTTTTCTTCTTTAAATCACTTCTCTCATATTTTTTTTATTAAAAAAAACAACCATTATTTCTCTCATTTATTTTTGTACTCTCTCCTCGGAGAGCATGCTCCAGAGAGGGGTGTGCCGTGTGCAAGGGAAAGAAAAGAAAGGAAAGGCAAAGAGAACAACATAAAATCTTCACCTCTACATTTCGATTCTGATGAGAAAAATTGTTGATATTATACAACTCCAATTCCACTCCCTTTTCCATTCGTCTGCTTCCCCTTTCGATTTTATCGTTGAAATTATTTCAGTAAGAACCAGTTACCAGTCTCCTCTCGCTCTCTTTCCTTCTCCTTGCATAACCCTTCTCGAGCACGCCCTAACCACTTCTCTCATATTCTTGTTGAGAAGTAACCGTTACTGTTCTCTCTCTCTCTCTCAAAATGTTTCAAGAAAACAAAAATTGTTATCCTAATTGTCAGATTTCTCAGCACATTAAAGAAACCAAAAATGTTAATAATTTATAATACCAAACATTAGTCTTGTTCTTGCAGCACCTAGAATAATTTCAATGATCCTGAAAACCTAGAAGGTACATCAAACGAAAAAATGTAATCCCAACTCAAATGTATCTATACTAAACTCAGACAGGAAACACAAGCGTGACCTGAGAGTCTCATTTAAAATGGCATTGTTACAGCCGACAAAACGCAACCGTGCAAACCCGAGAACCTTCGACCCCACCAAACTTGAATGTTGGATATGTTCGGACATGGTCGAGGTACTTGAAAGCTGATTTCTCCTTTTTATCGGTCTCATTTGCCAGCTCCTGGTCCAGGTATTTAATGCCAAACCGCTTCTGGTTGAAGTTCTCAACTTCTTGAACCAGCTCATTTCTTGTGCTGTTGCATGATGTGATTACCTACAAACAAAAATTTCCTTTTTTGAGGAGATACACTATACAAATTCATAAAAGAAGCTTTATTACAATACGACCACTCTATTCCAGTCCTTAATGGATAACCATTTGGCACGAGGAAAGTACAGGTTGATATCCAAATAAAATTCAAAATCTCTTTGTACGTTTCCATATTATGTTTTGTTTTCTAGTTCCATGATTTGACACTGTATTTAAAGAAAAAGAAAGCCCACTAGTTGGAGCAAGTTTTCATCTCAGCAATCTCTTCTTGGGAGTTTAAATTGTACTTATTTGAGATTTTTCAATTAGGAAGATTATAATTTGAGATCTCTTTGGCTTTGTAATTGATTATTCTCTTAATGAAAGTTAACCTGCTGGATACACTGACTACTAGTAAATAAAGGATTATAAAAGCTTCAGCCGAAAAACATAAAACTCTAACCAGGATGCCACCAGGGACCACCAAATTTGCCACTGAATCCCAATACATCATCCTAAAATGTAAAAGAAAGAGAAATGAGATAAAAATATATTGTCATACAGGAAGAAGGAACTTAGATAAGGACTAAGAAAATTCTTGGCTCATCTCCTTTTGATTGCCCCATGTGGAACTACTTAACATGACAATACTAGATATCTACTGCTTTCTAACACTATACAACAATCGGTAATTCTCTATTTAACTAGTTTAAAGAAAAGTTCCATTCTCTTTAGAAATAAGAAAAATGGAAGGTTCCCCATGTTAGCATAGCACAGAAAATAAAATCTGACTCGAGCTGAATAACACACCACACTCGAAACCCAATTGAAGAGAAAAGATTTATGGGGCGCAACACCCCATGTCCTTGTAGTTGTCCATTAATAGTATGGCTAATATAACATTACCGATTTTTTCATTCATAGCATAAAAAAAATGAATTAAATTCGTAGCACCAATCGTAAGAAAAATTAAAATGTGGCACAACCAAGATGATTTGTCACCAGCTCACGGGCCGGCACGATTTGTATTACCCCCCTTAATTTTTTCTGTAACCTCACAAACAACTTTGTTTTTCTCTGCACTGCTCAAACTTTTTTTTTGTGCACAGCTGATTTGTTATTTTCTTGTAATTTAGTAAGCTCTGCACATGCTAGAGCTGACGTTAACTGATGTGTCTGGGCTTCTCATAGTTCTCAAAATAAAAAAGAACTCATTTGTTGCTTTCTTGTAATTTAGTAGACTCTGCACATGCTAGAGCTGACTTCAACTGAAGTCTTTGGGATTCTCATAGTTCTCAAAAATGAAAAAGTGAGTCAATTGTGCAAATGTCTCTCAAAACAACAAAAACAATGAGCAGTGCAGAAAAATTAAGTTTGAGCAGTTAAGGAAAAAAGAACAAGGGGAACCAGATGACATAACAAAGAAAGAGGAACCAATGAATCAGATGACATAACAAAGAGGAACCAATGCAAATGAAACCTGACAGAACCCGAAAATTTAAATCCTTAGTGACTTAAACCAGGTCAAACTCTGCCAGTTTGCTACCTTGGGTTCCCAACTTCAGTCTGACACTAAAATACCAACCAGCTGCAAGTCACCAAACAGTGGTCTTATCTACCTGCATCCAACTTGTACAGATAATTTGGCGCTGCATTTTTGGCCAAGGACAATGTTACCTCTTGACAGGTCCATCTGGATGCAAACCTATCGCGTCCAGAGTACCTTTGTCCATGACAAGTTTGAATTTTCTGTCTAGCTTAGTCTCTAACACATCATCAACCTAGTAAAACAAAAAATATCGCATTACTAAAAAAACTTCTTTTTCTAAATAAGTTTGGGTATTAAACCATGCTTAGCCACTAGGTAATGGCACATGCAAGATCTAAACTAATCTTTATTTCTTGTTTGTTTGTGTTTAGAGCTTTAGATGAAGTCTATGAACTTCTTTGAGCACAAGTTCTCAAGTTATCTGTAGTATTATAATTGTTAAAAATTATACCCACCAAGAAATTTATGTTGGTAAACCCGTCACGAGTAGCTATCTTCTTTGCAAGATCAATTGCACCTTCACTATAATCGGTTCCAGTTAAATCTGAAAACCTGTCATACGACACTGTCAACAAATTTCTATGCAAAGCAGAAAAAAAAAAATCCGAACCTTATTGAAATTTAAATAATTGAAGGCTTGTAACACCATGACACTATTGGGTAGCATGTGCCTCCCAGTAACAACAAAAATCCTACACCAACTCTACCCATAAATTTCACCCAGAAAGCTACAGTCAAGTTGGAACAACCATAAAAACCAGCTAAGTAGCCGAAATATCATACCCTTGTTTGGCAAGTGCTTGTAAAAGAAGGCCGTTGCCTGTTCCTAGATCGAGCACGCTCCAACTTGACATTTCTTCAGACACATTCCTGGTTTCAGTTTTCATGCAAAGGTTTTTAGTCCATGAGGCAATGGTATCCATCACTTCATCTCCAAACCTGATCAACATCGAGTTCAACACACATATACATATTATTACAAGCAACAGTAAGTGAAAGACGTCAAATTAAACCAGAATTAAGAAAATGAGCTCAATGGCAACCAAATTTAGTATGAACCAACCCCATTGTGCAATGAAGCCTATATTATCCTCAATGCAACTTAAAAGTTAAAACAGGCAGATAAAGCAAAGGTAAAACACAGCATAACAATGCCAGGGATTAATTTGGTCGAACCATTAGCCCAAATATATATCAATCATCCAGAGGGAATAAATTGAAATTATAGTGGTACAGAGACCTGACCAATAGAGTACAGAATACTGGTACTTCGATTGATCGAAACCAGAGAAGAAGTGTACTGAAAATGTGTTTACACTAAATAATTGGTCAACATCTTATCATCGTACTAATAGAAAATTCCAACTAATCATGTTTCTTGTGTCCCTCAGAGCTGGTTGTAATCTTGGTTGAGTACAACAGAAGCATTATACCTCAATGCACCAATTAAACTCAGTTAGGTAATGCGGTGTTGCAAATTACCCCCAAACTCTTACCAAATCTACAAGTACCTAAAATATATCAATTTTGCAATTAATATGCACCATTTTTTCTTAGGTAATTTAAGAAGCAACTCAACCAATACAAGGCTAATCCAATCAAACAACTATTTCTAATATGTCCATACCAAGTTACTAACTAATCGAAAACTACTATGTTAAGTCCATGTATATTGCGGATCAATGACCTAAATCCACTTTACTTGATTTAGTTCAACTTGTGTTTTGGGTATAAAAGAAGCTTTCTAAAGCTTTAGACAGAAATGCCAATAATCACCAGATATTCCTAATATCTAGAAAAAGTTATGTTCTAACTGTAGATATGATAAGCATCAGGTGTAATTTACAAAAAAAAAAAAAAAAAAAAAAAATTGTGGGTGCAACATGAATTAGCCAGAACTAAATAGAATACCAGACTTCTCCAGGATGACCATTCAATTGAAAATTTGTGAGGTCCTCAGCATAAGATGAATCCCAATAGCTCTGAAATCCAAGAATTGAAGCTTCTGCCTCATTTGCATCCGATTCGTCCTTATCAGAACTACCCAAAAAAAAACATATATAAATTGTGATTGTAATTTTTCTGCTATGAGAGGGTATGGCAAAGTAGCTGTTTGATAATTTTTTCTATAGTAACCTTCACTTCTATAAATTAAGTAGGTA
This sequence comes from Carex kokanica, assembly GCA_025461125.1. Lineage (NCBI taxonomy): Eukaryota > Viridiplantae > Streptophyta > Magnoliopsida > Poales > Cyperaceae > Carex > Carex kokanica. The sequence goes on along the minus strand of JAJGRX010001128.1, from coordinate 317,375 downwards.
AGAATAAAAGTCTCAGGTCAACAGGTTCTGGCAAAACTTTAGGCTAAAACATCAAAGTAGCTTTTTATATTTTGACAGCTAATACTGGAAGAATTGAATCCGACGAATTATACCAAAATGTGGGGTTGGTTTTCCCCCGGGTCTTGCTTTTACTGAGTGTGAGAATTTATAAAGATCTCAATGCTGATATAATTAAACAAAACATCCATTTTCACGATTACCACCTATGGCATAGTTTTTTTTAACTCAAACGCACTTGAAGGATCCAAATCTTTTACAAAGCAATTCACAATGAGACATTAAGAAAGCATATTATGTAGCAAACCACAGTATACCTAAAAGAATTAAACCCTGCTGAAAGCAAATCGACGAATCAGATCACATTACTCAGGCAACATAATGGTTGCTTTCAAAGAAGAAGAAGAAGAACCTGTAATCGGAAGCTGTGGCAGGGAAGGAAGCGGCGACGTCGGCGTCAGCCTGGCGCTGGTCGTCGTCGAGCGCGCTGCTGCCGTAGTCGCTCTTGACGGACCATGAATCCGCCGCCACCGACCGCTCGTCGTCGGAAGCCGCCGCCGGAGCAGCACGAGTCTCCTGGATCAGATCGTTTTCTTCCGGCTGGAGCCTCATCGCCGCCATTTCTTTGACCAAAACAAAGCTCTTGCGAGACAAAAGTTGAGAAGAGAGAGTGCGTGCGTGAAGAAAGAAGTGAGAGAGAGAGGAGATGTCGGAACCTGGTCCAAGTTTGTCGGAAATTCAGAAATTTTAGTAGGCAGCTTTTGTAAAATCGGTTCTCTCCATTTGTGCGGATCTCATTGGATGTCGATCTAAACCTTACAAATCTAACGGTTGAAAACAACTAAAATCGTACTTATACCTACACTTTATCTGTCTGATTTTGTAATATAAAGTTAAGAATCCCTAAAGTAACTCAAATATTGAGTATAGATTTGGATCAATTCAGTAAAAGTTGAAAATTCACATCTCTTTTTTATTCATACGTGTAGGTTCTGATTGGACGGCCCAGATCTAAACTCGTAAGTTAGGTTACTTTAGGATCAGAATTTCCTTCTCACGCTTGGTTGATGCCTAAATTCACATTGGATGCCGAACGGAGTCGAAAGGATCTAGTCCAGTCAAGTTGTCAAACGTAAGTTTAACGTTTAGCTCATGCATGACTTGTACCTATTTTTCTTTCTTCTTTCTTCACGCGATCTACCTCCAATCCTTCGAAGCCCCTCTTCGCCGAGGCCTCCCCCACCCCAACTGTACTGCTAATATGAATTCACATCCTCCCGGTACCGTAATAGAGTCTTTTACAATTACTGGATCTGGACTGTTCTTTTTAACTTAGAACAAATCTCAAAGCCCAATAATACTGCCCTGTGCTAGCCCGAATCTCAAAGCGACTGAGAGTTAATTTCAAACCGTAAGGTGAAGGGAATCTTTTACATTAATGGAGAGGATACTTGTCCCTACTAATATAGGTACACTAACAATTCCGAAAATATTCCTCTTTTCTGTGCAACTAATGACTCAACAGTCAACAAATTTCACAAACAATATTGGTCAATTAATATTATTTAGTGTTGAGCAATTTTCTTTTTCCTTGTACAATTTATGTAGTGTGATATGGTACTCGCTGCTTTAGAGATTGTCGATGCATTAGTTTTGAAGATTATGTACCAATCTGTATTACAGCATTGCTTTCACCTTGCACAAGGTAAGTTATTCTTCATATATAACTGAGTTGATTCGTTGGATACAGTCATACAGAGAGAATACGATCGAGATGCTCAACATAAATTTCAGGCCTAACGTTGCGTCTATTTTCTTATATAAAAAACATATTAACAGTGTTCTCGATCGTGTCTATTAGTCTACTGTGTCTATTCATGCTTTTGAAATAAATGAGCTAAATTAAGAATGCTTTCAAGTTGCAGTCCACATGATAACTTCAGTTGAAGAAAGCATGTTTTGATCTTCTTCTTCTCTGATATCTTGATGATAGTCTTTTTTATTTAATTGCAGTTTCTGTTGTATGTAAATTTAAGAATTACTGGAGCAATTTGGATAATACGTGATTTTACAAATTATGATTTAACTTTATATTTAATTGTACGAAAATAGAAAGAGTGTCTCGTTTCTAACAAATAAAAAAATATCGGATTCATTGAGTCCGATCCAATATTATGGATTAGACTCAATGGTTACTATCCAATCTTAACATGATCAAATGTGGCAGCCACATTGAGTCGGTCCAAAAATTCAGTAGAAAAACAATTTTGCTACCACATTTTATGTTAGAATTGGATAGAAACCATTGAGTCTTATATTCATAATATTGGATCGGACTCAATAAATCCGGTCTTTCTATATTTATTAGAAATGAGACACTCTTTCTATTTCTGTACATATGAATTTAATAATTTTTATAGATAAAAAATTCTCTTACTCATGCATGTGAAATACTCTCAACTTTAACATCTTGTTTGGATAGAGGGTAGAAGAAAGGAAGGGAAGTGAAGAATAGAAAGGAATAGAAAGGAAAATTAACATATTTAACTTCTTTATATTTGAATGATTAATGAGTGAAAATAAATTTAATTTTTTTCCGTCTTATTTCTTGTTTGGTTAATTAAATTTTTTAATGTTAATGAAAAATTCGATAGCCGTTGTAAGTTTACGATAAAGAAACTTGAATAAAAATTATACAGGTAAGATATAAGATTGGACATTTGTGTTATTTTTTCTGAAAAATATTTACAATAAAATTTCTTCCCATCCGTTACACTCTCAAACGGAAAAAAATCAATCTATTGATTATAATAATTCAAAATTAAACCTTTTATCTTTTATCTCCTGTACTCTTCACTTCCAACATTAAAAAAAAAAAAAAAATTTCTTTTCATTCCCTCCGTGTACAGATGTACTCTCCAATTCTCCATCCAAACAAAAGATGTAAGAATTCAGAGTAGCTTCGATGCTCATTGGACCTACTTTGGTTTGATGGGTGTGATGACCATCCGATCAGCATTAAGATTCGTGCAACTGCATCAACATCCGTGTAAATATGTATCAATTTTCGTGTGTACAGATTTAATACTTATCGTACGGTGATAGAGTTAATTAAATCTAAAAATAGATCCGATGCTAAAACTACTCCTATCTCAAGATGTAAACCCTCCACCAAATTAACACCACCGGCGTCGAATTCATATCCTCTGTAATACTCGAGAAAATACGATGAGATCTCAGTCGTCAGATTTAATTTTACACGAATCTCAAAGCACAAATAATACTGCCCCCTCCAATCACCCGAATAGGCACCGACTGAGAGTAAATCCGGGTTGTAAAGTGATTTAGAGCATCTACATCCCTGAAACTATTAGAGTTTCTAAATAACTGTTAACTGTTTTTTAGAAATTAAACCTCTCTTAATTTTTAAGCCTCCACATCCCTGAAACTAAAATTAGAGTTTCCTAATTGCCACATCACAACTTATAAAATTTCTTATTAAGATATATTTGCAAGAGAAAGGAATCTCAGCGAATCATTTCGCCACGTCACAGTTTATAAACGATTTCTTATTAAGAAATTATTGAGCAAAGTTGCTAAATAAGAAATTCATCTACATCCCTGAAACTGGTTTAGCAACTGCCACATCAGATTAGAAACTCTAAGAGTTTCAGGAATGTAGATGCTCTTACTGTTCTGTACAATATTACAGAGGATACGGGTCCACCGGCGTCAGCATCCGAAATGCGGATTCATCCGTCTACACAAATCAAAACCCTAGAACACGTGTCATCCAAAAAATAAACAGAAGCCAAGTAACTAGTAACCTTTTCTATGACTGCGCCCCTCTCGATCTCCCCCGCAAAAGAAGAGAAAAACGTTGTTTACAAGTGGGCACGATGCGCGGCCATCACCACCCTTTTAGACCGCGCCGACTTCCTCGTCTCCTCCTCTCGCGACAGCGAGTTCCGTCTCTGCGACCCTCGCCTCCGGCGTCACCATCAGGCGCTTCATCGGACACTCGAAGGACGTGCTCTCGGTTTCTTTCTCCATCGACAACCGTCAGATCGTGTCAGCGTCAAGCTGTCGAACACTCTGAGAGAGTGCAAGTACACGATTAAGGTAATTTTCTCTGGGAAATTAGCTTTGTCATATTTGAAAAATCTCATTTAGCCTTTTTTATGAGTGAATTATTATTACTTGTACAAATATTCCCTAAAATTGATAGTCACAGAGAACATATATGCTTTATATCACTTTGATTTGAAATAATCTAGATCTCTATGGTTAATCAACTCTCAACTCAAAAAGCTTCAACATGATAACAAGGCTAATACTATGTGAGATCTTCTAACAGGATGCCAAAGGCCACACTGAGTGGGTGAGCTGTGTGCGTTTTTCCCAGCACACACGAGCCGACCATCATATCAGGCTCGTGGGACCTAACCGTGAAGGTGTGAAACCTGATCAACTGCAAGTTACAATATATGCGGACTGGTTGTGCCGGCTACGTCAACACTGTGGCTGTCAGTCCCGATGGGTCTCTTTGTGCCATAGGGGGCAAGGATGGCATGACGCTTTTGTGGGACCTGGCTAAAGCGAAGAGGCTGTATTCTCTTGAGGTCGGGTCGATTTTCCATGCCTTGTGCTTCAGCGCCAATAGGTATTGGCTGTGTGCCGCCACAGATGATGGTGGGAAAATTTGGGATGTAAAGAGCAAGAAAGTAGTGCAGGATCTCAAGCCTGAGACGCCCACCAACAAAAACAAGGTCAGTTTCTTTCATTTGTTTTTTTTTTCCTGGCCCCTGGTTTCTATTATGTGCTTAATTTTGTTCTGTTTATGTTGGAATGCTGCTCAGCTTTAGAAGTGCTTAAGTGGGTTATAAGGTACAGTGCTGATTAAAATATGTTGGTGGAGTATGAAAATCTTAGAAAAGAATTTATGTTTTGTTTGTAGAGAAAGTAATGGGTTGTGTTTAGTGTGTTTTCAGTAACAAGTCATTTCTGATACCCATATATCTCATTTGACTTGTTATTTAAGTTGGTTTGAGCAGGGTAAACAAAGGTAGGTTTTCTGGTCATATTTAAATCTGGATTCTAGCTCTTTTGGAGGTAACCAAATGAACGGATGTTTATTTGGTTTCCTACAAAAGAGCTCGTGTTCAGACTTCTATTATGCTTTGACATGTTGTACGTTATCACAATATTCAGTGGTTATGCTCAGTTAATGCGAGGCTAAATTTGCTCTTTGTTGTGATCATTTTCTTTTCTCAAAAAATTATATTAGCATTGAATGGTATTGGTTGAGGCATTTAGATATTCTGAAATTTGTGATGCTTACTAAAACTTAAAAGAGTTGCGTACATGATTAATTATAACAATTAATAGCTTGAAATAGAAGTCTTGTGTCCTCATCATCTCCCGCATAAGATGCAACAAATGTCGTTGGATTTAAGCATGAGTCTCAAGGAACCCTTTTCTGTCAGGTCAGTGCTGGACATCTCTATCATGTAGTAGAGTTCCTTAACTATTAGGTGATGTGTTTGTCTCATGTAGTAGAGCTCCTTAACCGAAAGGTTTATTTATTACATCATTTTTTTGGAAGCAAATATTGGTCCCAGTTTATTGCGTCGTTGGGCTGTATATTATAGCACTATCCTTGTTTTGTACTAGCCTGTTTTTAGCAAACACAGAAGTTAAAGGCTTGAATTTTGAGGTTTCAATTTCAGCATGGCCTAGCTAATCAGTCCGCATCCTCTGCATTAACGCACCATTTGAGTTTAGCTCCGGACCTTCTGATCAGAATTCGGGCCAATCCGACCCACGTTTGTAATGCACGTGGCCTTATAATATTCGTGCGGATTTAAATCGGACGGTCCAGATCTAAACTCAAAATTTGAGTTAACTCACAGGTTAGGAATTCCTAGCTAATCCCATCCTGATGAAACTTAACAGTCAATCAGGCCTGGTCCAATGGCTGTCGGGTTATGTTGGGTTTGACCAAGAGTCGGGCTAGACGGAGTTCAGATGATGCCTCCTAAAGTTATAGAAAAAATATTAGGTGTATATTCTTGCATTAAATTATGCTGTGGTACTTGTTATTTTGGTTGATGTTTACTGTATCATATAGTTATATCATCATGTTGTATTGATGGTTGCATTAAATAACTGTTGAAACATTGCTCTTGAGATGGAAATATAATTTACTGGGAAGTAGTTAATTACCACAGAAATACAACAAAACCTTGGTCTGGCTGCGCATAATTGGGTTAAAAGAAGAGTATTGCGAGCTGTTGATCCAGTGCCCTCCATGTCTCCAGTCGGTAATTTCGTTTGCAAAAATGCTGTACATGTGAGCTAGCTAAGTGTTTACATGCACAATATATTTGTTAATGGAAAGTAGCTACTGGATGGAGGGTATGCTGGGTGGATGGAACATTTTTCTTAGAGGAATCGTTTCTTAGTCATTCCTAGAATAATTGAGGGAGTAATGAATAATTTAGGAATCTTTATTAATTTTTGGTGGTAGATTGTATTTTTTTTCTTTATCTTATAAAAGCATCAAAATTTTAATATCATAAGATTTGTAGTTTTGGGAATAATTGTCTGCCATGCTCGTATATCTAAAAATATGAAAGTATAGGCCCGGACAGAGCAACAAAAGAAGCCAATAAAAAGAAACAAAAGCAATTATAGTGGCCTTTTCAGTACTCTCTGATATAGCCTTGTGCACCAGCCAATGCTCATTTTGAAACTGTTTCGTGGTGGTGCATTTTTTTTTTTTTTTTTTTCAGTTATTGCTTCTAGTTCATTTTATTATATGTAGATGCTGTACTGCACAAGCTTAGCTTGGAGCTTTGACGGGACTACTCTAATAACTGGTTACACCGATGGAACAATTAGGGTGTGGAAGATAACTCATCAGTCGATCAACAACTACGCTTAATTTTAGAGTTTGTTGAACCTGCCTAGAAGCGCCTCCACTAGTGTTTTGAAGGCCTTTGTTGCTTAGTTCTTAGCTTTTCTGATGTCCCTTGTAATTTTGAGTTTACTTATAGGTGTTAGATGATCAAGCTGGGATATATAGTTTTTTACACCATTATTGGCATGCAAATTTATTAACATTTTCAATTTTAGATAAAAATAGATAAGTGATCACCGTCTTCTTCCCATTGATTAAATATGCATGATAATTGAGTAATTTGAAGTATATATGTGGAAGTATTGTTAATTATTGTATATACATGGGTGACTGTTCTGGGAAGTCCTTGCATTCCTTTTAAAAAATTTCATCAAAAAAAAAAAGTTACTGCATATACACTTTTTCCGGCAAACAGTTATAGATGCTTTTATTTTTTGGTATTAACAAGAATTATTGACCAATAGATATAAGAATTATGAAGAAGTACCGAGGACTATAAAAAATATGAAGCAATTAGCACAATATTGTTTTTCAAGGCGGGATATGAAGTTTTTAACTGACTATAATTTCGGAACCTTTCACAATATTTAAGACTGAGGTTCGGTTTGCAAAATCTCGTTCAAATAATTCTCACAAATCCTGTCTTCAACATATATGTTTTTTCTTAAACAAATTATGTGATGACGTGGAAGCTAGTAGAGGTCTGAAATTGGTAGTCCTTTAATAGGGTGTACTGTAGAAATGGATAAATATCTACTCTTCATTCATAGTGAAGGAAATTAGTACCATAGTAACAATACTCGCGTTTAATTTGCGAATAAAACGTTTTTGGGGTGTTTCCGAACCGAATGGCGTATTATTCGTTGACTGAACCTTTGACCGAATAAAACGCGAATTTAACGAATAATACGCGTTTTTTTCATCTTTTTTTCGGAGAAAAATTTGAATTTCTCGCACAGTATAAATTTTGGTTCCGAAAACTGCTCCAGCCACCCCTCCACGTGCTTGCTCCCAATTGCTCCAAGGCCCAGCCACCACGTGATAAGGCTCAATTTTCTATTTTACTCAATTTTTGAATATTATTGATCTTCTGTAGCAACTACAAGCACTACCTCGTATAGTAAATCATCAGTAAAGAATTAAATATGCACTGAGGTCTCGTATTGTAATTCCGAATCATTCCCGAATTATACCCGAATTATTCCCGAATCACAAATTTTTGACCCTGCCGAACCGAACCCGAATTATTCATATGTTACTATGATTAGTACATGTATGCTGTGGCACGCTATGTTATGTGTTATGATTATGTAACGTAATTTTTGTGTCGCATAACGTATCAATTCATGTATCAATTGAAACTGAAACGTCATAACATAATAACATGTCATGTAAATTAATCTGGTCAAGTCATGTTGCGTGATTATTTTTCTAATAATAATTCTTATTTTGCAATATCTTTCAATTTTTTAACGTCTTTTATTTTTATTTTTTGTATGAACTAACTTAAAATTTCAAAAAAATAATTAAACGTAATAAGTAAAATCGTGAATGATCACGTCATATGTGGTCACTACTTGACTATACGCAGAGGTAGATTTAAGAAGGAAGAATGGAGTCTAATTGGCCTCATTTTTTTTTTTGTATTTAAGTATGATTTTCTATATAATTCAAAGTAAAATGTCTGATTTTATTATCTGCAGAAAAAATTTATATGATTGATCTCCATACATAAAAGTCGGTCTCCATCTCTAATCATATATAACTGTTCTTTCACCATTCAAAACATGCCACATTACATCATATAAAAAAAATTAATTACATATCGCGACATAACGTAATCAACTTACGACATGTTAATTGCCCGTTACGTTTTTCCTTCGCCGTTCTTCCGTTCAGTGTTGTTATATTTGGCCTTTTTCTTTTCGAATTGTATGTTGCTCGATCCAAATAGCCATCCATGTTGCATATATTATATATACAAGTCTGTAAATACATTAGCATATCAAAATGCATGTTGCATAGTAATGCCAACATTTTGTACATTAGATATGAATACTTGTGAGGTCAAATATTAGTTTCTTTTTATGTTAAGTATATGCCTATGGGTCCATGTTATAAACAAAAAGAGAAGCGGTGCATTAGAAAATATCAAAATCATAAGTACAAAAGTCAAAACAAGCAATTCATTAGCATACAATTATATAAGAAAAATATGCTGCATTAGAAGCAGTTCATAGATGTTATTAATTACGGTGAAATTTGCCCATACCTTGAATAATTTACGACTACGTCACTTTTTATGTGTGTATCTATATATATATATATATTGATTTTCCGATTTTCAAAGTCCACCAAACTGTTAGATGCGATCTCTATATTAAAATGTGCTTGGAGATCAAATTTTATATTTTTTGGAATTTTTTTTAATATTTATTAAGATAGTTTTAAAATCGCTGATTTCAATAAACAGTGAAAACTTTTGGATAATTGAAAACAATAATTTTAAAACTGACTTAATAAATAGTAAAAAAATTAAAAAAATGTAAATTTTGGTCTCCAAGCGCATTTTAATATAGATTGAATGTTGAACAGTTTAGATCGACTGTTTGGACTTTGAAAATGTAAAAATCGAAACGTTTATCTCACAGCTTAGGAACAAACGTTTTGATATTTGCCAATCTCTCTATATATATATTAAATCAAACATTGTACATACACTTATGTTTTTAATTAATATCAAATTATCAACTATGTACCCAGTACCTCCTAGATATAATGTAATCAATTAGAGAGTCCAAAAATATACTATATCATTAGTTAAAGAAAAAAAATGGAGAAATCGGATGACACCCTTTTTTGGTGACATCGGATGATACCCTACATTTTCAAAGTCCAAATAGTCGATCTAAACCGTTCGATATGATGGATATATTAAAATGTGCTTGCAGATCAAATTTTACATTTTTGAATTTTTTTACTATTTATTAAGATGGGTACAAAATTTCAATGGTCTGAAAACAACAATTTTGTAAAAGACTTAATAAATAGTAAAAAAATTTAAAAAATGTAAAATTTGATCTGCAAGCACATTTTAATATATTCATCATATTGAACGGTTTGGATTGACTGTTTGGACTTTGAAAACTTTGAAAGTGCACGTATCATCCGATATCACAAAAAAAAAATGTCATCCGATCCCTCCTCAAGAAAAAAAACATGCCATAGCATATATATCATAAAACAAACATACTATCTACTACCAATAAAGGAAAATTATTTCACATATAATAATAACAAAATATTAAAAACATCACAACACTGATTACTCTTCTAGCTTATATATTTTAAATAAAGGTTGGAGGTCAAATATTCCAACTATTTAATATTTGTAAAGATATTTTTCATTCCAAATTGCGATCTTGCTCTAGTTTAAAGTAATATGAAATATGACCGCTTATGATAGTGGAACTTTCCACTTAAATATAAATCTTAATATTCCAAATTATCAAGCAGTGCTTGTTCATGTATCATGATTTCGTGCAAGAGGAAGCAGATTTTGAGTTAATTTTCCAAGAAAATTAATTCATTTTTATCTAAAATAATGGCTTAGACGTCCAAAGTTATCACTATGCTCAACTTATAAATCTTAAGATTTCAGATTTAATTTCATGAAGTATAATAACTCCTTTGAAAATGTCATCAATCAATTATTTCTTATTCTCACAGGAAAATTCCGAGGTTTTCTCCTCGAAGTTGTGCTAGTTTTAAGTGTAGAAATGTCAAAGGCATGTGATATTGTGATGCCTTTTCTATACTAAACATAGACTCATTCAAAATGAAATAATGCCACCACAACACAAACATGTGAAAAGTCTGAAATGCCCCCAAAACGTCATCCATATTATATTTAGCTACGCTCCGGATCATTTGAAAATTCATCCAATTCGATATATTCTTCTATTACACGTTTCGACCGGGGCGGAGCCAAAAATTTTACACAATTTAATATTAATTTGAATTTTAAATTTATTTTATATATTTTTTAGAAAAGCATAGAAATAGAAATAGAAACGAATTTTAAAAAAAAATTGTAGGGTGAGAAATAATTTTATAATTTTTTGAATCTTAAGTATTTTTTTTTTATAAGTTGATGTCTGAAAAAAAAAATAGAAATAGAACCATATATATTTTTTTAAATATTTTAATTCACGGGGCAATGTATCCCTCGGACTTTATATGACTTTCGTCATTGCATTGTGACAATATTGCCACTAGTCTTTAATGATCTAATAGATCTTATAGAAAAAAATATAAAAAATCTAATACAACGAAAAAATAAAAAAAAATATATATAAAAATATTGAGGGAAAAAAATGAGGCATGCAAATTGTCATAGTATGTTGATTGCCTATGTAGAATTTGCCAAGTCAAACAATTGTTGAGTGTCCAATTTGCCATATGCATGCATCAACTTAGTTGTCAATAGTACAGACCTTTAACTTATCAAAGTGTCAAACTAAACAGAACATGAAATAGTCAAATATGTACCAACCTTTTAATCAATATTTATTTGTTAGTTACAACTTCCTTTAAAATAAAGTAAATGAAAGAGAGAAATAATTTTGTTTGTCCGGACAAATTTTAGCTTAGAGTCGTCCGTCTTTATTACTATTACTGTAGGACGAATAAATTCTGTATAATTTTGTTAAGTGTGAACAATATATAAATTTAATTTCGTATGTAATTCTCAATTATGAATAAGGATTACATGGTACGACAAAATTGTTAAAATTCCGGAACAAAATTTTGTACACATTTTTTTCGAGAAAAGTTGAATGTTTTTTTTTTTGAGTAAGAATAGAGTCTAGCTTCTATTTTTATTAACCGCAATTGGTTACAGAGTCCGAACAGAATTTTGAGAGGTAGCCCTACAATGGATTTACATATGGATGGAAAGATAAGAAAAAATAAAATAAAATAAAATACAAAGAAATAAAATTTTGAGAAAAGAAAAGAAATAAAGATTAAAATATCAATTAAACAAGCTAGCTACTCCTTTTCGTTATATCGTTATTCTTCTATTGTTTGTACAATTATTTACAAACCTCAATGCAAAATTATGCTTTTTCATGAACTTACGCTTTCATCAGGGAGAACTTCATTACTGTCATCAAGGTATCAGTTCGACCGCTACAAGGAGCATGCAATTAATAGTTGAATATTACACCTACCAATTAATTTTCACAACAACTTGTATTTTCAGCCTTTGCTTACATTCATAATTCCCATATTTAATTTGTCGTCATAGTGCTTTTAGTTGATAAGATCATTACAGAAGGTGAGCTATGGCTGAAGTATTACTAGCTTTGAGCAGGATGTTGGTGTCTCAATTTTTCAAAGTCTGATTGTGATTGTATTTTGTTTATTTTTTAATTTTCTTGATTTTGTGCTCATGAAGATTTGTAAGTGTGAGGCTCTGTATGAGCATGTAAATATGGATGTTATAAGGCTAATGTAAAACAATGGCAGCATCTGTCAGGGAATTTCAAAAAAAAAAAAAAAGATGAATAATTAATTTGTAAGAAATTTTTTTTTTGATACAATTTGCTTCACTCTCTCTTCAAAGATTAATAATATACTTTCAGAGGCATCAAAAGGTTTGCAAAATTTCACGATGCCCATCATAATAATAAAATTGAGATAGTGTATTTTTTGTATGCACTTACAAAAATAATAATTTTTTTTTTTGAGGGTTAGTAGAAAGTTCCACTAAAAAATATATTAATAAAAAAAAAAGTATTTACAAAGACATTACGTCAGCCCAGTGGTTACAAAAATAATATTAAACACATTAACATTAATCCCTTTTGTTCTAGTGAAAAACAGAGTAAGCTGTTGTTTTCCCCCAAAAAAGTATTTGCATGATGATGAAGCACTTGAAGCTCTAGGTAATATATTCCTTCTCAGTGGCGTACTTAAAATTTAAGCCAGAACCAATGATGGGTAGAAAAATTCAAGATTTTGTTACTTGTCTTTTTTTCTCTATTTGCTACTTCGCTTAGCTCATAAGACAGAAGAGTTAGAGCTTCAGACCTGATTAGCGATCGTTACTTGCCTTTCTTTTTGTATGATCACTCAATTGTTGTTTTTGCTCAATCGCTCTCTTCTTTTTCCTTTCTAGATGATCGTTATTTATTTTTATTTCACTCTTCTTTCCTTTCTTGCTGATTGTTGTACGCCATTTTCGCTACTTTTTTTCCGCTATTTTCTATTTCTATTGGGTAGTGATTTGTTAGCGAGAGGATCCGCAATTGCAGCGAAGATGTGGACTATCTGAAGAAAATAATAAAGAAAATACGAGTTGTGTTGGGTCGGGCTTTAGAGTAGGACATTATTTTCAGGGTGGCGCAATGATTGAATAGTATATGAATAAAAAAAAAAAAATCAAAATCCAGGGGTGGCAGCCATTGACTAATTCATTTGGAATCTGAATTTAAGTTAATTTAATTACAAAAGAGTGATTCAGAGAAAGTATCAGCATATACCAGTGATATTGGAAATTTGATAAGTACATCTAATCCTACCTCTTGGGGGGGGGGGGGGGGGGGGGTGGGTAGATGGAAACTTAGCTAGTTATTAGATAAAAAATATTACTAGTAATTAATTTCTCTTCAGTCCTTTAATTTTTTAATCATTATTTCTTAAGAGATCAAATTTAGTACATTAATGTTCCTGTCCATTATTTGGTATGAATTATGAAGGCTTTTTTGGGGGCATAGCCATCCATTTTTGAAATAGAAGAAGTATCTTTCTTTTACAAAGTCAAATCTGCACATGTCATTATCGCAATTAAATTAACAAATAACAGATCACTAAACATAAAACCAGCAACATCACTATATATGTTTCCAGAACAATAGACCATTGATTCACTGAATAATCATTACCATGTCTTGTTTACCTAATTTCTCCAAGAAATTATCATCTCCTTCCACCTTAACCTTAATTCTCCTCCCTTTAATTTTCCTTGCTCTCATCACCTTCTTACTAATCTTACCTGGCAATTTCCATTCCCATAATCTATCCTCTAATTGCAACTCACCACCTGCCTCCTCGTCCCTCAAACCCATCTTAACCGGCACCGCAAAACCCGATTTCCGCCTCCTCATAGGTATCATCACCTTACCAGACCAGTATGAGCGCCGTCACCTCCTTCGCACGATATATTCCCTCCAGACATACGACCCTGCCACCGCTCATGTGGACATCCGGTTCGTCTTTTGCAACCTGAAAACCAGGGAACAAAAGGTGTTTATAGCGCTCGAGATAATGAAATTCAATGACATCATCATCATGAATTGCACCGAGAACATGGACGATGGCAAAACCTACAAGTTCCTTTCGGGAGTCCCGGATCTGTACCACGACCAGCCGTACAATTACGTCATGAAGGCGGACGACGATGCGTACATCCGCCTGGATAGCCTGGTGGAGTCGCTCAAGGACAAGTCGAGGGTTGACATGTACTACGGGCTCATGATGCCGTGCGACAAAGAAAACTTCTTCCCGTTCCCACCGTTCATGTCGGGGATGGGGTACATACTGTCGTGGGACCTGATCGAGTGGATGGCCCAGTCAGATTTCCGATCGGATGATACAGAGGGCGGACCGGAAGACATGTGGACCGGCAAGTTGCTCAACGTAAATGAGAAAGCAAAGAATAGGTGTGATTTTTTTTTTTTCCCTCTTTTCTTTCTGTTATGTTTCTTATTATTTATTTCGTTTTTTTAATTCTCTGCAGTATTTTTTTAATGAATTAATTATTTGCTTCTATGTCTATAAAAACCATGTTTTATATAGGTCCATGCGTATATAACCCTCGTATTGTAAGTTCGTTAAATTGTGAAAAGCTGTCCAAATGAAATATTGGGTTTCACCCCGAAATGTCTTTCATTTGGAACGAGAAGCACGAAAAATAATTGAACTATGCGGAGTATTCAAATGTCTTTGTTCTTCGTCTCCATTATGCTATTTATTTTATTTTATTTTTAATTATAAAAATTCTTAATTTTATATATCAAAATAAAACCACCCGATATAATTATATTATTTTCTCTATATGTATATAAAAATTATCACTTTTCGATTTTATTTTTATATGAATTATAAGCTGAAAAATCAAAATTTTGGCAAATCCTTGATAACAGTAAAAACAAAGTTAAAATGCAATTACCTTTTATAGCAAGATTAATATAGATTATATTTAATAGTTTTATTTAGACGTTAAATTTTAATTTTTAAATTATTAAAGTTAAAAAATAAAAATATAATAAATGAAAAACAATTAAATACATTTGAATATTATTTAACAATTATATATGTTTGTTATTATTTATCCATCAACGGCTCCATGATAGATTTTCTTTACATGTTTTCCTTTGTAACTTTTGTCCTTTTCTCTCTATATGAATTTCCCTTTTGAGAAGTATCCTGTTTTTTTAGATACATTTTCCAATCATATACGTATTGTCTAACCAAACCACCAACCTATACAATCTATATATACACTAGAAGTGAGCCTCGCTTTGCTTCGGCGGCTATTATCGAGAGGAGTGTAAAAAGATTGTATCAGGATATTACTGAAAAAAAAAAGATAATTAACTATTAAGATAAACATCTAACTATATATAAAGTTATATCGGTTATAAACAAAATGCTATGTTAATGAATTCAAAATCACAAAATCAAGTTGTTACTGTATAAAGTTATACCAGTATACCATATTCATTAATTTGTGATTTTCTAAACTATATATAAAGTTAGAGGATTCAAATGCACCCAATCTTTTATCTGCATTTTCAAAGTCCGAACAGTCGATCCGAACCGCTTAACATGACCTTTATAATAAAATATGCTTGGAGACCAGATTTTATATTTTTTAGAATTTTTTTACTATTTGTCACTGTAGCAATTACTGTAGCGTTTACTGTAGAATATACTGTAGCGACCCATGAGGATTATATATATATAATAGATGTCACCGTCAGCTTCGGAAAAATTGTCATGACACCCATCACAAGTGTCACTTTTTGAATGGGTGTCATTGACGGGACCAATCCATTCTCAGTTGTGACTTTTAGCTCTAGTAACTAATTAATTAATCATTTCATTATATAATTTTAAGAGTGAGTCTACGGTACATGCATATGACGGGTTGGTTCGTAATACGGATTAATATTTTCGTTTTTAAAATTCCAACGGTTAATCTGAACCGTTCAACATAATCCCCATATGAATATGTACTTGCGGACCGAATTTTATATTTTTTAGAATTTTTTTACTTTTTTTAAGATAGAAAATCACTTGATCTGAAAATTCTGGACCATCCAAAAACAATGATTTTCTACATATCTTAAAAAATAGTAAAAAAAATATAAAAAATATAAAATTCGGTTTGCAAGTACATATTTATATGAAAATCATGTCAAATGGTTCGGATCAACCGTTAGGATTTTGAAAATGAAAATATTGATTCGTATTACGGACCAAATTGTACTATGCATACTCACTCTAATTTTACCTGTTTTTTTAAATATAGCACAGAAAAAAAAAATACCAAAACGGCACCGATTTCCGGGAATTTCAGATTTAGCACGGCCGCAGATCGGCTGAGCGGCCCCATTTTTTTTTTTTTTAAGATTTGAGAGACAATTGAATGAAATTGAACCATAAAAATTTGAATTTTGTTTTTAATATTTGTTAGATTACTTTTTTCGATGTATCCGAATTTTTTTTAATTAATACTAAAATACGCTAAATTACTTGAAATTATATTGATTTATGCTGAATTACACTAAATTACTTGAAATTACAATAATTATGTAGAATTATGCTAAAATACGGTAAATTACGCTAAATTACGTATGAATGGGGATGATATCTTCACTGAGAAGGCGAAAAACGACGACGAAACTTGAAACGGCTATAAAATGGCGCTCGAGTGTCCGATTTCAGCAAATGACCACTTTTCGGAAAGCTTGTGAAAATGCGCATGCGTCCAAACTCGCTTTGCTAGATTTCCAAATTCAGAATCGCCAAAAAACAAAGGGAAGAGTCTCAAAACTTCAGTTGAAGTTTCCGATGAAGATTTTCATTTATATTGTTCAATCTACGTAACTCAGTAAATTAGTTATGTAATGAACTTGTAGAATACCAATTTTTATTATTTTTGTAATTTTTTTTACTATTTTTTATGATTTATGAAAGATGCCACAAAATAGGCCTCATTCATACGTAATTTACCGTATTTTAGCATAATTCTACATAATTATTGTAATTTCAAGTAATTTAGTTTAATTCAGCATAAATCAATATAATTTCAAGTAATTTAGCGTATTTTAGTATTAATTAAAAAAATTTCGGATACATCGAAAAAAGTAATCTAACAAATATTAAAAAAAAATTCGAATTTTTATGGTTCAATTTCATTCAATTGTCTCTCAAATCTATAAAAAAAAAAGGGGCCGCTCAGTCAATCTGCGGCCCCATTTCTGGTGCCGCTCAGCCAATCTGCGGTCCCCAGTAAATGAGGCCGCTCAGCCGATCTGCGGCCGTGCTAAATCTGGAATTCTCCGGAATCGGTGCCGTTTTGATATTTTTTTTTTCTGTGCTATATTTAAAAATTTCGGCTAATTTTAAGAACGATGTTACTGAATAGAATTATTAATTTGTTGGTACGCGTATTTTATACAAATTCCTCGAGTTTTGGCAAATTTAATTTACTTTTTGGCTATTCAAGTATTTTATTTAGCTTTCAGCCATTCATTTTAATTGGAGTATTTATTTACTTATTTTCAACTGAAATGAAATTAAATTAGGTATGATAATGCGCCGAGGATGTACAACTACAAGGGGCCGTCACCGTCAACCTGCTTCCGGCACGAGTATGTACCAGACACCATAATGGTACACCAGCTCAAGGAAAATAGCAGATGGGTCGAGACACTTGACTACTTCAATGTAACATCTGTTTTGAAGCCCTCCAAATTTTATCATATTACATAACTTACCTTATTATTTTTTTGTCCTTCGTTGCAAGATTCTTGCATTTATTTGTGACATTCCTTCTTCTCCTCTTTTTTTTTTTTTTTCCTTGGTCCATAAAAATGTAAGTTGCGTATAGAAAATTATAATCTGTAGATTATAAAAGAGCTTTCCTGAGAAATTTGTAAGGTTGACAAGCAAGTTTTATTTGGGTTAAAGTTTTGGTACGTGTTTGGTTTAATGCGTGTTGAAGCAGGGAGGGACAGATTTAAAAGGCCGAATTTTTATTTATAACAAAATTCAAAATTAAAAAAAACCAAAACATTTTTATTTGTGGAGAATTCGATTTCTACCCAGACCGCTCTAGCATTCTACGGCCTAAAAAACTGAGGTCCGCACAATGCCGATGCAGCCCCAGACAAGAGACCGCACAATGCCCCTACGGCACCATTGTTTTCTTTTTTTAAGTGCTTTGGAATTTGGGTCCGCACATAAATGATTTGCAGGGGATTTAAATCGGCACATAAATTTGGCATTTCTGTTAAAATTTATGTGTTGCGGCTTCCTGATTGGGGCTGCATCGGTATTGTGTGGACCTCAGTCTTTGTGGCTGCAGAATGCCTGAGCGGCCTGGGTAAATTTCGAATTTCTCCAAAATCAGAGTGTTTTAGTTTATTTATTTTTTGGTTATGGTAGAAATAAAAATTTCGGTTTAAAAGAAGCTCAAGGGTGACTAAGTGCTCCTACAATTCAAAAAAATTGTAAATTTCATATGTAATTACTGTTATTTTTAATAAAATTTCATAATTTGTTTCTTTATTAGTGGAACATGTGTTTAATTAAAGTAACAAATATGTCTCGTTCTAAAATATATTTTGCTTAATATTATTTTTTATTAAATTATAATTCTGGTTATAGTAAATTTCTGATTCTGTTCCTGTATTGAAGAATTCATATTTGAAGTTTTTAATATGAACCTATGTTACTCGGATACTCCATATTGGCTCCGTACTTGTGTCGGACACGTATCGGATACTGATACGCACCTGATACGGCACCAATATGCCAGCTAGCGTATCTGCTTAGGTGGCGTATCCTTAATCCGTGGATACGGTCTCTGATACGGATTGACTCGTAACGATACGGCTCTGACACGTCAGGATTTGATCAGATACACTGTATCGGCAATGCTTCTATAGAATCAGACCCTAGACCGCGCATACACCAGTGAGGCAGTGATCACAATACACCGCACATACTCCAATGTTGAGGCGAAATATTTCTCCCAGCACCAAGAATCAAACCTGGTTCTCCGCCACAAGTACCAAGAACCTTTACCACTACACTACGTACTTTACAATGTTGTTAGAAGCTAGTAGCATTTATATTTAATTTATACTTGAACTATTTTATCTTGCCATATTCATATCCATAATTTTTTATATTTAATTTATATAATAAAAGTGTTAAAGTAATAATATAAATATAATATAATATATAAAATAGACGTATCGTATTCTTAATTTTTGAAAATTACCGTATCGCCATATCTGCATCATATCCGATACGATAACGGTATCCGTATTCATGCAACATAGATATGAACAGTCTTTGACTCTTTGATACTGTCAATTTTGGTCCTATCGTATCATTCGTCATGTAGCATTTAATAGGAGTCTAGTTATACTACAGTTCACAGGCTATACCACTAAGGCCTGCTTCACTGTAAGGCCCATGGACTTTTGGATCTGTTATATCTCCATTCTAAAATTCAACTGCCGTCGTATATTCTGACATCTGCCCACGTAGGTCGGATTCCGTACATTACATGCATGCCATACTTTGTTCATTTTAGAAACTTGGAACCACGTAGTTTAAATTGGAGCCTATCAATCCCTTTCTAATTTAAAAAAAATAAAAGATTAAGCACTGTTAGATGATTATTATATGTGTGTTTATACTTTTTATATATGGATCTACCTAACTCGTGATATGCTTCATGTGTTAGTAACTATAAAGAATATGTTTCGTTGTAAAACAAAAATAGTCATAATAGTCAAATCAATAATAATAACTATTGTTTGTTTTATTAAAATAATTAAATTTTAAAACTCTTATGAATAGTCTATTTTAATAAGATAAAAATTTGGAATTCACTATTCTAACTATTTTAATCCAACTAAACAGTAAATAAACTATTCCGAATAACCTAACTTCAAAAATAATTTATTCTCAATTCAACCAAACATACCTTTGAGATTTGCAACGCCTACTGGCTTAAAAATTATTTTCAATACAATTTGCTTCACTCTCTCTTCAAAGATTAATAATATACTTTCAGAGGCATCAAAAGGTTTGCAAAATTTCACGATGCCCATCATAATAATAAAATTGAGATAGTATATTTTTTGTATGCACTTACAAAAATAATATTAAACACATTAACATTAATCCCTTTTGTTCTAGTTAAAAAAAGAGTAATCTGTTGTTTTCCCCCAAAAAAGTATTTGCATGATGATGAAGCACTTGAAGCTCTAGGTTATATATTCCTTCTCAGTGGCGTACTTAAAATTTTAGCCAGAACCAATGATGGTATGAATTATATATGAAGGCTTTTTTGAGGGCATAGCCATCCATTTTTGAAATAGAAGAAGTATCTTTCTTTTACAAAGTCAAATCTGCACGTCATTATCGCAATTAAATTAACAAATAACAGATCACTAAACATAAAACCAGCAACATCATTATGTTTCCAGAACAATAAACCATTGATTCACTGAATAATCACTACCATGTCTTGTTTACCTAATTTCTCCAAGAAATTATCATCTCCTTCCACCTTAACCTTAATTCTCCTCCCTTTAATTTTCCTTGCTCTCACCTTCTTACTAATCTTACCTGGCAATTTCCATCCCCATAATCTATCCTCTAATTGCAACTCACGACCTTCTTCCTCGTCCCTCAAACCCATCTTAACCGGCACCGCAAAACCCGATTTCCGCCTCCTCATAGGTATCATCACCTTACCAGACCGGTATGAGCGCCGTCACCTCCTTCGCACGATATATTCCCTCCAGACATACGACCCTGCCACCGCTCATGTGGACATCCGGTTCGTCTTTTGTAACCTGAAAACCAGGGAACAAAAGGTGTTTATAGCGCTCGAGATAATGAAATTCAATGACATCATCATCATGAATTGCACCGAGAACATGGACGATGGCAAAACCTACAAGTTCCTTTCGGGAGTCCCGGATCTGTACCACGACCAGCCGTACAATTACGTCATGAAGGCGGACGACGATGCGTACATCCGCCTGGATAGCCTGGTGGAGTCGCTCAAGGACAAGTCGAGGGTTGACATGTACTATGGGCTCATGATGCCGTGCGACAAAGAAAACTTCTTCCCGTTCCCACCGTTCATGTCGGGGATGGGGTACATACTGTCATGGGACCTGATCGAGTGGATGGCCCAGTCGGATTTCCGATCGGATGATACGGAGGGCGGACCGGAAGACATGTGGACCGGCAAGTTGCTCAACGTAAATGAGAAAGCAAAGAATAGGTGTGATTTTTTTTTTTCCCCTCTTTTCTTTCTGTTATGTTTCTTATTATTTATTTCGTTTTTTTAATTCTCTGCAGTATTTTTTTAATGAATTAATTATTTGCTTCTATGTCTATAAAAACCATGTTTTATATAGGTCCATGCGTATATAACCCTCGTATTGTAAGTTCGTTAAATTGTGAAAAGCTGTCCAAATGAAATATTTGGTTTCACCCCGAAATGTCTTTCATTTGGAACGAGAAGCACGAAAAATAATTGAACTATGCGGAATATTCAAATGTCTTTGTTCTTCGTCTCCATTATGCTATTTATTTTATTTTATTTTTAATTATAAAAATTCTTAATTTTATATATCAAAATAAAACTGCCCGATATAATTGTATTATTTTCTCTATATGTATATAAAAATTATCACTTTTCGATTTTATTTTTATATGAATTATAAGCTGAAAAATCAAAATTTTGGCAAATCCTTGATAACAATAAAAACAAAGTTAAAACACAATTACCTTTTACATGTGCATAGCAAAATTAATATAGATTATAATTAATGGTTTTATTTAGACGTTAAATTTTTATTTTTAAATTATTAAAGTTCAAAAATAAAAATATAATAGAAGAACAACAATTAAATACATTTGAATCTTATTTAACAATTATATATGTTTGTTATTATTTATCCATCAACGGCTCAATATATGATAGATTTTCTTTACATGTTTTCCTTTGTAATTTTTGTCCTTTTCTCTCTACATGAATTCCCCTTTTGCGAAATATCCTGGTTTTTTCGGTGCATTTTCCAATCATATACGTATGTCTAACCAAACCACCAACCTATACAACCCGGATAGGAGTAGGTTCAATGGGCATCGGATCTACTTTTAGGTTCAATTAACTCTAGCACCGTACGATTAGTATTAAATCTGTGTGCACGGAAAGTAATATAGACTTGCACAGATTTTGATGCGGTGTGCATGAATCTTGATGCTGATCGGATGGTCATCACACCCATCGAACCAAAGTAGCTACTCTGAATTTGTCACCTTCAGCTTCGGAAAAATTGTCATGACACGCATCACACGTGTCAATGACCGGACCAATCCAATCCATCCTCAGTTGTGACTTTTAGCTCTAGTAACTAATTAATTAATCATTTCATTATATAATTTTAAGAACGATATGTTACTGATTAGAATTATTAATTTGTTTGGTACGTGTATTTTATACAAAAGTCCTCCGAGTTTTGGCGAATACTTAATTTACTTTTTGGCCATTCAAATATTTTCAAATTTAGCTTTTATCCAAACATTTTCTTTGGTGTATTTATTACTTTATTTACTTATTTTCAATTGAAATGAAATTAAATTAGGTACGATAATGCGCCGAGGATGTACAACTACAAGGGACTGTCACCGTCAACCTGCTTCCGGCACGAGTATGTACCAGACACCATAATGGTACACCAGCTCAAGGAAAATAGCAGATGGGTTGAGACACTTGACTACTTCAATGTAACATCTGTTTTGAAGCCCTCCAAATTTTATCATATTGCATAAATTACCTTATTATTTTTTTGTCCTTCGTTGCAAGATTCTTGTATTTATTTGTGAAATTCCTTCTTCTCCTCTTTTTTTTTTTTTCCTTGGTCCATAAAAATGTAAGTTGCGTATAGAAAATTATTACTTGTACCACTACTAGAATATGAGTTTATTGCATGGGTCAGAAAATGGCTTGTTGCACGGAGATAGCCATGCAACAAGCCCGAAAAGACTTGTTGCATGCGAATAGTCATGCAACTGTGCCCATGCAACAAGCTTCGATACAAATACTAAGTATTTGCATGGGCGCCCATGCAACAACTCTGTTCTGACTTGTTGCATGAGATTAGCCATGCAACAATGGCCCATGCAACAACTTTCAGAGTTGGCCCCATTTGGAGTATTTGCATGAGGAGCTAGACAACGTGGGCCCCATCTGGTTATTTGCATGGTAAGCGAACGGGGATCCCACTTGACTATTTGCATGGCTAGAGAACATGGGTCCTACATGACTATTTGCAAGGCTAACCCACAAGGGTTCCACCTGACTATTTGCAAGGCTAACACACGAGGGTCCCACCTGACTATTTGCAAGGCTAACCCACGAGGGTCCCACATGAGTATTAGCATGGGAAGACTGTTTGCGTTATTACATGGGTGATTATTTGCAAGAATATGAATTACATTTTTTGCATGCATTGCAGTTGTAATTATTTGCGTGGATATACCCAAGATAATAATAACAAGAAATGGATACAAATTAGCATGCTCTAATTCTACAATCCTCCCTCCCTGTACCAATCTGGTACGAGCCCAGTGCTGTTTTAAAATTTCTAGTTCCCATTCATCAAGAATTACATAAATCACATTTGAGAAATTTGTAGAAAACAACTAATAAATAAGAGAACAACTAATAAACATTGACCAATATAGTATAATCGTCATACATAGAACCAAAATTATAAAAGCATTAAAACAACATTGATAATAAAAGTCTTAACTTCTAAATATATCCAAAATGTAACATCCCAAAGAAGCATTCACAAAATAAAGTTAATCTTAAAAACATAATTGTTGATTTAATTTTCTATTTTCGTAGAAAAAGAAGTAATCACCATGGCTATATAAGCAACGAAGGACCTAAGGAAACCCTAACCTGATTTGAGCATAATTGACTAAATTTGCAAAAATGTTTTTACAAGAACAATGCAGTCACTCTTCCTTTTATCTTGCTATGTTGTTCTTACTGCTGTAAAAATGAGAAAGTTAGTTTGTTCTACATAGCAGAGTATCGTTGATTATTCTATACAAAAAAGTACATGTATATAAGCAATAATGGAAAAGATACAGGTACAACAAAAAATACAAGAAAAAAATACAGTGGCAATACGATCTTTCCTGTCTCAAACCTTAGAAGTAATAAAAGGAAAAAAATACTGCTCTAAATTGGACATATTCTTTTATAATTGGTGGCATCTTTAGTACAGAAGTAAATTTCAGAAAATTAAAATATCAACAATAATGGAAATTCTAATATACTTTGTAAGTTATGGTCAGAAAGTTTGTGTCTTCATGTGTTTCAAATCAAATACATTTATTTGGTGGTTCAGCAAAGAGTAGATTTTAGTGGGAAAATATTTTCAATAAAGATATACATCGAGGAAA
This sequence comes from Carex kokanica, assembly GCA_025461125.1. Lineage (NCBI taxonomy): Eukaryota > Viridiplantae > Streptophyta > Magnoliopsida > Poales > Cyperaceae > Carex > Carex kokanica. The sequence goes on along the minus strand of JAJGRX010001128.1, from coordinate 292,621 downwards.
TTCATGTTCTGTAGACATGTATTGTATACATTGAGGAAATTCTAATATTCAATAAAACTGTTAGGTTACAAGTTAATTTACAAACTTAACAGTTGTTAGCCATTATCACTCATCCCTTTCCAATTAAGGACCAAAAATAATAGAAAACAAGAAAGAGTAAAACTTGAATGAATGATCCCAGTATTGTACCCAACTAGCATCAGGTTGGTCCCAGTAAATCTGATACAAGTCGAAACTAATATTAAAATCTAAATTAAGCATAAAGTTGTAAATTAATGGAGACAAATTTCACTCCACCAATCCACAAGTATAAATCTAAAAAAAGGAGGAATAAACCTTGCTACGGATAAGAAATTTCCACCGTTATTGACAAGTAAAAAAGAAAGAGCAGAATCATACATATAGATGGATAGATACAGGCCAATTTTATGGAGAGATGGTACTCACAACTTAACATAGGACGACATCTTTTTAATGTCCCAGAGCTTGATGGTCTGATCCTTGCCATTGGATATCAAATAGCAGCCGTCACCTTGGCTATCGAATGAGTGATGCCGTCCAGCTTGATGGTCTGAAGACCTATAAAATGACAAGTGCTTCTATTACTAAGAGATTCTATTACTAAAAAAAATATTAGTTGACTGAATCTCACAAAATGCAATGATAAAGAGACACATTTAGGCACATTGTACTAGCAAAAGTGCATTGGCTTTCATTTCTGGTAGATTATCAAACTAAACTAAGCAATAGAAAAACACCAATTTTCCATAATGAGCACTGATTTCTTTACTATTAAAAAGTCCAAAATATTACAAACCTATGCACACACTACACTACTATCCAACAGTATAACACTACACTATTATTTAATAATAATATGGCTCAGCACCTCTCTGGAACTAGATAGACTGAAGAGCAAATCACAATTTGCTGAACCAATCCCCGCATTTTGTAATATATAAGGGAGCTCCAGTTCGCAAAACACTTTTTTAATAATTAGAAATGATCATAATAGCATGCCTTTCTTTTTTAAATGTATATAAACATTAAATTTTAATATACATGAACCCTAACCGTATGATCAGTCAAGTAGTTACTAAAAAGAAAAAGGAAAATAATATACCACTATGCAGATAGAAACGAAGATAAAGGCTCGAGCATGCAACTGACAATCCAAGGTTTACTGGTGGCGAATTTCGTACTAAATAGATAAAGTAGAAGAAATTTGGCATAAGATTCCAACTTTTTTCAGCAAAATCAGAAAATCCTATAAACTCGAGTTAATTTGTTAAATTTCAATAAGTAGGTATCAGGGACCTGCAACACTCTTATAAATGTGCTGTGCAAGAAAGTAGATACTGAGAAGGCATTGGATTTTCTTATTGTCATGATTTCGAAAGGGCATGAACATAATGTCATGACCTACAAGACTCTTATAACTGGGTTGTGCTACAAAGGTGAAACTGAGAAGGCATTGAATTTTCTACATATCATCATATTCAAAGGGAATGAGCCCAATGTAGTGACTATTATTACTGGAATTATCTAATTGGGCGTTTTTTTTACTACAAATAGTGTACATCATGATTTAGAAGCCTAAAAAATTAGTTGGAACCTACAAATAAATAAGACATTGAACATACACAACTCAAACAGTAAATACAGGCCTTATTACATACATATCGATTTGTAACATGCAAAGAAATTTTGACAATCTTTTGATACTCTGTTGGTCAACCCTATCTATCAAATCTGAAGCTAAATGACCCCATTTATCTTATTATCCTAATATTCAATGTATCAAAAATGGTAGTAGTACTAACAGCAGCACAATGGCAAGCCTTTTCTTTTTTAAATGTATCTCAACCCTAAATTTCAATATATGTAAACCCTAAAGCCTAAACCATATGATTAGTCTAGTTATTAAAAACAAAGAAGAGAAAGTAATATACCTTTGTGCAGATAGAGACACGTAGATGAGGCTCGAGCATGCAACTGAAATTTGAGGCTTGCCGGTGACAAATTTTCTACTAAACACGGAAAGAAGAAGAAATTTGGCATCAGATTCCAATTTTGTTAGCAAAATCAGAAAAAACCCAAACTTTCAAGTTGCTTTGGCAGGGACAATTGAGATAAAATTGTATGATTCGTTGGTTATAGAAAGCAAGAAAAACTAAGAAAATTTAGTTATACCATTAAGTCATATTTGGCTCCTCACCCTTTCAATGCTGCTATCAAAAGGAAAAAAAAGGGAAAAAAAAAAGACACTTCTCGCTTGCATGCATTACATAAATCAAATTAACCTTCCACTTCTTGAGAATAGATGTTTCAACTGCCGGGAACAAAAGACGATTTCAATAGATGGGCTATACTGTAACTAATCTTTGATGGATAATCTTGCGTACCAATAATATTTGATAAACAAAACATAGAGAAATTAGAAGGTAAAATAAAATAAAATTACCCAGTTGAAGTCCAAGTTCTCAACTACCCTACTTGAAAGTCGAATAGGTCCATGTCTGAAAATTACAACTTGGAAGTATAACTAATGTGTTTTAAAATTAAATTTGGGTATACTGAAAGGATGAAAGGAAAAAAAGGAGCAGAGTGAACCCACCTCATCAGGTTTTTTCCTGAATTTGGATTGGATAAATTGAGCCAGATGCTTCTGATTCAAGCATGTTGAGTGCTGCACATGTGTCAACTTTTCTTACATTGTAGAAGTCACAATAAGGGGCACCCTACTGTGCAAGAAGTTCCCGATCAACATTCATCATCAGGTGTATAACTGTAGATTAAATTTCTGTTCCAAATATAAACAAATAATTATACAAACTAACATCTTAGGCTAGTAATTAAGTGCAAATATGAACTTAGCTGGTCAAATACTTGCTCTAGGAGACTCAATTGTTGTACCAGCGTATAAACAATGTCAAGAATCCAATAAAAGTAGTAGGTTACTCGTACAATACCTCATGGAATCGATTCCAACTACCAAGTGATTTTTTAGGATTTTAATTGTTAAACCCAACACTGAGGTTCAATCTCAATAATAAATCTTCTAACCATTTCAACCCAAGTCGGTATAAGCAAGCAAAGAGATAAGTTCAAACCCACTAAGGTAAAGAGAAGGAAAATGAAATAACAAAAATTCATCAATTTCAACTTTTGAAAACCTTTTTAAACACGATTCACGGTAAAATAGGGCTATCTTATCCAGTTTGAAGCTTAATCAAATTTGGACTGGTTCGCTGGAGGGCTAGACAGAGGGAGGAGCGACGATCGCAACTGGAGGGACGAGAGGGGATCGCGGCGTCCGCTCGAGTGAGTCGAGAGGGGCAAGAGGGGCGGGAGCTACACCTCGGTGCTCGAACCCTAGCTCCGAAGCCTGTCCAACGTTGGATTTCGATCAGAACCCTTAAAATAGGAAAGGGGATCGGTCATGTGAGAGAAGAAAGACAAGAAATGGGATCGATCGGGAGAAAGTGAAAATTGAAAGAAAAAGGCGGCTGGGCGAAAGGCAGAACTTAGGAATTGATAGAGGAAGGCGGGGACTTGGGAAAAATCAGAGGGAGAAGCGAATTTGCTGAAAAAAAATAGGAGGGAATACGAAAAAAATTGGAGGGAGATGAAAAATATCTTACAAGACGGTCAAAATGAGCTGGCGCTTAAATCCTCTCTGGATGCAATGGGGAACAGAAAATTGAGGAGGTTCATATTTTAACAGAGTAGTTTTAGCTTCAAGCAGTGTGTTAAATGTATTGGACGCTAATTAAATTACATAGGTCGTGTGCTGCATAAAATCAAAACTGCTCTGCTAACAAAAATGTCTTAAATGAAGATATCAGCACCGTTCATTACCTATCGGACAGCTTGGAGCTTAGTATTTAATAATTAGGTAATTTATGTATATCAAATAATATGAAAAAAATTCAAAAAATTAATTACATCTTCTATGGCCAAATCATACTAATAATTGTCAATTTTATACACCTTTATCATTATTTGCCCCTTCAAATTTAAGTATTTAACAAATATTTGTAAACCGTTCATTTTCACGTGAGCAATTGACGGTCGATCTGCAACGAAATGATTCCAAATTTGTTTTCAAATGTAATTAAAATTGAATATCTTATTGTTGTAATTAATTGAATAGGATTAAAATTACATATGGTATAGTGTCTAATTGCTTATGTTTACTAGTGATAATTAAGCTGATGATAAGCTAGTTCAACATTAATTTAATAACATAATTTAATTGGAAATGATATTAATAAAATTTATGCGATAACACAGTGTTAGAGTATTTGTATTATATTATTAAATGATCTTGACAAATGAAATTGTATAGCATCACATCTATTTTGCATCAATGACTCATATCCATCATAGTTGAACATAGCACATGAACTCTTGTAATGTGAGTTAATGAAGACCCACAAGTATACATCGTATGATGGTCGATCGGAACTGTTAAAATTGAAGAGTATCACATTAAAATCATTACAGTGAAGTTTGATGAAATTTTATGTTCATTTACCTATCCATCAAGTTCACGGAATATACAAACATCGTAGGGTCACAAACACTTCGCGTTGGATCGAGGCTTCGAAAAAAAGAAAGTTCAGATTTTTTTTGATTGGTATAGTTCAATATTTTCTCTTGATCATTTAAAAAGTAATTTGGAAGTAATTTATTGCGGATCGACTGTCGATCGCTCATGTGAAAATGAATGGTTCGCAATTGTTGGCTCAAATTTAAGAGGCAATAATGATGAAATTATATAATATTGGCAATTTCAAGCATTATTTGGTCACATGGTATGTAAAAATGTAGAAAATATTTTTTTAGAAATTTATCATATTATTGTTTGTGCAAAATTCACCAATTTCATCATTTGTTAATACGAGTCGTCTGATGGATGATGAAGAGTCAGGATTACCAATGGATGTCTCCATTATAGGGGCTGTTAGCAAGAGGTTCATTTTGCTGACGTGACATGATATTTCTATTTTGATCTGCACTAGATGCAATCATGTCTCTTTTAATAATGTGCTAACTCTGATCATACGGTCCCGATCTAACTAGCATTATTATGTTACCTCAGGGGACATGGGTAGATGTATTGTAAATGTGATACAGAGAACCCCTCTGTAGACTTTCTGGAACTTGATTGTTTTTCTTTTTGAAAACCAAATCGACTAAACCCTCTCCTCGTAAGTTCCTCCCCTCTTTACTCTCTTAGAGCATCTCCAGTTTCCCTTCACTTTCATCTCTGCAGTTGACAATTAAATTTGCTCTTGTTTCCTCCGCTTTCATCTCAGCAGTCTTCGTCGCCACCGTAAATCACCATTCTCGTCGCCTCCCCCTCCGCTATCTCACCGTTGTTCACCTCCCCCTTCATGATGCTAAATTAGACCGGATTTTGAGGTGAATCAATTAAATCCATTCAGATTCTCTTCCAAACTAGTTTTTGATCGAGATAAAAAAAAGTGAAAATGGAGAATAGTTACAACAAGAGGGTTTTGCTGACAGCTAGTGACGATGAGGTATCCAAGGGAATCGTGTATCACCTTGCCAAGTTCGGATTGAGGTACTGTGATTTGTGATTTTTTTCTTTACTGCTCCAATTTCAAAGGAAATCCGAGCTGAAATTAGCTATTCCAATCGCTAGGTTAAATATTGATTAAATCATATTACAAATTAAGTCCAACTTAACCTGTGTAATTAAGTTCTGATTTAGGCCTGATTATATCATATTACAAATTAAGTCCAACTTAACCTGTGTAATTACAATTAAAAAATGACATAATCAGAAATTGCTTAAATTATTTGTTCTCTCGCTGTCACGGCCATCGGCCGGGGTGCTACTGGTCTTGCATTTGATATCACAAATGAAATAGAAAAGGTGGAAGCAGCAAATTATAAATAAGAATCAGACATAAGATTAACAAAAGATCATTTTGAGATAAAATAAATTGCCCTTAAAATGTGAACAAATATTTGTAGGCCCTATGCATGACTGTCTTGACATAAGTGAAGAAATTTTGAGAGATCTAAGAGGAATCACCATGGCAAGAAACAGGTGCATTCTCAAGTAAATTTTTTGCTTAATATATCTTCGTAGTGTCTACGTATTATTGAATATTATTTTCTTTGCTCAATCGAAGGACATAACGGGCTCCATTGTTCATTTTGCATTTGTAGTATATTTGGTTTAGGGTTTTGTTCATTTTGCATTTGTAGTATATTTGGTTTAGGGTTTTGTTCATTTTGCATTTGTAGTATACTTATAAAGACTTGTACACTTAATTCTTACAATTATAGGAATTTTATTTCTAATTTTTATGTTAGTCTTCATATATGCAAGGGTAATTTAGGTAGTTCTGAGCACACTTGTTTCAACTTTTTATACAGATTAATTTACAACTTCTTTTTGAGAGATTTTTGTTTCTAAAATTCAAGTACATTAAGATCTATTCTCTGACATAATTTCATATCATTTGGAATTGTCTAACTATGCTAAACAGTAGCTTGAACGTGAGTCAGTTTCATTGTGTCAGCAATACAATACCAGTGTTGAAATTTCGAAACAGTGAATTAAAAAAACCCTTATAAATTCTCCAACCTAATGCTTATGCCAGTGTCCACTATACTCCTGTAAAAGGGTTTGACTCGATTTAAAGTTTTGATATGTTGTTTATTTTTATTAGTCACAGAAAGTCATTTCTGTGCAGTGTTAGTCATGATGGTAAGAGACTAAGAGCCATTACAGTTTTAATTAAGTTGGCCACTGACTATACTTGGTGATCAAATTAATCTAACTTGCTCCCCTTGCATGTATTGTACCAATCCATTCATGTAATCATCCCATTTTTAGTGAGGCATTTTTTTGCCAGAAGCTAGAGTTAATTATTTTGGTCCTAGGCATTGAGACTGGAGTGAAGTTGATAAATTTGATTTTGCAGTAGTGGTAAAGACCAACCTGATGCTAGTTAGGTACTATTATACAATACTTGGATTGATCATTTATTCAAGTTTTACGCTTTCTTGTTTTCTATTATTTTTGTTCCTTAATTGGAAAGGGATGCATCATAATGGCTAACTGTTAAGTTTGTTGCCGACAGACTTCCTTGATCCCACCACTGCTTGGTATAATCATTAATTAGTCAATACTGCTAATTGCAAGGTCTCTTATTTACAATAATACTGCTAATTGCAAGGTCTAATTAATAATTGTCACATCTCCTCTTAATCAGTCCCTAAAAAAATCTGCTATCTCACTCTTAATCAGCCCCTAAAAAATGCTAATTACAAGTAAACTTGCTGTGTTCTTTGCTTGCTGGTATCCAAATCAACCTCTGAACTGATATGGTTAGGTCAAATTTGGAAGAAGTGCTGATTTGTTTAATGTAAAACCTATGTATTTACTAGCTATACATTCCTATGCATTACACCTAGTTTACTTAACCTAACCAGTATAGTAAGCAAGGCATAAGAATAAGTTTAGTTTTGACGTACATGTGTAAAATAATCAGTAGTATTGTCCTAGCAGTAAAATAAAAGAATAAAGGGCATTTCTGTAAAATAAGTAAATAAAAGGGGTCTACTGACAAAGAATATGAAATGAGAGCATGAAAATATAAATGAATATATCAAGGTCACTTGTGTTATGTTACTGTACCTATACCATATCGGCACCAAACATCAAAACAAAAAACAAAGCAACTGGTATTAGGGGTACAAAGACGAAAATTGAATAGAATCCTGAATTTCTGATTTCTTTTGTTATGATATAGAAAGCATAATCAAATCGTTGCATTTAAGTTGAATTTGTTATTTTTCTTTTGTTATGATAAGGATTTTTTTTTTCCTGCATTGATATCTTCTTCAGATTTATTGCATCAAAACATAGAGAAATTTCCTATTATGACCATGTAATAATTTTTGAAATCTTTCTTGTAGGAAGGTGGCTGTCTAATTAAAATAGGATGTTAGCTACACATAATTTTTAGGAGCAGATATAGAGTGAAAAAACACTAGTTCGGGCATTTAGTAATAAATTAGACAATATATGCCGTGATAATATTGCTTTGGATGTATCATTTGGGTCAAAGCAAACACATGTTTCATTTTTTGAATTGCAATCCAGTTGCAAAATTTCTCTCTGGAAGCCATTTCAATGAAATTATATATTTTGATTCCTCCCCTTGATTTACAAATAGTATGGTTTTGTAATTAATCCTCTCACATAAACTCTTGTTTTGGATAGGTAAATGCTATAATTTTTGTATGGTACAATGCTTTTAATTTTTGTATTGAGATGTAAAGATATTTTCTTGGATTTAAGATTTGTAAGTTATTTTTATAATTACAAGGGTGCTAGTTCCTTTTGCACAAGAGTAAGTAAGCAATAGACTGGAGCATCACATAATTCAGTTACAACAGAAATTAGTTAGTTAACCTTGCTGTTAGGACTATAGTTAGACATTAACTGATGTAGTGAAGAGATTAATCAAGCCACTGCGTGGGCTATAAAAGAGAGATGCAATACCACTTTGTACAATTACAAAAGAATGAAATCAAGATTTATAATTTTCTTTCTTACTCTTAATTAAATATTGGTTGCTGCTGTAATCTATTTTTATTCAAAATTCAAAGGAGATCTCAAATATATAGAAATAACGTATGCTGCGCATGGAAAAAGTGAAAATTCTAGTAGTGCTCTTGATGCTTCCGATCAAGAGTTTTAATATTTTTGAATTAATAGTTGTATGTGTCTTGTGTAACAAAGGTTGTACAATTATTTTTGTTTCTAAATGCAAAAAATTTAGTTATTTAAGTATTGAATTCTTATATACTGCTATTATTCATGTTGTTGTGATTTATACTAAAAATCATCACTAAAAGGAGATCAAATAAACAGAAATGAATGTCTCCAGTAAGCAAACAATTGCATGGGTAGGAATTAAACTAGTTGCATGAGTAAACCCATGCAATTAATGAGAACCGTCAGTCCATACTATTTGCATGAGCAAGTAGTGGACTATTTGCATGGACCTTCAATAAAATATAATATAAATAGGGAGTTAAGTAGTTGCATGGGCATGGAGTTGAGTTGTTGCATGGACCTTTAATAAAATATAATATCTAAGATGTGATTAAGTAGTTGCATGGGCATGGGGTTGAGTTGTTGCATGGACCTCCAATTAATTATAATATCTGATTTTCAAAATGTATTTGCATGGGGAGATAGAAAACAGTTGCATGGTTGCACATTACACATTTACATGAGGTACTTGTTGCATGGGTTGCCTTGTAACAAGTTTTACGAATTCAAAAATGCCATTTCTTTTGCATGGGCCGTCCTTACCATGCAACAAACTAGTGCTGCCCATGCAATAAACTAATATTCTAGTAGTGTACATTATAAAAGAGCTTTCCTGAGAAATTTGTAAGGTTGACAAGCAAGTTTTATTTGGGTTAAAGTTTTGGTACGTGTTTGGTTTAATGCGTGTTGAAGCAGGGAGGGACATATTTAAAAGGCCGAAATTTTTATTTATAACATAATTCCAAAAAAAATAAACCAAAATATCTTTGTTTGTGGGGAATTCGATTTCTACTCAGGCTGTTCTGGTATTTTGCGGTCCCAAAAACTGAGGTCCGCACAATGCCGATGCGGCCCCAGACAGGAGGCCGCACAATGCCCAGCGGCACCATTGTTTTTTTTAAGTGCTTTGGAATTTGGGTCCGCACATAAGTGATTTGACGGGGGATTTAAATCGGCACAGAAATTTGGCATTTCTGTTAAATTTATGTGCTAAAACAAAAACCAAAAAATGAGGGCCGCAAGGGCATTGAGCGGCTCTTGACTGGAGTTGCAGCGGTATTGTGGGGACCTCAGTCCTTGAGGCTGCAAAATGCCTGAGCGGCTTGAGTAAATTTCGAATTTCTCCAAAACTAGAGTGTTTTGGTTTATTTATTTTTTGGTTATGGTAGAAATAAAAATTTCGGTTTAAAAGGAGCTCAAGGGTGACTAAGTGCTCCTATTCAAAAAAATTGTAAATTTAATTTGTAATTACTGTTATTTTTAATAAAAATTCATAATTTGTTTCTTTATTAGTGGAACATGTGTTTAATTAAAGTAACAAATATATCTCGTTCTAAAATATATTTTGCTTACTATTATATTTTATTAAATTATAATTCTGGTTATAGTAAATTTCTGATTCTGTTCCTGTATTGAAGAATTCATATTTGAAATTTTTAATATGAACCTATGTCAATCGGATACTTCATATTGGGTTTCGTACTTGTGTCGGACATATATCAGATACTGATACGCACCTGATACAGTACCGATACGTATCCGATACGCCAGTTAGCGTATCTACTTAGGTGGCGTATCCTTAATCCGTAGATATGGTCTCTGATACAGATTGACTCGCAGCGATACACCTCTGACTCACAGCGATACGGCTCTGACACGTCAGGATATGGTCGGATACGTTGTACCAGCAACGCTTCTACAGAATTAGACCGTTGACCGCACATACACCAGTGAAGTAGTGATCACAATAAACCGTGCATGCTCCAATGTTGAGGCGAAATATTTCTCCCAACACCAGGAATCGAACCTGGTTCTCCGCCGCAAGTACCAAGAACCTTTACCACTACAATACGTACTTTACAATGTTGTTAGAAGCTAGTAGCATTTATATTTAATATATACTTGGACTATTTTATCTTGCCATATTCGTATCCAGAATTTTTGATATTTAATTTATATAATAAAAGTGTTAAATTAATAATATAAATATAATATAATATATAAAATAGACGTATCGTATTATTGATTTTTAAAAATTACCATATCGCCATATTCATATCGTATCCGATACGATTATCCGTATCCGTATCTATGCAACATAGATATGAACAGTCTTTGATACTGTCAATTTTGGTCCTATCGTATCATTCGTCATGTAGCATGTAATACGAGTCTAGTTATACTACAGTTCACAGGCTATACCACTAAGGCCTGCTTCACTGTAAGGCCCACTGGACTTTTGGATCTGTTATATCTCCATTCTAAAATTCAACTGCCTTCGTATATTCTGACATCTGCCCACGTATGTCGGATTCCGTACATTACATGCATGCAGGGGCGGAGGCAGAAATTTTTTGAATGGGGGTCAAAAAATTTTTTTAATAATAATGGTGAGTGAGGGAGAGATAATTTAAAATAAGAAGTGTCACATGTGATTGTTTTTTATTTTTTTTTATTTAAAAAAGTTCTAAAATGTTAGAAATTCCTCAAATTATACACAAATCATTCATTTTTTTTTTAAATGGGGGTCAATAGTATAAAATTTCACAAAAAATATGGGGGTCAATTTATTGTACATATATCATTTTACTATAAATTATAGAACAAAAATATATTTCATTACTAGTATTTGAAAAAAAATGGAGTCAATTGACCCCATTCTATACTATTGAATCCGCCACTGCATGCATGCCATACTTTGTTCATTCTAGAAACTTGGAACCACGTAGTTTAATTGGAGCCTACCCATCGCTTTTTAATTTTAAAAAAATAAATAAAAGATTAAGCACTGTTAGATGATTATTATATGTGTGTGTTTATACTTTTTATATATGGATCTACCTAACTCGTGATATGCTTCCTGTATTAATAACTCCAATGAATATGGTTGAAAAATAGCTATAATAGTCAGATTAAGAATAATTATTATTTATTTTATTAGAATAGCAAAATTTCAAAACTCTTAAGAATAATTTATTTTAATAAGACAAAAAGTTTGAATTCACTATTCTAACTATTTTAATCTAACTAAATATTGAATAAGCTATTTCAAATAATCTAACTTCAAAAATAATTTATTCTCAATTCAACCAAACATACCTTACAGATTTACAACGCCTACTGGTTTGAAAATAAAATAATAAAGTCAACCTGTTAGAGATTCTTGCCCATTATATATCCGGATCTCCTATTGAGAAATTAAGGCCTAATAAAACATTGCTCAGAGAAAAGTCTTCACTGGATGAAACCTAAAGATCAAAACAAAAGCCAAACAAAAAGGTAAAAAAGAAAAAAAGAGAAAGAAAAAGAAAAGAGATGTCATTTTATCCTTCCTCCAAGAGACCCCCCTCTCCTTCTCCTCTAACCTATCTCCTCCTCTTATCCCTTGCTCTGCTCGTCGCATTTTTCATTTTCTATGACGAGTACTTTGTCGCCCCTGCCACATCGGTCGACATCTCCCTTGCCACGACTGACAAGACCAGCATCACTGCTGTTAAGCCCGAATTTCGACTTTTTTTAGGAATCATTACAATGCCCGACATGTACACACGCCGCCACCTTCTACGGACCCTCTTCTCTCTTCAGACATACAACAAATCAGTTGCTCACATAGACATCCGCTTCATCTTTTGCAACCTGACGAGCGAGGCACAGAGAGTTTATGTAGCAACAGAAATTATGCTGCACGACGATATCATCATCTTGAATTGTGAGGAAAACATGAATGCCGGAAAGACATACAAGTTCCTCTCTGAGATGCCAAAGTGGTACAGTGATGAGCCATATGACTTTGTCATGAAGACCGACGACGACTCGTACATTATACTCGAAAAACTGGTCGAGTCACTGAGGGACAAACCCAGATTTGACATGTACTACGGGCTCAAGATACCATGTGACAAAGAAGATTACTTTCCCTACCAGCCGTTCATGGAAGGAATGGGGTACGTGCTCTCGTGGGATCTAGTTGAGTGGATCTCCACCGATGATTTGCCGAGGAATGATCCCATTGGCCCTGAGGATATGTGGACAGGGATGTGGTTCAACAAGGCCGGCAAGGCCAAGAATAGGTATATTGTCATTTTTTTTATTATTTTGAATTTGATATTAACCCGAGATTTTATTTGCTATTTAAAAATTTTCAATTTGATGTTAAAACTATTAAGATTGGTCATATACTCATATTCCTTAATTTTCTAAATCGTTATTTTTTTTTTTTTTTGGTTTTTCTTGTCTTGAAAGTTGACACAAGGAAAGAGTTATAACTTATAAGATCATAACAATGCAATTGAGTTTGCCGTGCACTTGTTCTTAACAGAATTTTTATTACACTGTACGTTATAAATAGATTTGACATGTCGCCAAGGATATATGACTACAAAGGAAATGCTGACACAAACTGCTTCAGGCATGACTTCATACCGGATAGTATACTGGTACACCGCCTAAAGATGGATTTCGAGTGGGTCAACACACTGAAATACTTCAATGTTACATCGAGATTGAAGCCATCTAAGTTCTATAACATAGTCTGATTTATCTTTTCAATTCTTTTAATTTTCTCTTTCTATTATCCTTGATTTTTTCCATTCATTGTAAACCAAGAAAGATTTACTTTCCTCTTCCCTGCAATTGCTTATCAACAACTAGACATGACTAGGTATCAAGTTTAACAGCGACTAATGAGCTGTTCAGACTTTTTTTTGAGGGTTGAGCTGTTCAGATTTTTAGTTTTTTTTTTTTATCAGAATATATATAAATTGTTTATGATTCTTCAATTGTCCAAAACTCAAATGAAATAATAGTGTTAATTAAATACATTGCATTTTTAATCCAAAAGGGGCTCGGTAAAGAGCACCGTAGCCTATCGAGACTTTTATTATGGCTTCAGCAATAAAGGAGGGGTGCTCAAGCAACATTTAATGAGAAATAATTTCCAAATTTAACTGAAAGTTTCAAAGTGCAAGCTGAAATAGAAACATCAATTAAAACATTTGAATTAGCCAGCAAAACTCCTACACGCATAAAACATTGACAAAACAAATATAAAGCAAAACTTAGAGCTACCAATTAAGGGTACGTTTGGGTGAAGTGAGAATAGTGTTGTTCTCAGAATAGTATGCTATTCTCAATACATGTTAATCCAAACAACTTTTGAGCTATTCAGAACAGTCTTGAATAGCCTTGTTCCGCTAACTCAGCTGCAAGTTGGAATAGCGAATTTGAAGAATCTGAATTAGTGAATATTGATTAAAAAATAGCTTTCTCATCCTTTTTTTATTCATTCTTCAACTGCTAGCTCCTTCTCTCTCCTCAAAAAGTTACTTCATTATATTATATTATACTTAATCTAATATTATCTTATATTTAATCTAATATTTTATTTAATACTAATCTAATATTTAAAATAATATTATATTACATTTAATAATTAAATTAATATTATATTGTATTATATTTAAACTAATATTATATTACATTTAATCTAATATTTTATTTAATACTAATCTAATATTTAAAATAATATTATATTACATTTAATATTTAAACTAATATTATATTACATTTAATCTAATATTTTATTTAATACTAATCTAATTTTTAAAATAATATTATATTACATTTAATATTTAAACTAATATTATATTACATTTAATATTTAAACTAATATTATATTACATTTAATATTTAAACTAATATTATATTACATTTAATATAATATTTTATTTAATACTAATCTAATTTTTAAAATAATAATATTACATTTAATATTTAAACTAATATTATATTACATTTAATCTAATATTTTATTTAATACTAATCTAATATTTAAATTAATATTATATTACATTTAACATTTAACCTAATATTATATTATATTTAATATAATATTTTATTTAATACTAATCTAATATTTAAAATAATATTATATTACATTTAATATTTAAATTAATATTATATTGTATTATATTTAATCTAACACATAAATTATTACTTTATTCATTCCCTCCAAACTCTATTCCAAATATGCAATCCAAACAACTTTTTCACTATTCCGAATAGCTTGAGTTAGCACTGTTCTTAAACAGTAGCTATTTTTATTTACTATTCTAAACAGTGACTATTCTAGCTATTCTAGAGTTCATCCAAACGTACCCTAAGGGTTGGGAACCCTTAAGATTGTATACGCGGAGATCTAATACCCATAATTTTTTTTACTGTGAAGAACATCTCGGTTAGTACTAAAAAATAACGCATTGCTTCTCAGATTATCCCACTTGGGGGTGTTCGTTGGGTCCGGTTTATTCTGTTTAATTTGAATTGAACCGATTTAGATTGGACTAAACGGTTCGGGTTTTTCAGTTCATTGGATCGGTTCGGTTCATTTTCTGGAACCAATTTACTACTTTGGTCCGCTTCGGTTTTAGAATTTTCAAAATCGTATATACTGAACCGACCAAACTTTTTATTTCTTAATACAAATCACTGGTCCGTGGCTAGGGGTGTAAACGGTCGGATACGGATCGGATAGTGGTCAAACCGTATCCTTATCCTTTATAATTTTTCGGATACGGATACAAATACAGATCAGATATTAAACGAATAGGAATAGGAATAGGAATATGAATATAATTCGGATAACTAAAAATAAATTACTAATGTACATTCTAGTAAAGAATAACATTTAAATATAATTTTTTTATTCATAAATTAGATCTAATATTTTTCATAATAAGTTTGTTGGTTACAAAATATATATCATATTATCAAAACATTAGTCACTAATCATGTCATAGTTTTATATTATTCATCAAAATATATATGTATATGTAGTTTAATAAATCATTAGTATGTATATACAATTTATGAATTTAATAAATCAATTTAAGAACATAGAGTACATTTGTTGTAGTTTAGAGGTGTAAACGGTCAGATACGGATAGTTACAGAAATTTAAAAATTTTGTCGGATAATTTAAGTAATTTTTCGGATTCGGATTCAGACGAAATCGGAAAATATCCGATCTATTTAAACCCTTATCTGTGGCGCTGCGTTTTCCCCACTCCCCGTACCCCTACCCCTACCCGAATCATATCTTCTGCATTAACGCACGGTGCGTTAATATATCTGGACCGTCCAATTGAAATCCACACTAATATTAAAGGACACCGTGAATAATAGGCAGGAGCCAGATTAGCTCCGATCCGGATCAGACGGTTGAGATACATTAAACTCAAAAAAATTTCTTTTGAGTTAATGCAGAGGATACGCATTCACCCCTACCCCTAGCGATAACCTAACCCGTCCTCTCTCTGACTAAGTCGCGCACGCGGCACGCCTCGTCGCCTCCACCCACCCTAGTCCCTTCATCTCCCGTCAAATCGTCGAACCTCTTTCTCACGGTTTCACCCACCCTAGTCCCTTCACCTCCTGTCAAACTGCTCAAGCTCAACCCTAGGTACGCTTTTTATCTCTCTCAAATAGTCTCAATCTCTTTTATCTCTTGAAGAAAGTTCAAAGTTGAAACCGACAATTTTATGAGTTTTCTTCTCCTTCCCTAGTTCTCTTAATCTCGATGGTAGCCTTGTAGTCAGCACAAAGCCTCGCGAGATTTACAACCTTTTCAGGGAGTTTCCCGGGTACGAATCTTCTAGTGTTCGCGTTAACATCCCAGGTAATAACTCATTGCAACAATAGCAGCCTATTTAATATTTTTTTTAATACTTGCTCTTATTTTATTTAGTTACTGGTATCATGCAGTTATGATGTTTTTAACAAAGAATTGTGAATTTGTAGGTGCAGTATTTGCACATCAGCATTCTGCACTGACGGCACTGCTGCTGCATGCTTATAATGTTTGGTACTAAAACTAAATTCCTATACTGTTTTTTTATTGCTAGTCAAATTTGTTTAATGCAAGTGAATATTGGGTACATAAACGCTAACTGAATTTGAATTATGTATTAATCATACTTGTTAATTCTGGCCTGTAGCCTTTTGCTCTATGCAGTAGAAGTGAGCATAATGAAATTGCTGAGGGATCAGGATTTTGATTCCAAACATATGCATAATTAAAATAAAAATTTATAAGTTCTTTATTCCAGAAGTTGAAACTCAAAATATTAATTAAGTTCTTTATTCCAAGCATATGCATAATTAATTTAAAACTTATGTTTTCCTTGCATTTTGTTTCCTTGTGCCCTTGAGAAGTTGAAACATCTTTTTCTTTGCTTATTAACTGAGTTCACACATTCAGATTAGACTGAACTTTCTCTAAATATTTTTCTGCATGCAGGGAATGAAATTTGATCTTGAAAAGGATTCAGTTCTTCATATTGAGTTTGACTCGTGCCATGAATTTTTGTTTTCCTAAATCAAGCTTAAAAACAACGAAGAAATGCGTCACGAATTGATACCAACTATCACTATCCTTATCTTTGTCCCTATGAACTAATCAGAGATGTTTACCAGAATAATCCACCAAGAACCTGGATTACCAGTTCTATCTTCCACATTTTGGGTTCGGCCCCAGATCAACCGTATAAATTATATTGGGCTGCCGTTTGTAACAAATAATATCATTGATTTTAGGACCATCGTGAATTCATAGTACCTTATTTGGTAGATTTACTTGTATGACAAAAAGCTTTATATGTTGATGGGCTGCTGGATTCTTGGGTTATTGGAGAGATTTTGTTAATAGCAAACAAAAAGCCCAAAATAAAAAAATGCTTCTAACATAACCAAGGGGATTGCAAGTTGCAACATTAAAGACCAACAAGTAGATAACTATAAAATTTAGCTCTTAGAGCATCTACATCCCTGAAACTCTTAGAGTTTCTAATCTGATGTGGCAGTTGCTAAACCAGTTTCAGGGATGTAGATGAATTTCTTATTTAGCAACTTTGCTCAATAGTTTCTTAATAAGAAATCGTTTATAAACTGTGACGTGGCGAAATGATTCGCTGAGATTCATTTTTCTTGCAAATATATCTTAATAAGAAATTTTATAACCTGTGACGTGGCAATTAGGAAACTCTAATTTTAGTTTCAAGGATGTGGAGGCTTAAAAATTAAGAGAGGTTTAATTTCTAAAAAACAGTTAACAGTTATTTAGAAACTCTAATAGTTTCAGGAATGTAGATGCTCTTACAACTTGATTTAATCATGTACCGAACAATAAGTGGAAATAGTCTCACCATATACGTATGAAGAAACAGATGATTAAAAATTAGAATAATTATTTCAGTACCCACGCTACAGTACCCGCACTGTACGCGCTACAGTACCGCATTGTTATTTTAGGAAAATTCATATATCATATGTAGTTCATTGTATAGGTATAAATACTTGCTTTATTTGAGCTATATACTTCACAGTGTTACTATTAAAATTTGTAAAACAAAATTACAGTTTTGGAACAGCTGCGGTCCCCACATGCCGTTTAAGTGGTCCCCTAATGCTGGTACAACACGAGAAATTTTCAAGAAATGTGCGGGTACAGTTATTTTAGGAAAATTCATATATCATATGTAGTTCGAGTAGAACTAGGGTACTCCTAAGCTCACCAAGGCCTCTCGTGAGCTCAACTCTAAAACTTATCGAATTGACTTCAAACGACATTTCTAAACCATTAGATGTTCAATCTATATTAAAATGTGCTTGGAGACCAAATTTTACATTTTTTGGAATTTTTTTACTATTTATTAAGCCGGTTTGAAAACCGTTGTTTTCCAATGGTGCATAATTTTAATAAAAACAGCGGTTTTCAAACCGGCTTAATAAATAGTAAAAAAATTTCAAAAAATGTAAAATTTGGTCTCCAAGCACATTTTAATATAGATTGAACATCTAACGGTTTAGAAATGTCGTTTGAAGTCAATTCGATAGGTTTTAGAGTTGAGCTCACGAGAGGCTTGGTGAGCTTAGGAACACCCTAGTTCTACTCTATGTAGTTCATTGTATAGGTATAAATACTTGCCCTGTTTGAGCTATATACTTGACAATATCAAAATTTGTAAAACAAAATTACAGTTTTGGAACAGTTGCGGTTTCCACATGCCGTTTGAGTAGTCTCCTAATGCGGGTACAACATGAGAATTTTTCAAAAAAAAGTGCGGGTACAGTTATTTTAGGAAAATTCATATATCAGATGTAGTTCATTGTATAGGTATAAATACTTGCCTTGTTTGACCTATATACTTGACAGTATCAAAATTTGTAAAACAAAATTACAGTTTTGGAACAGTTGCGGTCCCCACATGCCGTTTGAGTGGTCCCCTAATGCGGGTACAACATGAGAATTTTTCAAAAAAAAGTGCGGGTACAGTTATTTTAGGAAAATTTATATATCAGATGTAGTTCATTGTATAGGTATAAATACTTGCCCTGTTTGACCTATATACTTGACAGTATTACTATTAAATTTGTAAAATAAAATTACAGTTTTGGAATAGTTGTGGTCCCCACAAGCAGTTATGACAGTTTAGGTGTGAGTACAGTGCGGGTACTGTAGCGTGGGTACTCATATCAGTTTCCTAAAAATTAAACCAATTTCTTCACCTAATCTCATGAAATGTTCAACGGTACACACTTCTTTTCTTGCAACAAAAGAGGGGAAATAAAAAAAAGAAAAGAAAAGAAAAGAAAGGAACACAATAATTATAAGGACCTCTTCTGAATATGTTACAAGAGTGAGGCTAGGGTACTATGCATAGCGTATATTGGTCCGTACTACGGATTCATATTTTTATTTTCAAAATCCAAAT
The DNA here is from genome assembly GCA_025461125.1 of Carex kokanica. Lineage (NCBI taxonomy): Eukaryota > Viridiplantae > Streptophyta > Magnoliopsida > Poales > Cyperaceae > Carex > Carex kokanica. The sequence continues at coordinate 273,022 of JAJGRX010001128.1, read as the reverse complement.
AGTTGATTTGACGTTCAATGTGATTTTCATGTGAAAATGTACATACAAACTAAATTTTTAATATTTTTTACTATATTTTTAAGATAGGTAGAAAATCAATACTTTTGAATGGTCTAGAATCTTTAGATCAAGTAATTTTATATCTATCTTAAAAAATAGTATAAAAATTCTGAAAAATGTAAAATTTGATTTACAATATGTAAAGTTTCATGTAAAAATTACTTTGAACGGTTTGGATCGATTATTTATATTTTGAAAATAAAGATACTAATTAATTCATTGTACGGACTAACTTGATTTGATCATGAACCGAACAATTATTGGAAATAGTCTCACCATATAGGGATGAAGAAAAATATTATTAAAAATTAAACAAGGTCTTTCACCTATTCTCATGAAATGTTCAACAGTACGCTTCTTTTCTTGCAACAAAAGAGAAGCCAAAAAAAAAGAAAGAAAAGAAATGAAAACAATAATTAATTATAACGACCTCTTCTAAATATTTCACAATACAAAGACTCCCTCTAGAATTATGCTCTCCAGCGAAATTTTATGATTAATTAAGTACTCAACCACTCTGTGTTCCAAAGTCAAAATTAGACAGATGCATTCAGTGGATAGGTTTCCAATTCATGCCGCTATCTGGTCTTCAAGAAAAAAGAAAAAGAAAAGAAGAAGAAGGTTTCCAATTCAAGTTGTTGTAGAAAGCTTCATTTAAACAGGTCCCTTAATTGAATCATGAACCCCATAACTTAATCAACTAAAACAAACATGTCATTTCCTCGCCTCTCCAAGACCTCATCTCCCTCTACTCTAACCTTTGTCATTCTCTCTCTAGCCGTAGTTGCTCTCGTATTCATCACCGTCTCACCAATCAACTCCGGGTTCTTGACATGTTCCCGACCCATTTCGGCCTCCTCAGATATCACTGTGTTGACAACCCATGAAAAAACGTTGAGCGCCGTAAAACCCGAATTCCGCATGCTTCTGGGCATCTTGACCTTACCCGAGTTGTACGAGCGTAGACACCTCCTCCGCAACATCTTCGCACTTCAAACGTATGATCAGACGGTTGCCCAGATCGACATCCGTTACGTCTTCTGTAACCTCACGGATGATGAGCAGAGAATGTTTGTTGCGCTAGAGATCATGCGCTACGACGACATCATCATCTTGAATTGCAAGGAAAATATGAATGATGGCAAGACCTACTCATTCCTCTCTAGCTTGCCGGAATTATACGGTGATCAGGCATACGACTTTGTCATGAAGGGCGACGACGACTCCTACATCATATTAGACAAATTGGTTGAGTCGCTGAGAGACAAGCCGAGGAAAGACATGTATTACGGGCTCAAGATACCGTGTGATACCAAGAACTTTTTCCCGTTCCCGCCATTCATGGAGGGGATGGGGTATGTGCTTTCGTGGGACCTGATCCAGTGGATCTCCACGTCGGATTTAGCTCGAAAGGATAACATAGGGCTCGAAGACATGTGGACCGGGAAATGGTTCAACATGGCCGGGAAAGCCAAAAACAGGTTTGCATCTGTGTATATCAATTTGTTTTTTCTTTGTCTTGGGTTTGATTATACATTAACATTATCATGGCCTAATTTTGATTTGAGTTGCCTGATTGCGTCAGAACCTTGCAAATCTAGACTACTTATATAAATATCTCTGTCAATCTGAATTTGTTTATTAGACATTCCGAAAATTAATTTTTGGTTCAGTGGTTAAGGCAATAATTTTGGTATGAAAGTCGCAAGTTTAAAATTCAAATAAATGATCCTAATTTTTAGATATCAATAAATTAATTAATTAGAACTTGATGCTTGTTTTTTCTACAAAAATATAGAGAGATGCTAATGTTATCATGTCAATTTCAACATCATTCTGACAAAATTTTATTTTTGAACAGATATGACATGGCCCCGAGGTTTTATGATTATTTAGGTAATGGGCCAAAAAATTGCTTCAGGCATGAGTTTATACCGGACAGTATACTGGTACACCGTCTGAAGAAGAATTACCAGTGGGCTGACACATTGAAATATTTCAATGTCACATCACAATTGAAGCCTTCCAAATTTTACCACATTCCTTGATTAATTAAATTAAGTTATATATGTATTTTTTAATTTTTTCTTCACTACTTGTAAAGAGCCAAGGAAGCTACAAAAAGTTATTAATTTCCATGTGTGGATAATTAGGCGCTCTTTTATTTGAATTGTAGTTTTTGTAATTTCAATATTTGGTGCATATGTTGTGAAAATTAATTTGGTTTCCTAATTACTAGGAGTAAGCCACAAAATAAAAAAAGCCTGTCTAAACAGGATTATTGGATTACACAAAAATAATATTTATTGTGAGAATAACGAACAAAGATGAAAATTTCTCATCTTAAGAGGGCAAAAAAATGTAAATGTTTGCATTTTCGCAATTAATTTATTACGTGACAACCATAATAACAGATTCAACACTTGTGAAAAAGAACTTTATATTCATAGAAATTATTAAAAAGTAAGAAAGAAAAATAAAAAGAGCACTTCATTTGTTACGTTCATAGAAAGATCAGAGATATTGACTCCGATTTTTAAATCGGAATCAATTATAACGATCCAAAAAATTTGATTTTTTACTTCTCCATTTCAAGACACGTTGCTGCATTATTTTATAAGTTTATGGGCCCACCTCTTATTATTTTATAACTTTCCAACAAATAGAGAGAGGAGAGAGAAGGTAATATGGGCCCGCCTCCATTTTTTAATAAGTTTCAAAGGAGAGATAGTATTAGAAGTCAGAAGACGTGCGGAGAAAAAAGAAAAATGGAGGCAGAAACGAAATAAATTTTGAATCGGTATCATTAATTCCGATCCAAAGGTAGAGAAAGAAATTTGTCACGGCGTGATCAGTCACGTCACGTAACGTCACGTTCACGTCACGTTACATCACGTCACGTGTGTCGATTACGTGACGTGACTCACGTGTTGCGTGACGTGACTGTATTTAACAAAAATTATACGTCACGTTATAAAACACATCACGTGATCACGTACTGTCACGTGTAATCACGTAAACACGCATAATTGAGGACAAACTCTAGTAGTCCATATTCCTATTAGCACTATTAGGCTATGTTTCTGTAGTATATTCATAGTATATTCAGACTTTTCTTTTGTGGCTGTTTGTAAAAACTATGTTTCTTAATGAAACGGGCTTAAATATCTTTTATCCAAAAAAATTGGCAATTTTTAAAATATTATTTACTAGTTAATTTTTGCAACATTATTTACTTATTTTACAAATTTTATAATTTTCATATTTTTTGATATATTTTTTCTGAATTTTCAACAATTTAAATTAAAATATAAAAAAAGTTCAATGTGACTAATTTATGTCACGTCATATCACGTCACGTCATATCACGTCACGTGTAGTCACGGCGTGACTACGCGTGACGTGACCATTCGCGTGACGTGATCGTCTGCTACTATTTTGATAACGTCACGTCACGTGAAAAAAAAACATTGATCACGTCACGTCACGTCACGTGACCAAATCACGGCGTGTTTGTCACGTCACGTCACGGCGTGTCACGTATTTCCTTCTCTATCCAAAGGATCGAACTCCATGTCTCCTATCTTTCTATGAATGTAACAATTAGAATACTTTTTTTTATTTCTCTTTCTTACTTTTTAATAATTTTTATAGATAAAAAATTCTCCTTGTGAAAAATTAAATATGTATATATTTTTTTTTTATGATTTAAATGTGTCGTGTATCAAATTTAATATAATTTGAAAATGTACTTTGTACTTCGCGGAGTAATATGAAGTGTCAAATAATTTTTAAAATTTTGATAATACAAAATTTCTACGTCAAGACTCTCGACTAATTCTAGTTTATTTTTAAGAGCCGCATCTACATCACAGCAACAGCAACTTAAATGAGTTTCTAAATAACTGTTAATCACTTTTCAGAAATTAAGAGCATATACATCTCTAGTACTATTAGAGTTTCTAATTTGATGTGACAGTTTCTAATTCAATTTTAGAGATGTGGGAGAGTTTCTTATTTAGAAATTATGCAGTAAAGTTTCTTATTAAAAAACTGTTTATAAACTCCATACTGACCAAATGAGTGACTCAAATTATTTCTCATTTTTTAATTTATTGCTGATGTGGCTTAATAGAAATTCTAAAATTAATTTCAGAAATGTGAGAGTTAGAAATTTTAGAGACCTTAATTTCTAAAAAATAGTTAATAGTTATTTAGAAACTCATTTGAGTTGCAGATATGTAAATGCTCAAGGTCTTTAAAATTTCTAAATTCTCATATCTCTAAAATTAATTTTGGACTTTTTATAAAGCCACGTCAGCACAATAAAATAAAAAAGAGAAATAATTTGAGCCAATCGTTTGGCCAGCATGGATTTATAAACAGTTTCTTAATAAGAAACTTTCTTGCATAGTTTCTAAATAAGAAACTTTCTCACATCTCTGAAACTAGATTAGAAATTGTCACATGAGATTAGAAACTCTAATAGTATCACAGATGTAGATGCAGAATAATTTAGCAAAGTTATTTGGGTTAGATGATTTATTGTGTTATTATTATTATAAGATGCACAACTAACTCATGACATAAGATGTTATATCTATGTATTTTTATAGTTGAGTTATATTTTTTCTTATAGAAGTTTGCCCCTTTTTCAGCATTAAAAAATTCAATTCATCACACCGAAATTCTGATATTCACCAAAATAATACAAACGTTGCAGATTATAATGTCTTCTTGATATATAGAGACGGTATATATCTACGGTATCTCTTAATATTCTGAGATGCTGTAGACTACAGAGTCTAAAGCTTTTTTTTTTTTTTCTGTACAATAAGTCCGTGTTATTCTAAGAAGCACCAATATGTATATTTTATTATTATTATAAATTATGTTAATTTTTCAACGGGACATAATCCTGGAAATTTATTTTAAATTGTTTATATTATTTATAGAAAATAAATGGTGAGATTTAGATATTTTTGATGTATAAAGTCAAATGTTAATAATTAATGTTACGATGATATCTTAAGAAAACTTAGGAAGTACGGATTGTCAATATTTGTCGGATCTGGGGAAGTTGAAAGCAACGTCGTGTTTATATTTATTTTATTTTTTCGGTGATTAATTAAGAGGTGTGTTAGTTTCTTCCTAGGAAAGAGCATGTCTTGAGAAGGTAGATTCTTTCCTAGATTATATTTTGTACTTTACAATATTTTTCAGAAAACCCTGTACTATTTGTCAATTTGACAACAGAACAAAGATATTCTTAAATTCTGAAGCACATGGTGTTGCCGCTTTAATTCGTATATGTAAATTGTAATATGTAGTTTATTATATCTCCATTATTTGTTTGCAAAATTTCAAGGTAATTTTAATATATTCCATGGTTTTATTTTTGTCATATATTTTTTTCTAATAAAGTTGAAAATTGAGTCTACTAACTTCTATTTTTTTGTCATATTTATTTTTTATATATATACAAAGATGATGATCTAGTCTACTAACTTCTATTTAATTGTTCATAAAACCTCTTCTATTAGAGTTTTCGACTTTATGATCTTCCATATAAGAGAACGTGGTTTTATCACTAGATGAAAACCTAATTCTTAAATATACTATTTTTTTTTTTAATTCTTTTCCCATCTTTTATGGTTGGGAACTTGCAGGAGCCAGGAAGGAAGAGGTTCCTCCGATTGTTGTTCAATCAACATCCGCGCAAGATAAAATATCCAACGCTCCACAGCCTCCACAACAATTCATATTTCTGGTTCTATTTTCCAGCGACGCGGTTGATATAGTCATATGTGTAACGAATCAAGTGTGCTAACAATAACAAGGTCGGGTGAAAAATCTGGTGCTCTGCACATGGTATGGTCCACGCATCAGGAGCGGGGTATCCGACGGACGTCAGACCAAAATTTTGGCATAAATCATTTTTAAATACATTAAATTAAAGTTAGTATGTTTGGAATTATAAATATTGCGACTACAACTTGTAGGAGCTAGTACCGTACGTCAAGACTCGACTAATTCTATTTTTATTTTTATTTTAAAAACCGCTGAGAATAATTTACCAACTAACGTTGGGTAGATGATTTATAAGTGTCGTCGGCCTTATGTGTTATTATTGTAAGATGCGCCAAAACCTCGAAAAAAAATAAATATCACATATAATCTCAATTTGAAATTATTTTTAAATATGCCATAACCGCTTCTTGGGAGGGCGGTTCACTCTTCCCACCAAATCGCCTCCCTGTGGGGCGGTCAGCCAGTGTATACTGAACCGCCCCACAGGGGGGCAGTCTAGTTTTTTTTTTTTATTATTATAGATTTGAGAGACAATATGAATGAAATTTAACAATAAAAATATGAATTTTGTTTTTAATATTTGTTAGATTACTTCTTTTGTCAAATAGCTAAAATGATTACTTCTTTCATCAAATTTTTTTTTTTTTTAATATTTGTTATATTACTTCTTTTTTAAATTCGAATTTTGTTTTTAATATATATATATTTTTAGAAACAAATAGCTAAAATGATGAAATATAACACTAAAAAATCGATTTTTTTTTCCCTTTGTCAAATTATTTTTTTGATAGCATATTTATACTAAAATACGCTAAATTACTTGAAATTATGTTAATTTATGCTGATTTACACTAAATTACTTGAAATTACAATAATTATGTAGAATTATGCTAAAATACGGTAAATTACGCTAAATTATGTATGAATAGGGATGATATATTCACTGAGAAGGCAAAAAACGCCGACGAAACTTCAAACGACCATAAAACGGTCATAAAACGGCGCTCGAGTGTCCAATTTCAGCAAATGACCACTTTTCATAAAGCTTGTGAAAATACGCATGCGTCTGAACCAGCAATGCTATATTTCCAAATTCAGAATCGCCAAAAAATAAAGGAAAGAGTCTCAAAACTTCAGTTGAAGTTTCCGATTAAGATTTTCATTTCTATTGTTCAATCTAAGTAGCTCAGTAAATTAGTTATATAATGAACTTGTAGAATACCAATTTTTATTATTTTTGGAATTTTTTTACTATTTTTTATGATTTATGAAAGATGGCACAAAATAGGCCCTATTCATACGTAATTTAGCGTAATTTACCATATTTTAGCATAATTCTACATAATTATTGTAATTTCAAGTAATTTAGTGTAATTCAGCATAAATTAACATAATTTCAAGTTATTTAGCATATTTTAGTATAACTATGCTAATTATATGTCAAAAAAGTAATCTAACAAATATTTTAAAAATAATCGATTTTTTAGTGTTATATTTCAGCATATTACCTATTTGTCTCTTAAAAAAATTAACATAATTTCAAGTAATTTAGTGTAAATCAGCATAAATTAACATAATTTCAAGTAATTTGGCGTATTTTAGTATAAATATGCTATCAAAAAAGTAATTTGACAAAGGGAATTTTTTTTTTGATTTTTTAGTGTTATATTTCATCATTTTAGCTATTTGTCTCTAAAAAATATATATATATTAAAAACAAAATTTGAATTTAAAAAAGAAGAAGTAATCTAACAAATATTAAAAAGAAGTAATTGACAAAAGAAGTAATCATTTTAGCTATTTGACAAAAGAAGTAATCTAACAAATATTAAAAACAAAATTCACATTTTTATTGTTAAATTTCATTCATATTGTCTCTCAAATCTAAAAAAAAAACGGGGGGGGGGGGGGGGGGGGGCGATTCAGTATACACTGGCTGACCGCCCCACAGGGGGGCGGTTTGGTGGGAAGAGTGAACCGCCCCCCCAAGGGGCGGTTAGGGCATATTTAAAAATAATTTCAAATCGAGGTTATATGTGATATTTGTTTTTTTTTCGAGGTAATTAATAAAAATATCAGTAAGATGCGCAACGAGCAATACTTAAGAGTCCATATCCTATAAGGTAACATAATATTTTTATTTAGATTCGGACCGTCTGATTAAAATATGGACTAATTCAATCTAAGGTTAAATGTACGGGACTTCTTTAATATTCGCACGGATTCTGATCGGACGGTCGAATCTAAACAGAAATATTATGTTACAAATTCATCAATACTCACTTGCAGTAGCAGTGGCAGAGTCACATTGAATCAGGAGTAGGCAATTGTATACCTCTGAATTTCGAAAAACACATATAGATTTATGTATAATTAGGTTATTGCCAACCTTTGAGGAAAATTTTGTTTATTCTTAAACAACCCACAGAGTTAATTTACAGTAGTCCGCAACCTACTAATTATACCAGTAAATTTGATGGTAGAGGAGGGTTCCAATACCTCATACCTCATATTTAATATCTTCGTTTTCAAAGTCCAAACCGCTCAACATAATATCCATACTAAAATATGCCTAGGCTGAAATTTTATAATTTTTTAAATTTTTTTACTATTTTTTAAGATAGGTACAAAATCACTATTTTCGGACCGTTCAAAAATAGTGATTTTGTACCTATTTGAAAAAATAGTAAAAAAAAAATTCAAAAATTATAAAATTTGGTCTCCAAGCATATTTTAATATGAATATCATGTTGAGTGGTTCAGATCAATAGTTTAGACTTTGAAAACAAATATATAAAATATGAGGCATGATGAGATATAAAAAACATAAGGCATTGGAATCCTCCTCTTAATGATATCCCTAATAAAAATTTTGAACACACCCTACTCACCGGTAAACTGACTGTGCTAACTTCTTTTATGCTATGTTATTACAAATTGAAGCATATGCTAACCATTTTTTTTTTTGCCGACGATTTGTTCAATATAATAAACTATTAGTCTATTACAAAGTCGATTATAGTATATGTTGCATTGCTTGTTGCTCTTTGGAATACTAAAAAAACATTTATTAGTTGCTTTCGACGACGGTAAAAAAATGTTCTGATATTTTGATAAATACTGGATATCCTAACAGAGTAGGGTTTAAATATTTTTATTTTCTATATCTTCATTTTATCTTCATTTCTAGAACTACAATAATTTAATATTTAAAAGTTAAGATTTTGAACAATTTAATATGTAAAAGTTAAGATTTTGGACAGTTCTCCTTCACCTAAGTTCATTATTTTATTTTCACTATTTGTAGTTCTTATCTTCGACACAACACTCTTCTCTCTTTTGGTCCTTTCTCGAGCAAAGAGGAGAATGAGAGAGAGGGAAAGAACTAACGAGACTACGGTATCATTAGACTTCAGAGTGTAGAGTCTCTATTACAATTAGAGTTTAACAGTAAGTAGAATCGATCGTCGTCGGATGTCACTATCAAAAGCAAAAAAAATGCATTTAGAAAAAGTTGACTGTACTCGATAATTACCATATTTTCTCCAAAAATGAAAAAACAGTAGGACTTTCATTGGGTATATGAGATAAAAAGTTTGACATTTTTTATCTCCTTTCCGAAGGAAAAGAGATTTGAAATTTCTGAGATAAGGTATTTGATAGCAAGTATTAAATAAGAACAACTTTTTGTTGCAGCTCATTTTTCGAAATTTTGTCAGGTCTAGATGCTTTTCTTTCTGATATTTAAAGTTGTTTATTTCCGGAACTTGTATCAATGCGGTGACGGTGGAAGAAGTAGATCCGGTCATAGAACAAAATGGAGGTTAAAGTATTAAGGTGATTAAAATCTCATTGTAGCGCGGCAGTGAATAGATCCGATCATCATCTTAGTGCATGTTCGAATAATCAGATCCAGTCGTAGAGTATGATGGCGATTAAAGTATTAGAGTGATCAATCTTTTCAATTAGAGCACGACGGTGAGTAGATTCAGTCATTGTCGGAGTACGGCAGCGATCGAAGAAGCGGATCCGATTGTGGAGCGAAAAGAGAATTAAGATATCATAGTGATTAACCCTCTCATCGGAATGGCAGCGCAAATTCACAGACACGAAATGAAAAAGGAATTCGCATCCAATAATTATAATTATCTTCTTCCTCCCTTCTTCTGTCCGGTTTGTTCATCCAGTTCATGCGGTTAAAAATAAAATGTTGTTCTTTGCCAAACCAGGTAAGACAATAAGATGGTATGTCGACTTTTCTGCTGCGCCGACCTTCCCCTTTACAAAAGCAAGTACTTTTCCTCTTTCTCTCTCTCTCTTCGTCCATCTTTCATCTCTGCTTTTTTTTTTTTTTTTGAAAATCTTCGTCCCTCTATCATCTCTCTCTCACACACACACACTGTCGCACTTCTCAACTTGGGAGTGTGAATTAATTTGTAAATCAAGGAAAATTGAGAAACGTTGGTGAATTTTGTAAAAACTCAGTGAAGAGGGATAATGGAGGTGATATGAGAACAAGTAAAAACTAAAAAAATGGGTTATTTCATTCATACTTGATTTGATACAAAGCTTGCCTTTATTCTAGGCGATCAGAATACAAGAAATAAAGAAAATCAGTAATCTAACTAACTCTATTGAACTAGGTGATGACGCCTCATCGAACACTGCAGCTCTCATTGAAACATCTGTTTTAACGAATCCGGCTCTAATTGTTCAATGGATCCCAAAGTTAGAATCTTATCTCTATTTATTTTGCTGCCCAAATGCCTTGACCTGTCACTGTCTGCCCTTCTTTCTTCTTCGTTTCGTTCCATAGTCTGTCCAACGATCATTCCCAAATTGGATTCGGATCGTCACAATACCCCGTTAACGAATTTCTTGTCCTCAACGAACGTGAGAAATAACTTTGCTTAGATGCTTCTTCTTTGGAAACGTTTGACAACTTGATTAAGAGTTGAGGTGAAGCCGTGTTGCTGTTGTTTTTAATCATCCTTCTCGCTAAGATCAATTGAGGCTCCATTAAATTGCCTTCAGGACCCGTTATCGTCAGTGTTAGATACATATCCTGACCTTGATTGATGTGTTCTTTGAGTTAGAGAAAAAAGTATAACATATGTTGAATTTTCTCTCAGTTTGAATTGGCCCCACATTTTTGTCACTCAAATCTTGTGGCGAAATCCCAAATAAAGCATTGGGTGTGGTGGTACATAGGGCTGCACAAAAAATTCGTAGTTCATAATTCGATTCGAGTTTGATTCGAAAAAGTTCGTAAAAAGTTCGATTCGAAATTGAGTTCGTTCGAAATTAATTCAAATCAAACTTAATTCGAAATTAATTCAAACTAAACTCAAACTGGACCTAGTTCGTTTGAAATAGGTTCGCAAATCAAATTTAGTTCGAAATTAACTCAAACGTGAACCATTAATTTCTGCTGATAACTTATGTTCACTGATGAAAATATAAGCCGTCCAGTCCATAATTGCTTTCAATTCTGACTTCTGAAAAATATTTTTTGAAACAGAAAGCCTGGTCCAATTACAAGCTCAAATAAAAAAATCCAACAACAAAGTCCAAAATAGAAAAATTAAACAAAACCAGCCATAACTCATAATCGCTCTACCCTAGTCCCTAGTTGACTTTCCCTCTCTGTTGGTTGCGAACTTGCGATACCAAAGTCCAAAACCTAGAGTTTTCCTCTGTTGGCTACTTGGCTGCGATACTAAACTCTAGACTCCTAGAAGTTGCGATACCTTATATCATCTCATACATGTTCACAGGCATACCGTACAAAAAATATAACAGGTTAAAATCCAAATTAACTACTTGCAATATCTTCTTCATTCAAAAATGAGTGAGTCCATGATACTATACATAGCATGGATTGGTCCGTACTACGAATCAATATTTTTATTTTCAAAATCCTAACGGTCGATCCGAATTGTTCAACATGATTTTCATATGAGAATATACTTGTGGGCTACATTTTCTATTTATTGGAACTTTTTTTACTATATTTAAGATAGGTAGAAAATCACTTGATCTGAAAATTCTGGACCATCCAAAAACAGTGATTTTCTACCTATCTTAGATATAGTAAAAAAAGTTCCAATAAATATAAATTTTAGTTTGCAAGTACATATTCATGTGGGGATCACGTTGAACGATTCGGATCAACCATTAGGATTTTCAAAATGAAAATATGACTCCGTAGTACGAACTAATACGTGCTATAAACATAGTACCATAGACTCACTCTTCAAAAATCAGTTAATTTGTTCCTGAGAAGAAGAAGTTTTAATTAATTATTTGGAAGACAAGTAAATTAGTTCCATTTAGTGATGCATTTAAAATTCTCAAATTAACTATATCATGTCAAATAATACATGCAATAAGTAAACTTCAATTTGAACTCTATATAGAAACAAAATTCATCATGTGGTTGGTCTATAGTCATATTATAGTAAACCTTCACAATTAAGTTGAAATTTCTTAAGAATTTTCCACCTAAAAAGTTCTGATGCATTGTATTTGTTGTTGTTGTTCTTTTTTTTGGGGTTTTCTGACATGGCATATTGTGAGTTTTGTAAGGGTCTGTGTTGTAAAATTGGTGCTTTTAGCGGGTTTGGGTCTGATAGGAAATAGTACGTACCCGCTTGGTAAGGTTATTAATTAGCAAAAATGCAAGATTAAAAATTGGTGCTTAGCGGTTTGGGTCTAAAAGCTATGTTTGGTTGCTACTTCAAATTAAGAAGGATTAAGTTAATTACTTGAACAGTTTATTTTTATTTGATTTGAACTTGTTTAAATTATAACTTACGTTATTCCTGATTGGAACTTATTAAATAAATCATGACTTAAATTTCTAAATCATATAGTAAAATTAAAATAACATTACACAATTTAATAATAAAATGACAGCTTAATTATACTGGTTTTCTTCCTTACACCAGTATATAATAAAACAAATAACACTTTTGCTGTTACAACCTCACATAATAAACAATTGAGGTCAAATAATCTTTGAAGCATATTTTGGCTTACGGTTAATGCATTCAATCAATCAACCACAAATGGACAGCTTCAAATAAGAATCATACTCAAACTTCTCATAGATATCCATCTGTTTTTTTTCTTTTTCATTTTCAAAATTATATCCTGACATTGTCAGAAGTCAATTTTGCACTTTAACCCCTTCATTTACCGGAATCACAGCCTGGGCTCGTACCACTGGTACCGGGCTCAAAATATAATCAAAGCCGATAAATTAAGGGAAGCGCTATTTTCAGGGCTAGTATTCAAATATTCAGGGCACAATCCAATTTTTTTACCGTTATACCACTTTTGTCCCTAATTAATGCTTTCCTAATTTTTTTTCTAAACTTAATTAATTGTTTCCAAAAAAAACTATCTAATTAATAGAATAGCTGCACTGATAGAAAACTAATATAGTAGTATCAAATAATTCAAAAACCTTCATAACAATCAAATCATCCTGCAGTTGCGTAGTATGAAATACTTTGAAAAGTACATCTATTTGATATTGTGAAAAATATCAGACATTAGTCAAATTGGAAAACTAAGTTTGTAAATATTTTTTTTCATTTCGTAAATTTTACATGTATTGTATTATAACAAATTTTAATGATGATTACCACTCCATCTAACAATTTTAAAGTTTTAATGGTGTAATTTTAACGACTTTGTGATAAACTACTAATTGAATTCCAGACTCAAATATCAAAATGATTTTAATTTTTTAATTTAAACATTTTCATTATTTCAAAATATCAAATGAATGTACGCTATAATTACTCCAATATATTAAAAAAACAATTTTGTTGTACCATGACAGTTTGGTTGCTATGGAGGATTATGATTTATTTGATAATGGTATATTAATATTATTTCGGGAAAAAAAAAAGAATGAAATTTTAGAAGAAAATAAAGATACTCCTTTCAATACCAAGGATTTACTTTGATTAATTATGTCGAGTATTGAATTGTTTTGAAAAAAAAATAAAAAATTTGGATGTATGAGATCACAAGTTGTTACAAGTAAGTTTCTCATATTTTGTTATTTTTAATTTTCATCATTCTTGATTTTAAATTATTTTTCGTATATGTCTTTTGAGCATAAAAATAATAAAAAAATTATATGCACTTCCAACAATATAAACTATAGATTATAGTTAACAAAATAACACCATATGAAAGTAAGCAATAGAAAATTAAATTTGAAAAAAAAAAACACAATTTACTTTTTTCCATAATAAAGGGGATAAACCGCTAGACAACTATCCTATAAATTAGATAGTTTTCTTTGGAAACAATTAATTAAGTTTAGAAAAAAAAACAGGAAAACATTAATTAGGGGCAAAAGTCGTATAAGAATAAAAATATTAGATTGTGCCCTGAATAATTGAAAACAAGCCCTCAGAATAGCACTTCCCATAAATTAATCTGTTGTGACTTTTAAGCATAAACCAAACACCTCAATTAGTCAATGGTTTCCAAATCTGGGCATTAAAAAACTTGGACCAAAGAAAGAATTTATTAAATTTAAAAAATACTCGTACCAGTGCAACAGAGAATGAAAATTTTAGTTTATCCCCTAACAATTTCATCTCAACGTCCAAAACTTACTAGCAAATGGAATGAAAATTACGTTTGCCTAAATTAAGCAAACTTATCTTTCCATGTATGCTGCTTAAGTTTATTTTAATCATATAATTCTTTCCTTTCCCCTGTTATTGACTTCAACTCTATTAATTCACATAAACAAACCAGATGATTTCATCCCAAGCAAAATACATCAAAGACCAACTAGTTGATATAATGTGAGCAAAACGAGGGTGTGATATGCTCACTAAGAGGGGTTGGTGAGCAGACCTCCAAATAGTTATCGGATTGACTTCGAACTACGAATTCAAACCGTTGAAATTCATGTACTTCGTGAGTGATGCATGTACATAATTTTTTTTTAAAGTTTCGAATTCATTTAGTACATGGTCAAGTGGTAAAAAAAAATAATAAAAAATGAATACATAAAACAATTTAAAATATAACTTATAAAATGTTCAGTGTTTTGACCGCTTGACCATGTGCTAAATAATTCGAAACTTTAAAATTTTTGCATGTACATGCATCACTCACGAAGTACATGGATTTTAACGGTTTGAATTCATAGTTCGAAATCAATCCGATAGTCTTTTGAAGGTGTGCTCACCAACTCCTCTTGGTGAGCACATCACACCCTAGTTTTGCTCGTATAATGTTGAGTACACAACACAACACACAACTTGATGTTACCTAGGTTGTATTAAAAACATTATTGACACATGCATGGATTTGTATGTAAATTTGTCATTAATTGTAAATAGAGTAGCACGTGCCCAATTTTGCTCTACGTTTCTCGTCATTTTCTTTTCATAAAATATATATATTTTTTTTTATTGATATAAAATATTTTAAAAAGCTCGTTGAACCATAAACCTTCCTCTTTTAAAAAATGTGCTCTTTCATAGTATATTTTGACCTTGTTAATTTTCCTAGTGTATGTTAATTTTTGATAGTGTATCTGTGTATGTATTTCTATTTGTCACCAATTAATATTTACCCATTAAAAATCTATCATATTTTTTTTTTTTTTTTGAGGAAGATCTATCATATTTTTTTAATTCCTCGAGTTTAACTGTTTGAATTCAACCCTTGTTGGCAAATTCCTGCAAAGAATTTCAAATTCAACGGCGTGCCCAATTGCCCATAACACACATGAATTTCGAATTTCAAATGCGAAATTTTGATTCTTGTGTAATATACTTAATTAGAAATAATATTTTTAAAGATGAATTGTTTAAAACAGTAAACCCTTCACTGCTACTTGCTTTTTCTTATACTGAATGTTTAGATTTCTCACGAGCAAGTTTATACACAAATTAATTCAACCATTGACCTCGAACTAAGTACTGTTATGTTAGCCCATGGTCAGGTTTTTCTAATTTACTTAAAACCTTAATCCAGATCTATGTAAGAATTAAATAAGCACAGCGGAAACTACTTACTTTCCATCTTTATGGCCTTCCGTCTATTGCCTCTCAAGCAATATCAAAGGAATCGATGAAGATGGCTTGATTGACTTGCTCGCACGCTCAATCGACAAATTACTTGGCTAGCGAGTCCTTCCAAAACTCTTGAACTCTCTCTTACTTGTTTCTGTCTCACAAATTGAAGGCAGAATATCTGGTCTTTTATGGAGCAAGACGGTGGAGAATGATGAGTTCAAGGCTATGGAGATCCAGCCCTTTTATAGCAGTGCAAACCCTAACCCTA
Source organism: Carex kokanica (assembly GCA_025461125.1). Classification (NCBI taxonomy): domain Eukaryota; kingdom Viridiplantae; phylum Streptophyta; class Magnoliopsida; order Poales; family Cyperaceae; genus Carex; species Carex kokanica. The sequence goes on along the minus strand of JAJGRX010001128.1, from coordinate 256,822 downwards.
GGGTAAACCCTAGAGCCGAAAATAGCTCAAACTTGTGAAACAAGTTTGCCAAGATGTGAAAACGTGTACACCTTTTTTTTTCTGAAAATTTCAGGCTAAATCGGGAACCAAAAAAATGCCGAAAATAGCATTTCCGAAATAAATCAGAAAAAATTCTGATTTCCTTATTTAGCCTAAATTTATCACTACTATTATTTTAATCAACTATAATCGATCCATTAACAATTATAATTGATTAACATTATTCTATATGTATTTGTATCCAAAACCTTAGTGAAATACGTATAATGCCATGACTTAATTAATCACATTGTTTGTCATATTTTAATCATTACATAAATGTAATTTTGCGACAGTATTTGATATCATAATCATAATGCACGTATGTCCAACTTAATTATTGTAATTAGACGTCTCTAAATCCAACAATTATGTCAGTATTATATAATTATAAACAAATGGACATATTAATTTCACCGAGTTGCGTGTCAAATTTAATTTAAACATATCTTTGAATTTTCTTTATATTCATTCAACCTCAAATCCCTGTCAAAGAAAAAAATGAAGAATGCAATGGTGCAACCTTTCTTCACCAAAAATCATTCTCTCTACCTACTCTTGCTTCCATTTTTGTTTCTCTTTCTAATCTTCTTCGCCATCTACCCGAATGATCTCAAGCTACAGTCGCTCTTCTCGACATGCAATAACCATGATGTCTCTTTAATGGGTCCCGTCAGTGTAAAGCCTGATTTTCGAGTGTTGATCAGTGTCTTTACAACTGCTTGGGCTTTTGAGCGGCGCCACCTCCTACGACTCGTCTACTCCAAGTCACTGTGGCCAACTAGCAATGCCACCGATTATGTCGATGTCCGTTTCGTGATGTGCAATATCACCAAGGAAGAGCACATCACCATGGTCGTACTCGAGATCATGAATTACGGTGACATTATCGTCCTAAATTGCACCGAGAATATAAACTCTGGCAAGACCTACAACTATTTTTCTAGCTTACCTGACATCTTTGGTCATAATGCGTCATATGATTACGTGATGAAAACTGACGACGACACTTACTTGCGGCTTGATGCATTGGTGGAGTCTCTTAGGGAAAAACCAAGGAATGATGTGTATTATGGTTTGGAGATCCCATGCAACGGCACCGAGTTCGACTTTTGGATCCCTGCGCCATTCATGACCGGCTTAGGGTATCGATCGATATATTTATTTATTTATATTACATACATAAATGTATTAATTATTTGACTAGAACTAGGGTGTGATGTGCTCACCAAACTCTTTAGTGAGCATAACTCCATAATCTATCAGATTCACTTCAAATGAGATGAATCCAAACCGCTGAAACCGATCTACTTCACGAGTGATGTGCGTACATGCAAAATTTTGAATTTTTTGAATTCATTTAGTCTAAAGTCAAGTGGTCAAAATTGATGAAAAATGAATGATCCAAAATGAAGTTTTAGAAGTTATTTTAATGCATTCATTTTTCATTAATTTTTACCGCTTGACTTTTTACTAAACAAATTCAAAACATTCAAAATTTTGCATGTACGCACATCACTCGTGAAGTACATCGGTTTCAACGGTTTGGATTCATCTTGTTTGAAGTGAATCCAATAAATTATGGAGTTATGCTCACCAAAGAATTTAGTGAGCACATCACACCTTAGTTCTACTCTAATTATTCAATCTGCCAAGATTTAAGTTATATAATATATATGTTGTACGTATTATTGTAGATATGTGGTATCTTGGGACCTGGTGGAATGGATTGCAACGTCAGAAGTGCCAGTAAACCACACGACAGGACCTGAGGACATGATGCTGGGATGGTGGTTGAAGATGGGCAAAAAGGGGAAGAACCGGTACAACAATGCTCCGGTGATCTATGACTTCCGGGGACCCGATCAAGAGGCGAACTGCTTTCGCCACAACTTGACCACCGACACCATTGCGGTGCATCGATTGAAGGAGAACTCAAGGTGGACAACTGTGCTAAATTACTTCAATGTCACTCATGGCATCAAACCTTCTAAATTGCACAATTTTAGTTGACATTTTTTTTAATGTTTTGTTTCATTTATTTATGTAATTGTACGGAGTGTAACACCGTGAACTTTTAAAATTCAGATTTAATTAAAATGATAAGTGGTAAATCGAATAATATATATATACGTATATACGAATTTAGTGACGTGGATAGTGAACAATAATTATACGATAAATTGTGTTAAGAGAGAAGAGTAAAATGTGTAAGAATTCAATTATATTGAATATGGGACAAGTGTGAGGTTTTATTTACAAAATTTGATATTTACAAGTGGGGCCCCTTTGTCATTTCCTTCTTTCCCCTTCTCTTTCCTTTCTTTCTTTTCCTGTCCCCTCCTTCTCTTTTCTCTTCCGGTTCCGCCAAAGAGAGAAAGAACGAGAGAGTGAGAGAGAGTGAGAGAGAGACCCCCCGGTGACCATTTCGCCCAAAAATCGAGATTCCGAGAGAGAAGCTTGAATCTCGCACCCTCACCCGATTGGTTGGTAAATCCCTTCTCTATTTCTCTCTCATTTCGAGTTTTCGTATTTCTAGGGTTTCGGTGAAAACCCGTAGAATTGCACCAAATTGATTGTACTATGTCTTTGTTGTTTCTAAAGTGTTTATTTGTCGATTTCGTGTTCCAATTTGTAACCAAATTTTCGATTTATGGATTTCCCCGAAATCGATTTGAGTTTTGGTACCGTCCTCTTGAATTGAATCAAACCTGACCCGAATCGTGTTTGTGAGTGAGTCGGTGCCCTAATGACTAAGTTAATCGATAACCAAACCGAATTGTGACTATTTATGCCTTAAACCCTAGAATTAGTGAATACGTAAAGTTAAGGGTTTAATCCGCAAAAGTGTCTGAATTTGAGTGAATTGACCTGTGAATAGATCCGCACGAGCACGCGTAGTGGAATAGACGAGCTTATTGAGTCGCAAGATCGCGGACCCTCTACGTGCCCTACATAACCAGGTGCGGGGGTTCACGGGATCTGTTTTGGGATTTATTTCGTAGAACTAAATAACGGTGCATATAACTTATATATTGATGGCTTGATTGAATATACGTTGCATATCATCATGTTGAATCTCTGATTGAAAGCATTAGTTGTCGCATTTGCATGAATTGCATATTAATATAATTGAATTGTTATATCTGTGATGATTCTCATGTTGGTATGGTTTATCGATTTCTGTTCTATCGTGTTGGATAAGTGAATGGAACCACAGTACTGAATTGAATTGAATGATTGAAGTGAACAGTGAATTGTAAAGTCTAATTAGCTACTAGACTTTACTCCAGGACCCTTATGCGCATCTGGTGAATGGCCCTAGTGAACCCAGTACCGGTTGGGTAAGGGATAAGTGTATTGTGATTGTAGGTAGTGAAATTGTGGTTCAGTGGTTCAGTGGTTTAAGTGATTCAGTGAAAAGTTTATTTGTTCTCGTTTAACAAAGTGATATTCTGTTGCATAGTCGCGAGATATGCTAGTGATTATTCGAATTGATTTTGTGATGTATAACTTGAAACCAGGTAAGAGAATTGTTAAGCCAGATGGGATAGATTGTTGATATCTATCGTTGTTAACCGGACTGTGCAAAGTTACTAGTTAAGCCCCAAGAATTCTGGAAATCCTTTGATTACTTTTGAATGAAATAATAGTTGAAATTCGTTTGAATCTGTGTGTGAGCATATGCATGTTATCATGACTGATTGATTAACTGAATAATTAGATGCGGTAATTGTTTAGTTCTAGTAATGGGTTTCTTACAAATCCAGTAGCCCTATAAATTCCGCACTGAGAAAACGGATGACAAGTTTTCTCACCCCCATCCCCTCGGGGAATTTTTCTTCTTTTTAAATAAATGTGTGCAGGTAAACGCGAGTGAAAAAGGGGACTCGGGCGCGACAAGTGAGGCCTAAGCCGCATAGATAGGGTATGCCCTGTAGATTTAACCATCCCGGTATTTTGTGGTGTAACCAAATTAAACAGGCCTTGTTATTTATAAATTTGTTAAGACAGGTTGTTTTTGCGAAATATTTATGAATATGTTGTTTGATCGTTTCCGTTTATTTCGATTTTTGATTTGCATGGTTTAAATGCCTTGAATACATGTGAGGTGGTGTTTAAATTGCTAGTGAAATGGGGTTAGATTGTTTACATAATAAGGGGATTGATCGGGTTTGAAAACGGGATTGAAATGGCATGAAATGGGCAAAGGAATGAATTTCTGTAGGCTTATTGTGGGCCGCAATAACTTTATTGCGGGCCGCAATAAAGGAAACAGAGCCGGAAAATGGCTCTGGATGAATCTGTGTATACCATTACGGGCCACAATTAATTGATTGCGGGCCGCAATAAAGGAGACAGAGCCTAAAACCCAGCTGAGAAATTCGTATATGGATTGCGGGCCGCAACCATTTCCTTGCGGGCCGCAACGACAGTGGGGTTTTGAGTCAGAGGAATTATTGCGGGCCGTAAGAGGGGTGGTTGCGGGCCGCAACAACTTGAGTCAGAAACATTTGGAAATTCGAGTAGAGGTTGCGGGCCGCAATGGGCCCTACTGCGGGCCGCAATGGGTGTTCTGAATGCACTGTTTTGAGTATAAATGGGTCGAATTGAATCGGATTTGAACCAAAATTGTTTTAAATTAAATCATATGATATGTGTATAAATTATAAAGTGTTTGGTTGAGTAGATTATATCGTACATGCCTTGTGAATATACGGGCAACTGTATATTCACGGCGAGAACTGCGCGACCCCCTGTTCCGGGGTGTGACACGGAGTGGTTTACATTTTTCTATTATCGTACATTATTAATATCTGCGATAATATTTCTGATTTAAAAAATGAAATTTATGGACGGGTTGTGTTGTTCATCATTCAAATAAGGTATATGTCATGTTTGAATTAATTAAATTAAATTTGATTGATCAAATTCATCCGAAAATGATTACAAACAATTGAAATGTTAAATTATTTGGTAAAAAAATAAAAAATAAAAGTTGCTGAAATTTGACACACACACATCCTAGTTAAATCATAAAGAATATAAATATCTACAACTTTAATTTTTTAATTTTAATAATATTTTGAAGATATCAAATGAATGCATCATACATAATAAATTAATAATTAATGTATACTATAGCTAATTCTTTTAAATACTGTCCAAATACATTTTATTTATCCTTAGTTGGTGTGTGTTTTAATTGTTCCTATTAATTAGACATTATTAATTAGTGGCTAACGTTCTAAGCTTCTCTGAAATTAATTTCTGTAAGAAACTTTCCTTTCTATAATTTATCAAATAGAAAAAATTAAATTCAGTTCCAGATTATTTAATTTAAAATCAAATTATAGAAATATTAATAAATTGATTATTTCTACGGAGACGGGGCATAAAGATGTGCGAAATATTATGGCTTTTTGTCAGTGTTTTTTTTCTTTTTCTTTTTTTGTCATAGATGCGAACATGGATTTGATAATTTTGTATAATTTAATCGTCCTTGTTTGGCGTGTGATATGTACCTATTCTATTTTTAGTTAGTGGTTATATGCTACACGCTTCTGAAATTAAATTTCCGCATGAAGCATTTCTTTTCTGTAATTTAACAAAAAGAAAATTTTAATTCACTTGCAGCTAATTTGGCTGAAAATGAAATCATAGATATTTTAAAGTGCCAAGCTGCTTTCAGAGATCTTTTCTATACAGGAGAAAATCACTTATTCTGTTATTCAACATGGATGCTAGCCAAAGAAGCGATCTGATGCCTGATGTATATTATTTTTATCCTTTTTATGATTCACTTAAAATGTCAGATTAATTTAGTTTGTTTAAATAGATATCGACTAAATGTTAAACCAAAAAAATATAATGGAAGAAGTGAAAAATAAAAAAAATTTAATAATTAAGTGATTTTCAACCGGTTCCGACTGAATTTCAAACAATATACGACAAATTATGATTTAATTTAATAACAATACAGTTCAGTTTAATGACTATATAATTTAAATTATTTTAATGATTTGTCATAGACTGATTTAGTTCAATGGAAGCTTTGATGCTAACAACAAAGATAATACTTGAATATTTTTCCAAAATTAACTTGATCATTTCTACTTTTTTAAAATTTTGATTTTTTAAATAATAATTAAATATATAACTAGACAACTATTTCTGTAAACTCTCCCTTCAAATATTCTTCATGCAGCCTTTTTAATTAATCATAGACTTCATATTCGAAATGCATACTTGTATATTTCCATTAAAACAACGGTTGATCATGTTTTTGAAAACACATTTTTTATAACTATTAAAAATTGTCAAATATTTTTTTATCTCATTTTATAAACCTCTTAAATTGCGCAGTTCTTATTATGAACTTCCATTCTTATTGTCCGAAATTTTTTGAATTCGCGCTTTAGTCACTATTATAAATACACACTTTGCTATTTATTTATTTTTTTATAAGTTTGCCAAAAAAAAAAAAAATGGGAGGGAGAAGGGTCAGGGTGTATTTGGATAAATTTTTTGACGTTTGAAAATGAATAGCTGCTATTAGGAATAGCGTAGCTATTCTTGATTCAAAGCAATCCAAACAACGAATGGACTATTCTGAATAGCTGAGAACATTGCTATTCTGATGTTTCTTGTAGAAGATGGAATAACAACTATTTATATGTGTGTGAAGAGAGAAAAAAACATTTGTTTATCGGATTTTCCACCAACATAGCTCTGATGTGACAAAATTCACATCGCTTCTATCATTTTCATGTGGTGACAATTTGTTTTAGATTTCACTTGCTTATCTTTTCTTTTCCTTAGCACCACATTAATATTATTTTTTCTCGGTTACAACTATTTACTATTCTACAACAAATGTGCAATCCAAACAACACATTTACTAATATAAATAGCCATATAACACTATTTTTTCACATTAATATGAAAATCACTACTTTTTTTCCTATTTTCATCTACTAATCTCAATTGCTTTATTCTTGTGCTACTCCATGTATGATCCAAACGTACCGCATTGCATGAATTAAAAATTGTTATGTCAAAATATTTATCCGTGTATTTGGAGGGTGGTCAATGGGCTGCTACTGTTCAGACCGAAACATTAAGGATCCGTATCCTCTGTAGTACATCACGGTGGGGCCACAACTTTAAGGTTCAGATTTACTCTTAACCGGATCAAACTCAATTCGGTGCCTATTTAAATTGTAGGGTCCCTTTAAGATTTGTGTCAGATTAAAAAAACGGTTCAGATCATTTCATTCTACGAACAGTTCATCTACAGTAACACAGATGATACAAATTCGAACATTAAAAGGGCTTTGTTTCAGGCCAATCAACTGACTAAGAACTAAAAATTGTGTGTTTGATCTATCCTTGGTCTACCGACAAGTGACAACTCCAATTAAGAAATCATATACAACTCAGGGCAGAACTAATTTTTTTTCATAGGGTAGTTAAAATTTAAAATACACAATATGTTGTGAGTGAGATTTGAACTTGAGTCCTCTTAATAATAAAATAGAATTTTAATCACTACACTACAATTAAATATTTATTATTTATTAAGAGAGATTGGACTATATATAAAGTTAAAAAATAAAATAAATTTCAATTAAATTTCTATATACATAATTAATATTTAAAATTATAGAGGTGACTTAACTATTTTTTTCTATTTTTTACTAGATCTTAGATCCGTTCCAATACAAATTTAGTTTCACATTAAATGATGCAGTGCCAATAAAATACATTTTTGCAACAAATTTCAAGTGAGTGATTAATTACTTGTTCGAATCCCGAATAATTATTTCACATTAAAAAAAACAATTGAATAATGTGACCAAACTTTTCTAAATATTTTTTTGAACAAATTATAAAGAGAGTGTTCCAATACCTCATGTCTTTTATACCTCAACATACTTCATATTTTATATCTTCATTTTAAAGTTCAAATTGTCGATCCGAACCGTTCAACATGACATCCATACTAAAATATGCTTGTGGATGAAATTTTATAATTTTTGGAATTTGTTTACTATTTTTAAGATAGGTACAAAATCATTGTTTCTGGACCGTTCAAGAACAATGATTTTCTATCTATCTAAAAGATAGTAAATTTTTTCCAAAAAATATAAAATTTGGTCTCCAAGCATATTTTAGTATAGATATCATATTGAACGGTTCGGATCGACAATCTGGACTTTGAAAGTGAAAATATAAAATATGAGGTATAATGAGGTATGAAAGACATGAGGTATTGGAACCCTCCTAAATTATAAAAATGAAATTATAAGGACCGATGCGAGTGACACTAAAATTTGGACGACGGATCAGGGCCCGGGCTTGTTCTGAATCCGAATCGTCCTAGATACCTGACTCAAGCAAATTGAAACAGACGACCCAGATTAACTCAAAATGTTGCCTATTTGGGGATGGCGCATGGGTAGGGCCGTAAATGAATCAAATATTATTCGATTTCGTTCGGATCCGAATCCGGAAAATTACTCAATTATCTGATTCATATATGTATCCAAGACTATCCGTATCCGTATCCGAAAAATTATAATGGATAAGAATATGGTTCGATTTTAAACTATTTGTAACTATCAATATCCGACCGTATATATCCCTGAATCACAACAAAGGTATTCTTTGTTCTTAAATTGATTTATTAAACTGCATATATATACTAATGATTTATTAAACTGCATATACAAATATATGACGATGAACAATTTAACTATGACATAATAGTGACTATTGTTTTGTACAATATATGTTTTGTAACCAACAAACTTATTATGAAAAATATTAGATTGATTTTATGAATAAAAAAATTATATTTAGATGTTATTCTTTATTAGAATGTACATTAGTAATTTAGTTTTAGTTATCCGAATTATATTCATACCCGTATTCGTATCCGTCCGATATCTGTGATCCGTATCTGTATCTGATTCGTATCCGTATCCAAACTGCATCCGTATCCATTTAATATCTTATCTGTATCCGTATAGGATAGAAATTATGACAGATAAAGATACGATTTGATCACTGTCCGATCCTGTATCCGACCGTTTACACCCCTACGCAGAGGCAGTATTATTTGTGCATTGAGATTCATGCCAAGTTAAAAGAACGATCCTAGACCGTCCGTTTCCAATTCGGTTCCAATTTGCTTGAGTCAGGTATCTGGGGTGATCCGAATCGCTTGATATGAACTGGACCGGATCTGATCGGTTATGAACTTACGATTAGCGGATTAGGCGCAAGACAGAGAAATAGGAACCCCCTCATCAGGGAATCGTATCCTCTTAGTATCAGTCCGTCTCCAGTATTTAATCCACCATTTATCTAGAGAAGATAAGCGGGTGGTTTGCTCCGGCGATGCTCCGGCGCTTCCTCTGTAGCTGCAGCACCGGCGCGACATCCTCCTCTCCGTTCCCGCTCCATTCCTCCCCCGCTAAGAAGAATGTCGTCTTCCTCGGCTCCCCTCAGGTCTACTCCCCCCTCCCACTTCAACTCTACTCTACTCTCTCAGTTACACTCTGACCGAGCATTGAATTAATAGCTTCAATATCTGTGCTTTTGGTTTACGATATACAGTTTGACAGTAATTGTGTTTTTATTGGATGTTATCAGGTATCAGCCTCGGTTTTACTTAAACTGATGGCCGCCTCAGAAGCCTCAGATGCCATTTTTAAGGTACTAGGATCTCATCTTGCAACATTTCAGTTTCGGAATAATGACATAATTTGTAGTGTCAGTGTCTAATTCTAATGGGAGTTAAATTCTTTTTCTTAGTTGGCAGCAGTTGTTACACAGCCCCCTTCTACCAGGGATAGAGGAAGAAAAAAGTTGATGCCTTCCGCTGTGGCGCAGCTTGCGCTTGACCAAGGGTTCCCTCAAGAACTCATTTTCACACCCGAGCGAGCAGGGGAGGTATCAAATCAAACGTATATTCATCTATAATTTGTGTGATCCTTACTTACCTTTTGATGGATCAAATTAGATGTTATTTGTGTAATAATTAATTTCCCAGACAAAAGAGCCTCTGTTGGCTTTTCTTTGTTTAGTTACTTTGTCGAAAATGGAGTTTGTGATTTTTAAATCTATTCCAAAGAGAGTGATAAACGCTCAAATTATTGGGGAAAAAGGGATACAGGGAAGAAATTTGATTTCTTGTGTAAAATTCAGAACACGTTTCAGCTGTATCGGATTCAGAAGACTGTAATTGCTTGGCGAACCAAATAGGAGTCTTATTCATATTTTATTACTGCTGGGAAACCAAAATGTTGGTGCTGACTGTTATTAAGTTCACAAACCTGGTAAACAAACTATATAATGAGAGCGATAATCGTCAAACTGCTTTGTTTTTCCTTGTAAAATAAGGTAGTTGGCCTTAAGAAATAAAAATGCGCAATTATTAGCAGAGCTTGCGCTGCTACTGCCTGGTACCGATTGCACTTCCAGAAGATACGTAGCGATTACATTGAAATTTGATAGTTTGTGCTTTTACTGTAGGCAGATTTTCTTTCAGATTTGAAGGGACTTAACCCCGATCTTTGTCTAACGGCAGCGTATGGAAATATATTACCTCAGAGGTTTCTGGATATTCCACTATGTGGTCAGTATTCTTGTATTTCAATATATATTAGATTTAACAAATGCTGTCATGTTTAGTTGCCGACCTGCTTCTCAGTATGCACAGCAATACAGCCATACTGAACCAATTGATATAGCACTCTAGCACCGAATTTAGATTTTCTTTTAGCATACTTTTGTTATGTCCTTAAGATTTCACTTGAATGCTGCTAATCCTTTTCTTGTTCTCAACCAAATTGTCTTTATTTTTATTTTTTATTTTTTTCCGTTTGGTGTGTATGTTTATGTGTGTTAAATCTTTATTTTTCAGGGACAGTTAATATCCACCCAAGCTTGCTACCACTATATCGTGGTGCTGCTCCTGTTCAAAGGGCATTACAGGTATTTTTTGGCTTTGTTTGTTTTTCATCACTTGAACTTAATTAATTCTCAAAAATACTCTGTTAATTGCTAGATTTTATAAATTTTCATGTTTTAGGATGGTGTTACAGAAACAGGAGTATCCCTTGCATACACCATTCGTGCACTAGATGCTGGGCCTGTCATTGCTTATGAAAAAATCCAAGTTGACGATTCCACAGGCAGCCCGTTGGGCCTATATTTTAATACAACAGAAGTTGGCCCTGTTATTTTGTCAATACATTTTCTGTTTAGGGTTTTAGAATTTAGAGGCAGCCGTCTCTTACTCTCTTTCGCTCACCTCTTTCTCTTTCTCTCTGTCACTCTCTCCGTCTCTTTCGCTCACCTCACTCAGAGCGGCAGTCACGACCCACCGAGGCACCGACCACCACAGATCCAGTCACGCCACCGCGGCAGTCGCTCACCTCTCTCTCTCTTTCCGCTCCAGTCACGCCCTACCGAGGCACCGACCACCACAGATCCAACGAGGCACCGACCACCGCGTGGTCTTCTCAGCAATTTGGTTCGGCTCTGTCTCTTCCACTTCCGTTCTCTCTAGGAAAAGGTATGAATTAAATAGGTGACTTTCTTTTTTGGTGAATTAAGTCGGTGAATTAAATCGGTGAATTAAATGCAGCTAGACATGAGAGATTTAGAACTTTAACTGGTTCTTACTACAGAGGTCCTCAACTGCTCAAGGAATTATTCTAGGTAATGCCAAAATTATGTCTCAATTTGTTTGTCAGCTTCTCAAATTAGAAAGGAACAATTTCAATTTAACCCTTCTATTTTTAGTATATGATGTTACAAGGCGAGAGACTTTTACAAATTTGTCTGATGTGTGGGCCAAGGAGTTAGAGCTCTACTCAACAAACAAGGACTGTATCAAGATGCTTGTTGGAAACAAAGTTGACAAGGTATTGGTCCCACTTTTTGTCTCTTTTTTTTCGTATTTTCTGCTTAATTTTTTGTGATTTAATGTTAATAGTAGTCATAGCAATAAAACTTTGCATAAAGATCTTGAGATAACTCTTCTTCTTCTTTTTTTATAGTGAAAGGGAGCACACAACTTTGCATTTATTTTCCAGTGCCTGCAAACATTTAATTTCTCAATTTTCTATGAATTTTTTTGAAAACTAGAGAAACAGCTAACTTTTTATTATGACCTTTGAAGTACGACTGTTAAGTAATTTTTTATCTTATCACTTCTATTTTCAAATTTTTTGAATAGGTTTTGCATTTACCGAGGCTCGAGTTAACGTAGCAGCACAAGCAAAGTTGTTTGCTGTCACTTCTCTTCAGACTGGAAATTTCTAGCTAGTGCTGGACATGATAAGAGGGTATTTGATACTGCAATTTGTTTTTGCTTGTGTAATATTTTTTAGTGTTAAAATTCTGATTGTGTAATGTGCTCGTGTAATATTTTTTTAGTGTTAAAACTATGTTATTTTACTGTTAAATTATGTTATTTTAGTGTTAAATTCTATTTTGTGCATCTGATTGTGTAAACTGTTTGGTTAAATTGCTATGTTGAATGGATTGGGCTGGGACAGGCATACGGGTACGGGCCAGGTAAGGCAGCCCATGGGCATAGGCAGGCACAGGCAGGCGTGGGCATGGGGAAAAAGCCCATGGGCGGGCCGGGCATAGATTTTGAGGCCCATCAGATTGGGCCAGGCAGGTCAGGCATGAAATTTTGACAGGCGGGCCAGGCATGGGCTTAGCAAAATACCTGTGGGCTCGGCCCATTGCCATCCCTATGCACATGGTATGGTGCACGCATCAGGAGCGGGGTATCCGACGGACGTCAGACCAAAATTTTGGCATAAATCATTTTTAAATACATTAAATTAAAGTTAGTATGTTTGGAATTATAAATATTGCGACTACAACTTGTAGGAGCTAGTACCGTACGTCAAGACTCGACTAATTCTAATTTTTTTTTTTTTAAAAACCGCTGAGAATAATTTACCAACTAACGTTGGGTAGATGATTTATAAGTGTCGTCGGCCTTATGTGTTATTATTGTAAGATGCGCCAAAACCTCGAAAAAAAATAAATATCACATATAATCTCAATTTGAAATTATTTTTAAATATGCCATAACCGCTTCTTGGGAGGGCGGTTCACTCTTCCCACCAAATCGCCTCCCTGTGGGGCGGTCAGCCAGTGTATACTGAACCGCCCCACAGGGGGGCAGTCTAGTTTTTTTTTTATTATTATTATAGATTTGAGAGACAATATGAATGAAATTTAACAATAAAAATATGAATTTTGTTTTTAATATTTGTTAGATTACTTCTTTTGTCAAATAGCTAAAATGATTACTTCTTTCCAAGGTTCTAAATAGCGTTTATAGCGTCGTAGCGGGAAGGCTAAAAAAAAAGCTATAGCGAATAGCGTCGCTATAGCGGAAGCTATTCCAAATAGCGTTTTTTTTTTTTACATTTCGTATATTCAATATTTGCACTAAATATCAACATTATCTAAGGTCTCATAGAACAATAAATAACACCAAAGTAATTAAGAAATTATAATATTCATATTGAACCCGTACAAAGTCCAAATTGCGGTTCAAAATATCCATAGTAATATCATAAACTATCGATTTTTCTTATTAAAAATATCTTAAGTATCATGATTCATGACATAATCTATTTTTTTTTTCTATTCAAATTTTAATTCCGGTTTGGACTTTTTTTCTATTCAAATTTCAATTTCTATTCCCAATTTCAAATTGATTTATTTGTAGCAAGTAGCAACAAATTCAATTTCGGTTTGAGATTTTTTTTACCTTTATTTAAAACCCATATAAATTGCTTAAAAAAAAAAAAAAAAAAACCCATATTGTATAGCGCAAATAGCGCTGTAGCGGACCGCTATAGCGGCCGTAGCGCAAATAGCGCATTTTGATGTCGTAGCGTAGCGTTTGGGGTCCAAAAACGCTATAGCGCGCTATTTAGAACACTGCTTCTTTCATCAAATTTTTTTTTTTTAATATTTGTTATATTACTTCTTCTTTTTTAAATTCGAATTTTGTTTTTAATATATATATATTTTTAGAAACAAATAGCTAAAATGATGAAATATAACACTAAAAAATCGAATTTTTTTTCCCTTTGTCAAATTATTTTTTTGATAGCATATTTATACTAAAATACGCTAAATTACTTGAAATTATGTTAATTTATGCTGATTTACACTAAATTACTTGAAATTACAATAATTATGTAGAATTATGCTAAAATACGGTAAATTACGCTAAATTATGTATGAATAGGGATGATATATTCACTGAGAAGGCAAAAAAACGACGACGAAACTTCAAACGACTATAAAACAGTCATAAAACGGCGCTCGAGTGTCCGATTTCAGCAAATGACCACTTTTCATAAAGCTTGTGAAAATACGCATGCGTCTGAACCAACAATGTTATATTTCCAAATTCAGAATCGCTAAAAAATAAAGGAAAGAGTCTCAAAACTTCAGTTGAAGTTTCCGATTAAGATTTTCATTTCTATTGTTCAATCTAAGTAGCTCAGTAAATTAGTTATATAATGAAGTTGTAGAATACCAATTTTTATTATTTTTGGAATTTTTTTACTATTTTTTATGATTTATGAAAGATGGCACAAAATATGCCCTATTCATACGTAATTTAGCGTAATTTACCATATTTTAGCATAATTCTACATAATTATTGTAATTTCAAGTAATTTAGTGTAATTCAGCATAAATTAACATAATTTCAAGTTATTTAGCATATTTTAGTATAACTATGCTAATTATATGTCAAAAAAGCAATCTAACAAATATTTTAAAAATAATCGATTTTTTAGTGTTATATTTCAGCATATTACCTATTTGTCTCTTAAAAAAATTAACATAATTTCAAGTAATTTAGTGTAAATCAGCATAAATTAACATAATTTCAAGTAATTTAGCGTATTTTAGTATAAATATGTTATCAAAAAAGTAATTTGACAAAGGGAAATTTTTTTTTGATTTTTTAGTGTTATATTTCATCATTTTAGCTATTTGTCTCTAAAAAATATATATATATATATTAAAAACAAAATTTGAATTTAAAAAAGAAGAAGTAATCTAACAAATATTAAAAAGAAGTAATCATTTTAGCTATTTGACAAAAGAAGTAATCTAACAAATATTAAAAACAAAATTCACATTTTTATTGTTAAATTTCATTCATATTGTCTCTCAAATCTAAAAAAAAAAACGGGGGGGGGGGGGGGGGGGGGGGGCGGTTCAGTATACACTGGCTGACCGCCCCACAGGGGGGCGGTTTGGTGGGAAGAGTGAACCGCCCCCCCAAGGGGCGGTTAGGGCATATTTAAAAATAATTTCAAATCGAGGTTATATGTGATATTTGTTTTTTTTTCGAGGTAATTAATAAAAATATCAGTAAGATGCGCAACGAGCAATACTTAAGAGTCCATATCCTATAAGGTAACATAATATTTTTATTTAGATTCGGACCGTCTGATTAAAATATGGACTAATTCAATCTAAGGTTAAATGTACGGGACTTCTTTAATATTCGCACGGATTCTGATCGGACGGTCGAATCTAAACAGAAATATTATGTTACAAATTCATCAATACTCACTTGCAGTAGCAGTGGCAGAGTCACATTGAATCAGGAGTAGGCAATTGTATACCTCTGAATTTCGAAAAACACATATAGATTTACGTATAATCAGGTTATTGCCAACCTTTGAGGAAAATTTTGTTTATTCTTAAACAACCCACAGAGTTAATTTACAGTAGTCCGCAACCTACTAATTATACCAGTAAATTTGATGGTAGAGGAGGGTTCCAATACCTCATACCTCATATTTAATATCTTCGTTTTCAAAGTCCAAACCGCTCAACATAATATCCATACTAAAATATGCCTAGGCTGAAATTTTATAATTTTTAAAAAAAATTTACTATTTTTTAAGATAGGTACAAAATCGCTGTTTTCGGACCGTTCAAAAATAGTGATTTTGTACCTATCTGAAAAAATAGTAAAAAAAAATTCAAAAATTATAAAATTTGGTCTCCAAGCATATTTTAATATGAATATCATGTTGAGTGGTTCGGATCAATAGTTTAGACTTTGAAAACAAAGATATAAAATATGAAGCATGATGAGGTATAAAAAACATAAGGCATTGGAATTCTCCTCTTAATGATATCCCTAATAAAATTTTTGAACACACCCTACTCACCGGTAAACTGACTGTGCTAACTTCTTTTATGCTATGTTATTACAAATTGAAGCATATGCTAACCATTTTTTTTTTTTTGCCGACGATTTGTTCAATATAATAAACTATTAGTCTATTACAAAGTCGATTATAGTATATGTTGCATTGCTTGTTGCTCTTTGGAATACTAAAAAAACATTTATTAGTTGCTTTCGACGACGGTAAAAAAATGTTCTGATATTTTGATAAATACTGGATATCCTAACAGAGTAGGGTTTAAATATTTTTATTTTCTATATCTTCATTTTATCTTCATTTCTAGAACTACAATAATTTAATATTTAAAAGTTAAGATTTTGAACAATTTAATATGTAAAAGTTAAGATTTTGGACAGTTCTCCTTCACCTAAGTTCATTATTTTATTTTCACTATTTGTAGTTCTTATCTTCGACACAACACTCTTCTCTCTTTTGGTCCTTTCTCGAGCAAAGAGGAGAATGAGAGAGAGGGAAAGAACTAACGAGACTACGGTATCATTAGACTTCAGAGTGTAGAGTCTCTATTACAATTAGAGTGTAACAGTAAGTAAAATCGATCGTCGTCCGATGTCACTATCAAAAGCAAAAAAAATGCATTTAGAAAAAGTTGACTGTACTCGATAATTACCATATTTTCTCCAAAAATGAAAAAACAGTAGGACTTTCATTGGGTATATGAGATAAAAAGTTTGACATTTTTTATCTCCTTTCCGAAGGAAAAGAGATTTGAAATTTCTGAGATAAGGTATTTGATAGCAAGTATTAAATAAGAACAACTTTTTGTTGCAGCTCATTTTTCGAAATTTTGTCAGGTCTAGATGCTTTTCTTTCTGATATTTAAAGTTGTTTATTTCCGGAACTTGTATCAATGCGGTGACGGTTGAAGAAGTAGATCCGGTCATAGAACAAAATGGAGATTAAAGTATTACGGTGATTAAAATCTCATTGTAGCGTGGCAGTGAAAAGATCCGATCATCATCTTAGTGCACGTTCGAATAATCAGATCCAGTCGTAGAGTATGATGACGATTAAAGTATTAGGGTGATCAATCTTTTCAATTAGAGCACGACAGTGAGTAGATTCAGTCATTGTCGGAGTACGGCAGCGATCGAAGAAGCGGATCCGATCGTGGAGCGAAAAGAGAATTAAGATATCATAGTGATTAACCCTCTCATCGGAATGGCAGCGCAAATTCACAGACACGAAATGAAAAAGGAATTCGGATCCAATAATTATAATTATCTTCTTCCTCCCTTCTTCTGTCCGGTTTGTTCATCCAGTTCATGCGGTTAAAAATAAAATGTTGTTCTTTGCCAAACCAGGTAAGACAATAAGATGGTATGTCGACTTTTCTGCTGCGCCGACCTTCCCCTTTACAAAAGCGAGTACTTTTCTAATAGAGTATCTGCTGTACAAGACCAATCTGGTGTACAAGACCAAGAGCATGCTAAAGATTAAGATTGATGATAACAGATTCAGTTAGACTAATTCAGTTAGTAATTGATTGTAATTAGCAAAGTAGTTACATGTTTGTTAGACAGTTAGTTAGGCTACTGTAACAGAGGATTGCATAGCCTATATATACAGTACAAATGTAATATCAAAGTAATCAATGAAATAACATTTCTCAGCATCTCTACTCTTTACCATTTACCAGTAAATGTTTATATTTTCCTCTTTCTCTCTCTCTCTTCGTCCATCTTTCATCTCTGCTTTTTTTTTTTTTTTTTTTTTTTTTTTTTGAAAATCTTCGTCCCTCTATCATCTCTCTCTCACACACACACACACTGTCGCACTTCTCAACTTGGGAGTGTGAATTAATTTGTAAATCAAGGAAAATTGAGAAACGTTGGTGAATTTTGTAAAAACTCAGTGAAGAGGGATAATGGAGGTGATATGAGAACAAGTAAAAACTAAAAAAATGGGTTATTTCATTCATACTTGATTTGATACAAAGCTTGCCTTTATTCTAGGCGATCAGAATACAAGAAATAAAGAAAATCAGTAATCTAACTAACTCTATTGAACTAGGTGATGACGCCTCATTGAAACATCTGTTTTAACGAATCCGGCTCTAATTGTTCAATGGATCCCAAAGTTAGAATCTTATCTCTATTTATTTTGCTGCCCAAATGCTTGACCTGTCACTGTCTGCCCTTCTTTCTTCTTCGTTTCGTTCCATAGTCTGTCCAACGATCATTCCCAAATTGGATTCGGATCGTCACAATACCCCCGTTAACGAATTTCTTGTCCTCAACGAACGTGAGAAATAACTTTGCTTAGATGCTTCTTCTTTGGAAACGTTTGACAACTTGATTAAGAGTTGAGGTGAAGCCGTGTTGCTGTTGTTTTTAATCATCCTTCTCGCTAAGATCAATTGAGGCTCCATTAAATTGCCTTCAGGACCCGTTATCGTCAGTGTTAGATACATATCCTGACCTTGATTGATGTGTTCTTTGAGTTAGAGAAAAAAGTATAACATATGTTGAATTTTCTCTCAGTTTGAATTGGCCCCACATTTTTGTCACTCAAATCTTGTGGCGAAATCCCAAATAAAGCATTGGGTGTGGTGGTATACAGCGCTGCACAAAAAATTCGTAGTTCATAATTCGATTCGAGTTTGATTCGAAAAAGTTCGTAAAAAGTTCGATTTGAAATTGAGTTCGTTCGAAATTAATTCAAACCAAACTTAGTTCGAAATTAATTCAAACCAAACTCAAACTGGACCTAGTTCGTTTGAAATAGGTTCGCAAATCAAATTTAGTTCGAAATTAACTCAAACGTGAACCATTAATTTCTGCTGATAACTTATGTTCACTGATGAAAATATAAGCCGTCCAGTCCATAATTGCTTTCAATTCTGATTTCTGAAAAATGTTTTTTGAAACAGAAAGCCCGGTCCAATTACAAGCTCAAATAAAAAAATTCAACAACAAAGTCCAAAATAGAAAAATTAAACAAAACCAGCCATAACTCATAATCGCTCTACCCTAGTCCCTAGTTGACTTTCCCTCTCTGTTGGTTGCGAACTTGCGATACCAAAGTCCAAAACCTAGAGTTTTCCTCTGTTGGCTACTTGGCTGTGATACTAAACTCTAGACTCCTAGAAGTTGCGATACCTTATATCATCTCATACATGTTCACGGGCATACCGTACAAAAAATATAACAGGTTAAAATCCAAATTAACTACTTGCAATATCTTCTTCATTCAAAAATGAGTGAGTCCATGATACTATGCATAGCATGGATTGGTCCGTATTACGGATCAATATTTTTATTTTCAAAATCCTAACGGTCGATCCGAATTGTTCAACATGATTTCTATATGAGAATATACTTGTGGGCTACATTTTCTATTTATTGGAACTTTTTTTACTATATTTAAGATAGGTAGAAAATCATTTGATCTGAAAATTCTGGACCATCCAAAAACAGTGATTTTCTACCTATCTTAGATATAGTAAAAAAAGTTCCAATAAATATAAATTTTAGTTTGCAAGTACATATTCATGTGGGGATCACGTTGAACGATTCGGATCAACCATTAGGATTTTCAAAATGAAAATATGACTCCGTAGTACGAACTAATACGTGCTATAAACATAGTACCATAGACTCACTCTTCAAAAATCAGTTAATTTGTGAGAAGAAGAAGTTTTAATTAATTATTTGGAAGACAAGTAAATTAGTTCCATTTAGTGATGCATTTAAAATTCTCAAATTAACTATATCATGTCAAATAATACATGCAATAAGTAAACTTCAATTTGAACTCTATATAGAAACAAAATTCATCATGTGGTTGGTCTATAGTCATATTATAGTAAACCTTCACAATTAAGTTGAAATTTCTTAAGAATTTTCCACCTAAAAAGTTCTGATGCATTGTATTTGTTGTTGTTGTTCTTTTTTTTGGGGTTTTCTGACATGGCATATTGTGAGTTTTGTAAGGGTCTGTGTTGTAAAATTGGTGCTTTTAGCGGGTTTGGGTCTGATAGGAAATAGTACGTACCCGCTTGGTAAGGTTATTAATTAGCAAAAATGCAAGATTAAAAATTGGTGCTTAGCGGTTTGGGTTTAAAAGTTATGTTTGGTTGCTACTTCAAATTAAGAAGGATTAAGTTAATTACTTCAACAGTTTATTTTTATTTGATTTGAACTTGTTTAAATTATAACTTACGTTATTCCTGATTGGAACTTATTAAATAAATCATGACTTAAATTTCTAAATCATATAGTAAAATTAAAATAACATTACACAATTTAATAATAAAATGACAGCTTAATTATACTGGTTTTCTTCCTTACACCAGTATATAATAAAACAAATAACACTTTTGCTGTTACAACCTCACATACTAAACAATTGAGGTCAAATAATCTTTGAAGCATATTTTGGCTTACGGTTAATGCATTCAATCAATCAACCACAAATGGACAGCTTCAAATAAGAATCATACTCAAACTTCTCATAGATATCCATCTGTTTTTTTTCTTTTTCATTTTCAAAATTATATCCTGACATTGTCAGAAGTCAATTTTGCACTTTAACCCTTCATTTACCGGAATCACAGCCTGGGCTCGTACCACTGGTACCGGGCTCAAAATATAATCAAAGCCGATAAATTAAGGGAAGCGCTATTTTCAGGGCTAGTATTCAAATATTCAGGGCACAATCCAATTTTTTTACCGTTATACCACTTTTGTCCCTAATTAATGCTTTCCTAATTTTTTTTCTAAACTTAATTAATTGTTTCCAAAAAAAACTATCTAATTAATAGAATAGCTGCACTGATAGAAAACTAATATAGTAGTATCAAATAATTCAAAAACCTTCATAACAATCAAATCATCCTGCAGTTGCGTAGTATGAAATACTTTGAAAAGTATATCTATTTGATATTGTGAAAAATATCAGACATTAGTCAAATTGGAAAACTAAGTTTGTAAATATATTTTTTCATTTCGTAAATTTTACATGTATTGTATTATAACAAATTTTAATGATGATTACCACTCCATCTAACAATTTTAAAGTTTTAATGGTGTAATTTTAACGACTTTGTGATAAACTACTAATTGAATTCCAGACTCAAATATCAAAATGATTTTAATTTTTTAATTTAAACATTTTCATTATTTCAAAATATCAAATGAATGTACGCTATAATTACTCCAATATATTAAAAAAACAATTTTGTTGTACCATGACAGTTTGGTTGCTATGGAGGATTATGATTTATTTGATAATGGTATATTAATATTATTTCTGCAAAAAAAAAAGAATGAAATTTTAGAAGAAAATAAAGATACTCCTTTCAATACCAAGGATTTACTTTGATTAATTATGTCGAGTATTGAATTGTTTTGAAAAAAAAATAAAAAATTTGGATGTATGAGATCACAAGTTGTTACAAGTAAGTTTCTCATATTTTGTTATTTTTAATTTTCATCATTCTTGATTTTAAATTATTTTTCGTATATGTCTTTCGAGCATAAAAATAATAAAAAAATTATATGCACTTCCAACAATATAAACTATAGATTATAGTTAACAAAATAACACCATATGAAAGTAAGCAATAGAAAATTAAATTTGAAAAAAAAAACACAATTTACTTTTTTCCATAATAAAGGGGCTAAACCGCTAGACAACTATCCTATAAATTAGATAGTTTTCTTTGGAAACAATTAATTAAGTTTAGAAAAAAAAACAGGAAAACATTAATTAGGGGCAAAAGTCGTATAAGAATAAAAATATTAGATTGTGCCCTGAATAATTGAAAACAAGCCCTCAGAATAGCACTTCCCATAAATTAATCTGTTGTGACTTTTAAGCATAAACCAAACACCTCAATTAGTCAATGGTTTCCAAATCTGGGCATTAAAAAACTTGGACCAAAGAAAGAATTTATTAAATTTAAAAAATACTCGTACCAGTGCAACAGAGAATGAAAATTTTAGTTTATCCCCTAACAATTTCATCTCAACGTCCAAAACTTACTAGCAAATGGAATGAAAATTACGTTTGCCTAAATTAAGCAAACTTATCTTTCCATATATGCTGCTTAAGTTTATTTTAATCATATAATTCTTTCCTTTCCCCTGTTATTGACTTCAACTCTATTAATTCACATAAACAAACCAGATGATTTCATCCCAAGCAAAATACATCAAAGACCAACTAGTTGGTATAATGTGAGCAAAACGAGGGTGTGATGTGCTCACTAAGAGGGGTTGGTGAGCAGATCTCTAAAAAGTTATCGGATTGACTTCGAACTACGAATTCAAACCGTTGAAATTCATGTACTTCGTGAGTGATGCATGTACATAATTTTTTTTTAAAATTTCGAATTCATTTAGTACATGGTCAAGTGGTAAAAAAAAATAATGAAAAATGAATACATAAAACAATTTAAAATATAACTTATAAAATGTTCAGTGTTTTGACCGCTTGACCATGTGCTAAATAAATTCAAAACTTTAAAATTTTTGCATGTACATGCATCACTCACGAAGTACATGGATTTTAACGGTTTGAATTCATAGTTCGAAATCAATCCGATAGTCTTTTGGAGGTGTGCTCACCAACTCCTCTTGGTGAGCACATCACACCCTAGTTTTGCTCGTATAATGTTGAGTACACAACACAACACACAACTTGATGTTACCTAGGTTGTATTAAAAACATTATTGACACATGCATGGATTTGTATGTAAATTTGTCATTAATTGTAAATAGAGTAGCACGTGCCCAATTTTGCTCTACGTTTCTCGTCATTGTCTTTTCATAAAATATTTTAAAAAGCTCGTTGAACCATAAACCTTCCTCTTTTAAAAAATGTGCTCTTTCATAGTATATTTTGACCTTGTTAATTTTCCTAGTGTATGTTAATTTTTGATAGAGTGTATCTGTGTATGTATTTCTATTTGTCACCAATTAATATTTACCCATTAATAATCTATCATATTTTTTTAATTCCTCGAGTTTAACTGTTTGAATTCAACCCTTGTTGGCAAATTCCTGCAAAGAATTTCAAATTCAACGGCGTGCCCAATTGCCCATAACACACATGAATTTCGAATTTCAAATGCGAAATTTTGATTCTTGTGTAATATACTTAATTAGAAATAATATTTTTAAAGATGAATTGTTTAAAACAGTAAACCCTTCACTGCTAGTTGCTTTTTCTTATACTGAATGTTTAGATTTCTCACGAGCAAGTTTATACACAAATTAATTCAACCATTGACCTCGAACTAAGTACTGTTATGTTAGCCAATAGTCAGGTTTTTCTAATTTACTTAAAACCTTAATCCAGATCTATGTAAGAATTAAATAAGCACAGCGGAAACTACTTACTTTCCATCTTTATGACCTTCCGTCTATTGCCTCTCAAGCAACATCAAAGGAATCGATGAAGATGGCTTGATTGACTTGCTCGCACGCTCAATCGAAAAATTACTTGGCTAGCGAGTCCTTCCAAAACTCTTGAACTCTCTCTTACTTGTTTCTGTCTCACAAATTAATTGAAGGCAGAATATCTGGTCTTTTATGGAGCAAGACGGTGGAGAATGATGAGTTCAAGGCTATGGAGACCCAGCTCTTTTATAGCAGTGCAAACCCTAACCCTAGGGTAAACCCTAGAGCCGAAAATAGCTCAAACTTGTGAAACAAGTTTGCCAAAAGATGTGAAAACGTGTACACCTTTTTTTTTTCTGAAAATTTCAGGCTAAATCGGGAACCAAAAAAATGCCGAAAATAGCATTTCCGAAATAAATCAGAAAAAATTCTGATTTCCTTATTTAGCCTAAATTTATCACTACTATTATTTTAATCAACTATAATCGATCAATTAACAATTATAATTGATTAACATTATTCTATATGTATTTGTATCCAAAACCTTAGTGAAATACGTATAATGCCATGACTTAATTAATCACATTGTTTGGCATATTTTAATCATTACATAAATGTAATTTTGCGACAGTATTTGATATCATAATCATAATGCACGTATGTCCAACTTAATTATTGTAATTAGACGTCTCTAAATCCAACAATTATGTCAGTATTATATAATTATAAACAAATGGACATATTAATTTCACCGAGTTGCGTGTCAAATTTAATTTAAACATATCTTTGAATTTTCTTTATATATTCATTCAACCTCAAATCCCTGTCAAAGAAAAAAATGAAGAATGCAATGGTGCAACCTTTCTTCACCAAAAATCATTCTCTCTACCTACTCTTGCTTCCATTTTTGTTTCTCTTTCTAATCTTCTTCGCCATCTACCCGAATGATCTCAAGCTACAGTCGCTCTTCTCGACATGCGATAACCATGATGTCTCTTTAATGGGTCCCGTCAGTGTAAAGCCTGATTTTCGAGTGTTGATCAGTGTCTTTACAACTGCTTGGGCTTTTGAGCGGCGCCACCTCCTACGACTCGTCTACTCCAAGTCACTGTGGCCAACTAGCAATGCCACCGATTATGTCGATGTCCGTTTCGTGATGTGCAATATCACCAAGGAAGAGCACATCACCATGGTCGTACTCGAGATCATGAATTACGGTGACATTATCGTCCTAAATTGCACCGAGAATATAAACTCTGGCAAGACCTACAACTATTTTTCTAGCTTACCTGACATCTTTGGTCATAATGCGTCATATGATTACGTGATGAAAACTGACGACGACACTTACTTGCGGCTTGATGCATTGGTGGAGTCTCTTAGGGAAAAACCAAGGAATGATGTGTATTATGGTTTGGAGATCCCATGCAACGGCACCGAGTTCGACTTTTGGATCCCTGCGCCATTCATGACCGGCTTAGGGTATCGATCGATATATTTATTTATTTATATTACATACATAAATGTATTAATTATTTGACTAGAACTAGAGTGTGATGTGCTCAACAAACTCTTTATTGAGCATAACTCCATAATCTATCAGATTCACTTCAAATGAGATGAATCCAAACCGCTGAAACCGATCTACTTCACGAGTGATGTGCGTACATGCAAAATTTTAAATTTTTTGAATTCATTTAGTCTAAAGTCAAGTGGTCAAAATTGATGAAAAATGAATGATCCAAAATGAAGTTTTAATTAGAAGCTATTTTAATGCATTCATTTTTCATCAATTTTTACCGCTTGACTTTTTACTAAATAAATTCGAAACATTCAAAATTTTGCATGTACGCACATCACTCGTGAAGTACATCGGTTTCAACGGTTTGGATTCATCTTGTTTGAAGTGAATCCAATAGATTATGGAGTTATGCTCACCAAAGAATTTGGTGAGCACATCACACCTTAGTTCTACTCTAATTATTCAATCTGCCAAGATTTAAGTTATATAATATATATGTTGTACGTATTATTGTAGATATGTGGTATCTTGGGACCTGGTGGAATGGATTGCAACGTCAGAAGTGCCAGTAAACCACACGACAGGACCTGAGGACATGATGCTGGGATGGTGGTTGAAGATGGGCAAAAAGGGGAAGAACCGGTACAACAATGCTCCGGTGATCTATGACTTCCGGGGACCCGATCAAGAGGCGAACTGCTTTCGCCACAACTTGACCACCGATACCATTGCGGTGCATCGATTGAAGGAGAACTCAAGGTGGACAACTGTGCTAAATTACTTCAATGTCACTCATGGCATCAAACCTTCTAAATTGCACAATTTTAGTTGACATTTTTTTTTTAATGTTTTGTTTCATTTGTTTATGTAATTGCACAATTTTATATATTATCGTACATTATTAATATCTGCGATAATATTTCTGATTTTAAAAATGAAATTTATGGACGGGTTGTGTTGTTGTGTTGTTCATCATTCAAATAAGGTATATGTCAAGTTTGAATTAAATTAAATTTGGTTGATCAAATTCATCCCAAATGATTACAAACAATTGAAATGTTAAATTAATTATTTGGTAAAATAAAAAGTTGCTGAAATTTGACACACACACACACGCACGCACGCACGCACGCACAC
Source organism: Carex kokanica (assembly GCA_025461125.1). Classification (NCBI taxonomy): domain Eukaryota; kingdom Viridiplantae; phylum Streptophyta; class Magnoliopsida; order Poales; family Cyperaceae; genus Carex; species Carex kokanica. Next base: position 230,464 of record JAJGRX010001128.1, on the reverse strand, counting down.
ACATCCTAGTTAAATCATAAAGAATATAAATATCTACAACTTTAATTTTTTAATTTTAATAATATTTTGAAGATATCAAATGAATGCATCATACATAATAATTAATGTATACTATAGCTAATTCTTTTAAATACTGTCCAAATACATTTTATTTATCCTTAGTTGGTGTGTGTTTTAATTGTTCCTATTAGACATTATTAATTAGTGGCTAACGTTCTAAGCTTCTCTGAAATTAATTTCTGTAAGAAACTTTCCTTTCTATAATTTATCAAATAGAAAAAATTAAATTCAGTTCCAGATTATTTAATTTAAAATCAAATTATAGAAATATTAATAAATTGATTATTTCTACGGAGACGGGGCATAAAGATGTGCGAAATATTATGGCTTTTGGTCAGTGTTTTTTTTTCTTCTTTTTTTTGTCATAGATGCGAACATGGATTTGATAATTTTGTATAATTTAATCGTCCTTGTTTGGCGTGTGATATGTACCTATTCTATTTTTAGTTAGTGGTTATATGCTACACGCTTCTGAAATTAAATTTCCGCATGAAGCATTTCTTTTCTGTAATTTAACAAAAAGAAAATTTTAATTCACTTGCAGCTAATTTGGCTGAAAATGAAATCATAGATATTTTAAAGTGCCAAGCTGCTTTCAGAGATCTTTTCTATACAGGAGAAAATCACTTATTCTGTTATTCAACATGGATGCTAGCCAAAGAAGCGATCTGATGCCTGATGTATGTTATTTTTATCCTTTTTATGATTCACTTAAAATGTCAGATTAATTTAGTTTGTTTAAATAGATATCGACTAAATGTTAAACCAAAAAAATATAATGGAAGGAGTGAAAAATAAAAAAAAATTAATAATTAAGTGATTGTCAACCGGTTCCGACTGAATTTCAAACAATATACGACAAATTATGATTTAATTTAATAACAATACAGTTCAGTTTAATGACTATATAATTTAAATTATTTTAATGATTTGTCATAGACTGATTTAGTTCAATGGAAGCTTTGATGCTAACAACAAAGATAATACTTGAATATTTTTCCAAAATTAACTTGATCATTTCTACTTTTTTAAAATTTTGATTTTTTAAATAATAATTAAATATATAACTAGACAACTATTTCTGTAAACTCTCCCTTCAAATATTCTTCATGCAGCCTTTTTAATTAATCATAGACTTCATATTCGAAATGCATACTTGTATATTTCCATTAAAACAACGGTTGATCATGTTTTTGAAAACACATTTTTTATAACTATTAAAAATTGTCAAATATTTTTTTATCTCATTTTATAAACCTCTTAAATTGCGCAGTTCTTATTATGAACTTCCATTCTTATTGTCCGAAATTTTTTGAATTCGCGCTTTAGTCACTATTATAAATACACACTTTGCTATTTATTTATTTTTTTATAAGTTTGCCAAAAAAAAAAAAAAATGGGAGGGAGAAGGGTCAGGGTGTATTTGGATAAATTTTTTGACGTTTGAAAATGAATAGCTGCTATTAGGAATAGCGTAGCTAATCTTGATTCAAAGCAATCCAAACAACGAATGGACTATTCTGAATAGCTGAGAACATTGCTATTCTGATGTTTCTTGTAGAAGATGGAATAACAACTATTTATATGTGTGTGAAGAGAGAAAAAAACATTTCTTTATCGGATTTTCCACCAACATAGCTCTGATGTGACAAAATTCACGTCGCTTCTATCATTTTCATGTGGTGACAATTTGTTTTAGACTTCACTTGCTTATCTTTTATTTTCCTTAGCACCACATTAATATTATTTTTTCTCGGTTACAACTATTTACTATTCTACAACAAATGTGCAATCCAAACAACATATTTACTAATATAAATAGCCATATAACACTATTTTTTCACATTAATATGAAAATCACTACTTTTTTTCCTATTTTCATCTACTAATCTCAATTGCTTTATTCTTGTGCTACTCCATGTATGATCCAAACGTACCGCATTGCATGAATTAAAAATTGTTATGTCAAAATATTTATCCGTGTATTTGGAGGGTGGTCAATGGGCTGCTACTGTTCAGACCGAAACATTAAGGATCCATATCCTCTGTAGTACATCACGGTGGGGCCACAACTTTAAGGTTCAGATTTACTCTTAACCGGACCAAACTCAATTCGGTGCCTATTTAAATTGTAGGGTCCCTTTAAGATTTGTGTCAGATTAAAAAAACGGTTCAGATCATTTCATTCTACGAACAGTTCATCTACAGTAACACAGATGATACAAATTCGAACATTAAAAGGGCTTTGTTTCAGGCCAATCAACTGACTAAGAACTAAAAATTGTGTTTGATCTATCCTTAGTCTACCGACAAGTGACAACTCCAATTAAGAAATCATATACAACTCAGGGCAGAACTAATTTTTTTTCATAGGGTAGTTAAAATTTAAAATACACAATATGTTGTGAGTGAGATTTGAACTTGAGTCCTCTTAATAACAAAATAGAATTTTAATCACTACACTACAATTAAATATTTATTATTTATTAAGAGAGATTGGACTATATATAAAGTTAAAAAATAAAATAAATTTCAATTAAATTTCGATATACATAATTAATATTTAAAATTATAGAGGTGACTTAACTATTTTTTTCTATTTTTTACTAGATCTTAGATCCGTTCCAATACAAATTTAGTTTCACATTAAATGATGCAGTGCCAATAAAATACATTTTTGCAACAAATTTCAAGTGAGTGATTAATTACTTGTTCGAATCCCGAATAATTATTTCACATTAAAAAAACAATTGAATAATGTGACCAAACTTTTCTAAATATTTTTTTGAACAAATTATAAAGAGAGTGTTACAATACCTCATGTCTTTTATACCTCAACATACTTCATATTTTATATCTTCGTTTTAAAGTTCAAATTGTCGATCCGAACCGTTCAACATGACATCCATACTAAAATATGCTTGGGGATGAAATTATATAATTTTTGGAATTTGTTTACTATTTTTAAGATAGATACAAAATCATTGTTTCTGGACCGTTCAAGAACAATGATTTTCTATCTATCTAAAAGATAGTAAATTTTTTCCAAAAAATATAAAATTTGGTCTCCAAGCATATTTTAGTATAGATATCCTATTGAACGGTTCGGATCGACAATTTGGACTTTGAAAACGAAAATATAAAATATGAGGTATGATGAGGTATGAAAGACATGAGGTATTGGAACCCTCCTAAATTATAAAAATGAAATTATAAGGACCGATGCGAGTGACACTAAAATTTGGATGACGGATCAGGGCCCGGGCTTGTTTTGAATCCGAATCGTCCTAGATACCTGACTCAAGCAAATTGAAACAGACAACCCAGATTAACTCAAAATGTTGCCTATTTGGGGATGGCGCATGGGTAGGGCCGTAAATGAATCAAATATTATTCGATTTCGTTCGGATCCGAATCCGGAAAATTACTCAATTATATGATTCATATATGTATCCAAGACTATCTGTATCCGTATCCGAAAAATTATAATGGATAAGAATATGGTTCGATTTTAAACTATTTGTAACTATCAATATCCGACCGTATATATCCCTGAATCACAACAAAGGTATTCTTTGTTCTTAAATTGATTTATTAAACTGCATATATATACTAATGATTTATTAAACTGCATATACAAATATATGACGATGAACAATTTAACTATGACATAATTAGTGACTATTGTTTTGTACAATATATGTTTTGTAACCAACAAACTTATTATGAAAAATATTAGATTGATTTTATGAATAAAAAAATTATATTTAGATGTTATTCTTTATTAGAATGTACATTAGTAATTTAGTTTTAGTTATCCGAATTATATTCATACCCGTATTCGTATCCGTCCGATATCTGTGATCCGTATCCGTATCTGATTCGTATCCGTATCCAAACTGCATCCGTATCCATTTAATATCTTATTTGTATCCATATAGGATAGAAATTATGACAGATAAAGATACGATTTGATGAGTAGAACTAGGGTGCTCCTAAGCTCACCAAGCCCTTCGTGAGCACGACTCTAAAACCTATCGACTTGACTTCAAACGACATTTTCAAACCGTTAGATGTTCAATCTATATTAAAATGTGCTTGGAGACCAAATTTTACATTTTTTGAAATTTTTTTACTATTTATTAAGATGGTTTGAAAATCGCTGTTTTTATCAAAATTCTGCACCATTGGAAAACAGCGATTTTCAAACCATCTTAATAAATAGTAAAAAAATTCCAAAAAATGTAAAATTTGGTCTCCAAGTACATTTTAATATAGATTGAAAATCTAACGGTTTGGAAATATCGTTTGAAGTCAATTCGATAGGTTTTAGAGTCGCGCTCACGGAAGAGCTTGGTGAGCTTAGGAGCACCCTAGTTCTACTCCGATTTGATCACTGTCCGATCCTGTATCCGACCGTTTACACCCCTACGCAGAGGCAGTATTATTTGTGCATTGAGATTCATGCCAAGTTAAAAGAACGATCCTAGACCGTCCGTTTCCAATTCGGTTCCAATTTGCTTGAGTCAGGTATCTGGGGTGATCCGAATCGCTTGATATGAACTGGACCGGATCTGATCGGTTATGAACATACGATTAGCGGATTAGGCGCAAGACAGAGAAATAGGAACCCCCTCATCAGGGAATCGTATCCTCTTAGTATCAGTCCGTCTCCAGTATTTAATCCACCATTTATCTTGAGAAGATAAGCGGGTGGTTTGCTCCGGCGATGCTCCGGCGCTTCCTCTGTAGCTGCAGCACCGGCGCGACATCCTCCTCTCCGTTCCCGCTCCATTCCTCCCCCGCTAAGAAGAATGTCGTCTTCCTCGGCTCCCCTCAGGTCTACTCCCCCCTCCCACTTCAACTCTACTCTACTCTCTCAGTTACACTCTGACCGAGCATTGAATTAATAGCTTCAATATCTGTGCTTTTGGTTTACGATATACAGTTTGACAGTAATTGTGTTTTTATTGGATGTTATCAGGTATCAGCCTCGGTTTTACTTAAACTGATGGCCGCCTCAGAAGCCTCAGATGCCATTTTTAAGGTACTAGGATCTCATCTTGCAACATTTCAGTTTCGGAATAATGACATAATTTGTAGTGTCAGTGTCTAATTCTAATGGGAGTTAAATTCTTTTTCTTAGTTGGCAGCAGTTCTTACACAGCCCCCTTCTACCAGGGATAGAGGAAGAAAAAAGTTGATGCCTTCCGCTGTGGCGCAGCTTGCGCTTGACCAAGGGTTCCCTCAAGAACTCATTTTCACACCCGAGCGAGCAGGGGAGGTATCAAATCAAACGTATATTCATCTATAATTTGTGTGATCCTTACTTACCTTTTGATGGATCAAATTAGATGTTATTTGTGTAATAATTAATTTCCCAGACAAAAGAGCCTCTGTTGGCTTTTCTTTGTTTAGTTACTTTGTCGAAAATGGAGTTTGTGATTTTTAAATCTATTCCAAAGAGAGTGATAAACGCTCAAATTATTGGGGAAAAAGGGATACAGGGAAGAAATTTGATTTCTTGTGTAAAATTCAGAACACGTTTCAGCTGTATCGGATTCAGAAGACTGTAATTGCTTGGCGAACCAAATAGGAGTCTTATTCATATTTTATTACTGCTGGGAAACCAAAATGTTGGTGCTGACTGTTATTGAGTTCACAAACCTGGTAAACAAACTATATAATGAGAGCGATAATCGTCAAACTGTTTTGTTTTTCCTTGTAAAATAAGGTAGTTGGCCTTAAGAAATAAAAATGCGCAATTATTAGCAGAGCTTGCGCTGCTACTGCCTGGTACCGATTGCACTTCCAGAAGATACGTAGCGATTACATTGAAATTTGATAGTTTGTGCTTTTACTGTAGGCAGATTTTCTTTCAGATTTGAAGGGACTTAACCCCGATCTTTGTATAACGGCAGCGTATGGAAATATATTACCTCAGAGGTTTCTGGATATTCCACTATGTGGTCAGTATTCTTGTATTTCAATATATATTAGATTTAACAAATGCTGTCATGTTTAGTTGCCGACCTGCTTCTCAGTATGCACAGCAATACAGCCATACTGAACCAATTGATATAGCACTCTAGCACCGAATTTAGATTTTCTTTTAGCATACTTTTGTTATGTCCTTAAGATTTCACTTGAATGCTGCTAATCCTTTTCTTGTTCTCAACCAAATTGTCTTTATTTTTATTTTTTATTTTTTTCCGTTTGGTGTGTATGTTTATGTGTGTTAAATCTTTATTTTTCAGGGACAGTTAATATCCACCCAAGCTTGCTACCACTATATCGTGGTGCTGCTCCTGTTCAAAGGGCATTACAGGTATTTTTTGGCTTTGTTTGTTTTTCATCACTTGAACTTAATTAATTCTCAAAAATACTTTGTTAATTGCTAGATTTTATAAATTTTCATGTTTTAGGATGGTGTTACAGAAACAGGAGTATCCCTTGCATACACCATTCGTGCACTAGATGCTGGGCCTGTCATTGCTTATGAAAAAATCCAAGTTGACGATTCCATTAAGGTATAATATATGCCATTTTTTTTTCTTTTCTTGTTTTCTGGGTGGGAGTGTCTGTGTATAATGTATTTGAAGGTAATGAATTGTTTGATTTGATTTGTTTATCCTTTGTATGTTCCAGCCAACAGATCTAATAAAAACAAGAGTTAAATTCAACATAACAAACCAAAAGAAATGAACTCAAAATATCTTGTAGCACTTAAAATTGGGATCTGACATATGTGATTTCTGTTATTCATGTGGAGTTTTTACATAATTCGGGTGGGAAAATAAGAGAGGATATAGACATTGAAATTTAGAAAATAGAGGAGACAAAATGGGCTTCTGGCAACAAAGTGTGTTTAATAATGCTCCATGATCAAATACCAAAATGAACTTCTATTATGAAAATACTCATAAATTTGTTTTTTGCTCTTATTATGAGACTTGCCCTTTGTGCAGGCACCAGAGTTGCTATCAATTTTGTTCGACTTAGGTACTGCTTCCCTTTTATTGATTATGTTACTGTACTTTCTTTTGTTTATTGTTTTATTTTAAATGGTTTTTATGCCATTGAAACTTTTGTATTTTACATAAGAAGTCTTTATAACTAGAATTGCAGTTAATTTTAGGGAAAAATAAAAAAAGCATATCATAATCTCTTAAATCATCATTATTACAACTATATATCTCAATGATGACAGTGCTTACCTATTTTAGGTTACCCAAAAGGTTAAAAGTATCTCAAAAGTGAACAACAGAAAGAAGACTATTTATTTGCTTTTGAAAATAACCATTTATAATTCTTTTGACTTCATTAATTTAGTCCTGACAAATGGTGGGTACTGCTTGCTGGAAACCACATCCTCTGAAAAATTTACCGTTTGAGTTAATTCCGGACCGTGCGATCAGAATTTAGGCCAATCCGGCCCATGCCTATAATGCATGGAGCCCTTTAATATTAGTGCGAATTTAAATCAAGACGGTCCAGATCTTAACTCAAAATTTGAGTTAATGCAGAGTATACGAATTCCCGTTTGCTGTGCATTTGTTAAGAAGATTATAGTGTCCAGATACATCTAGAAAATTTTCATTGGCTATCTAAATGATATCTTACTATATTTTTTTTTCTTTTCTGAATGCTTGTTTTTTAAAATGTTTTGAATCCTTCAATCCTGTTGACTCACTAAAAAATTGAAGAACCAATCAAGTTTCTCTAATCCGTCATAACAATTTTCCTGTGAATATCATGCAGTCTTTAAAGGAACCTTCTCATTTTCGGAACTTATTTTTTTCTTAATTAATGAGCATTATCTTTTCTCTAAAAAGGGCTGGTGTTAGTTTAGAATTAATAACCTATACTAAATAATAGTTTCTCTTGTGCACTGAGATGTGACTATGGAACATTACCACAAAGTATTTGTTCTTCTAATTAATATGTTGAAATATTTTCTTTAATAGGTTCTGGGCTTCTTATTCGCGAGCTCCCCTTTATTCTTGATGGATCGGCAAAAGAAAAGGCACTACCTCAGGATGACTCTAAAGCTACATTGGCTCCTAAGGTATTTTCTATTTCATAACCTAGACAACTTGTTAGCTTGTACGTCATGTGATGTTTCTAGTGTTAGTGCATGCAAAATTACCCGCTTTGACAGTTAATTTAGGCTAGGAGTAGGGGCATTCAAACTGCGGTTCGGTTAAAATTGAATTAAAATAGTCAAACCAAAATTTTATTCGGTTTTAATAAATCTAACCGAACCAACAGAATTAAATTTGTCAACCGAAGCAAAAAAAACCAAAGTAAATTTTGGTTTGTTTGGTTAAACCAAAATAATAGAGATTAAATTTCAAAAGGTCAAAAATCAATACATACACAAATACATTTAATGGTTATAGAAACAAATATCAAGATATATATCAGTCAAATCAAAATAAGAGAGATTAAGCTGAACCAAATATAAAAAACCGAAGTAATTCAAGTAAATTTGGGTTTGTTTGGTTTAACCGAAATAAGAGATTAAACCGAACAAACCATCATTTAATCCAAAATTTGTCGGTTTGGTTCAAAACCAAATAAAACGGATCCAATGAACACCCCTAGCTAGGAGTTCTAAATTTGTACGTCCAAGCTTACTCTCACAAATTAATGTTCGTAAGTTTTCTTTGTAGCATATTATATCAAAAGTTTTTTGGATCGAGCTCAATTATATTATCAGGAAATTATCGGGTGACTTTTCCTTTCTAGTGTTTGCAAATAGTCCTCACTTTATGAGATAATTCCGACAAAGTTCATCAAGTTGGTCTATATTATTTTGTTAAAGTTGATCAAATTGGTAAAAGTGTGAAAGTAATGGTGTTAACCGTGACTTGTGTTTTACAAATCTAATTCAAACTTTGATGTTCCTGCAGTTGACCTCAGAAGAATCTTGGCTGTTATTTGATCAAGAAGCAACAGTGTTGCATAACAAGGTATGATTTCAACAAAGGAAAACATCTGATGAAGTTTGATTATAACTACGGGTCAAATCGAATTATCACAAACCAAATTTTGTAACAGTCACAACTGGCACTGATTAGTCTCTTTACCTATGAAGATATTTTAAATTGTTCGATTTTGGTAAATAATACAAAACTCTTTCAGGTACGGGCATTTGCTGGTTGGCCTGGGACCCGAGCGAAGATCCAGGTTTCAAATAGTAAAAATAATGGGTTTGATTTGCTTGATATTAAAGTAATTAGCACAAGAGTGTGTCATGAAGACGTAAAAACAAGTGACAAAGATGAGATATTGTTTTCTGGAGATGCTTTGCAGATTCCTTGTGCCGGTAATTCCTGGCTTGAGGTGAGTAATTAAATCGGAATTGCACATGATTATATTTTTTTCTTAACTTTTTATTTTTACCTGTTGTTTGTTTTATTTCTAGTATTATATTTCTCAAATGAGTCTTCTTCTTTTACCCATGCATAGGTAACTGAGCTACAACTGCCGGGAAAAAAGGTGACGAGAGCACGGGATTTTTGGAATGGTTTACGTGGTCAGAAGCTAAAGAAACAATCAAAGCTTGAGATATTAGTATGATGTCAGAGACAATTTTTTTTTTATTGGCATTTCCCTGTCCATGTCTCGAGGATTATTTTATTTGTGTCATTTTTCGTGTGCATAATTAATGTAAGAATAATGTTCAATCCTGTTTTATCAACAAAAATATGTCTTGTTTATATTCACGAAATACGTCAGCATTTTTCTTTAGAGGGTTGGGATTCCTTGACAATAGATATTTTGATAATATATTTCTAATTAATTTTAAAAAATAATAAAGAAAATTATAGACACGTTGTTGGACTTATGAATTGATTGTGTATCAAGTTTCATGTAATTTAGTGTCATTTGATACTCTATTGAAGGTCGTTAAATTTAGACCGTTGCAATTTTTAAGTCGTTTAATGAATGGTAAAATTTGTATCAAATTTTATATCACGTGCATTATATAAGTATAGTATAGATTACATTTTAAAAATTGGATTTTAAAATTATAAATTATCTTTTATCATAGTTAAAATTGTCAATGGATTCTAATCCTTTCCGTAAAACCCTGCAAAATAATCTGACTCAAGAACTAAATATTATCCGGAAAAGGTTTTTTGTTTTTTTAAAGAATTTTTCTATAATATTTTGGGGGTGGTGGTGAGTTCAGAGGTCCCTTTCATGGTTGATGTCTCTGATTTAATAATACTCGGAACATTTGAGAGGTTTCTTATCATATAAAATGTTACAATAAAATATAGACCAGGGAGGGTTGACTTGTAGCTGTTCCAAAAAAAAAAAAAAAACAATAAATTGTTACATGCATATATACGATTTATCAATGATCTCTCTCTTCTTTAATATTCCATTCGTGAAGAAGAATATTTCAACCTCCTTTTAGTATTGAGTCGACCACAGTTGTAAAAGTGATAGATATCTTAGTATATGTCATTGACTTATTATTAAGTTCTGTTGAATTAAATATGTTTATACTGTTGCGTGAAGATTTGTGTTAATAACAATTATTTTTATGTTTAAATACGTCATGAAAGAATAAGAAATTTAAATTAATCGCCTGTATTATAAATTTGAGATATTAATAGATATATAATAGAAGTTGGGGCCAGTTTGGTATAATTTTCTTAGAATATAATTGGAACTAACAGTAAATGCGTGATAATTGGAATTTTACTTGGTAACCTAAATATCCTTTTTGCAAAAGGCACAACATCTACTAATAGGCAGAACCAAAATTTAGATTGCAGAGTTGAAACTTAAAATCTATAATGTGTGACAATTAGAATTTTAATCCAAATCTCTACAAGCACATAGTGAAATTTTAACCACTAAATTACAAGCACACATTAAGTATTTTATGAGAGAATTGAACTGTATAATTTTTTTAAGACAATATAATTTAACTAAATTTTTAATATATATAATTAAAATTTTAAAATCATAATAATGATTAAACACCTTCGACTTGCGTTAAAGACAACTAAAAGTCAACAAAACCATTAACCAACATGTAGGTATCCAATTTTATGTATGGATCATTGGACTAAAATAAAATTAGTTATTGAACTGGGCTTTGGGCCTGGCTACCAATACTGTTTTGAATTACTAAACTGGTCATCGGACCTTCGGCTACCGAATATTGTGTTTTAGTTATTGAACTGGGCTTTATGCCTTGGTCTACAAATATTTTTTAATTATTGAACTGGGCTTTGGGCCTTCGGCTCCTAAATATTGTTTTTGTTATTGAACTGGGCCTTGGGCCTTGTGAGATATATTCTTATGAAAAAGAGAATATGTTTGTATTACAGTGGTACAAACCAAATGAAAATAAGTATTATTCCAAATTAAGACCATTTTTATGCATCCAAACATGGAACAGATATTTGTGACATAATTAAACATGACCCACTACTGCTAGTTTAAAGTTGATCTGACAGTCCGATGAACTATTTTTTTTTTCCTCCGAAAAGAGATTGGAGTAAACTCACCCAACTGTCTAATATATTCACAAGAGATTTCTTATCCGGATTTCAAATCCGCAATCTCTCACCTGGAGATTCCGAATAGCTTGTGAGTTTGATTTAGCTTTAATCTATGCTTACTTCGATAATGTTAAAATCTAGCAATTGGACTCTATTTTTTCCTCAGTTTACTCAGGTAAAACTAAATTTAAATGCAATGTACTCAAAATGGTAAAAACTTACTTGTAGGTTTAATTATTGTAGACTAAAACAAAGTATTACCATGAACAATTAGTAAATTCTAACTTTATCGTACTACGTAGATTTGCCAGCTAGTTTAATGCTCTTAAGAGAATATGCATATTAATTGTTTAAAATTAAGTACAAATCAGTAAATTGCCCAATGAGTTAACAGAAAAAAATAAAATAATAAAACCTGATCACTAAGCATGGACACTTGGAAGAGAAATGGAGGGAGAAATTTATAAACCAGCAGCATATATCACGAATTAATTAACAATTTTGATCAAACAATACACTTATAATTCACCTTATAAATTGAGTATTAATTGAGTGAGATTTAGTCTTCCATGAGAATATGGCATTATTGGTCGAATTAGATATTAATTGATTATAGTAGACTTAATTTGAGATAATTAGGTCAGACTCAGTACCGTGAAATAATGATTAGAGATGAAGAGGTTTAATTTCCTTGACCAATAAAATCAGGCGTTGTAGACTTAATTCATGCAAAAGTGAAAGTCCAAGAGCAAATTAATTAAGGTGAATAGTAGATGCATGACGGAGCCCATTAAATTAAAAAAAAAAAAAATCTAAGTCCCGTTTGACTAAGGGATCCAACTCTGCTGCAGGTTCCTGCTTGTCTGATCCGAATCATTCAAAATTTTATATTCGTGTATTTCGATAAAGTAATTTTTTCATGCACAAATCTCAATAAATTTGAATGGCTCGGATCGGACAAGGAGGAAGGTGCTTTTCTACACCTGAGTTGGTTCTTTGACTAAGAGGCCATGAGGCATTTTTTCTCGTCAGTATTACCTCCAAAAAAATTTAAATTTATATAAAATTCATACTTACTAAATCTTAAAATATACTTTGAAACAAATTTGATGCTAGCTTCCAGAACGTGGTATTCATGAAATGAACATTACAAGCCATGGCAAACACAACAGAAAAATTGATGTTATTCATCAAATCTATTTCAAAAAAATATTATTCCTCAAACACCAACAGTTCTGTTCTCATAGGCGTCTTAACATTAAAACCAACAAAGAAGATATGTCTAACTTGGAGAAAAGAAAAATAAATCTAGACAAAAAAATATATATGTCATGGACTAACTGAAATTACACAAAATATAAGCTACTCAAAAATCAATAATGAAGTTTACACATGATAAAGGTGAGAAGGCTTCAACCCCTTTGTAGCATTGAAGTAGTTTAATGTTCTAGCCCATTCCAAGTTCCCTTTCAACATGTGAATTGCAATCGTCCCTGGTATGAAGTCATGCCGAAAACACGTCTCATCAGACTCTCCTTTGTAGTCGTAGAATGTCGGAAAGTTGTGATAACTGTTGCGCCCTTTCTTGGCCGTGTTTAGCCAGGATGCTAGTACAATGTCCTCGGGTCCTTCAGTATTGTTTCGAGCTATTTCTGACTCTGCAATCCATTCTGTAAGGTCCCACGACAGCAGGTATCCCAATCCCGACATGAACGACGAGTTCATCCTGTAATCCATGTCATCTGCTTTGTAGCAAGGATTAACCAATCCGTAGAAGACGTCTACCCTAGATTTGTTTCTTAGAGATTCTACTAGATTACCTACAATATCAAATTAGTAACTCTCATAAGTTAGTTAAACGAATCACTTTGATTATGTATTTATGTCAAAACAAGTAAGAGATAGTTTTCAAAATTAAGCTGTCTTACATTTTAAGTGAGATTAAAGAATAACAAGCAGGGGAAAAACACAAATTATGACACTCTTTTTAGTACACTTTCTCTATCAAAAACCAAAATATAAGTAATTAGTAACATTACCTAATCTGAGGTAGGTGTCATCATCACATTTCATTACATAATCATAAGGATGGTCTCTGAACAATGTAGGAACACTAGAGAAATATTCATAGGTCTTCCCTTTGTTCATATTCTCAGTGCAATTGAGGATGATAATATCATTGTATTGCATGATCTCGAGTGCCACGATTATGTGCTGCTCTTCCTTTGACAGACTGCAAAAAACAAAGCGAACATGATCCACTTCCTCATGGTGATAGGTGCCGCGTTGCTGGGAATATGCTAAGCGGATGAGCTGGCGCCGCTCATAGCTATCTGCTGTTGTTAGCACGCCGACAAGGATGCGTAGGTCTGGTCTCGACACGCTTTGCATAATAGAGTGGTCTGATGGAATGGTGGAGTGACACGAGGCAAAGAAGGTCGGGAGACGAAATTCGGTAGAGTGCATAAGGATCAGGAATGTGAAGGCTAGAACAGAAAGAGGGAGAATAATAGAGAGATAAACATTTTGTTGCCAGAAAGAGGATGCTAGCTTCGTCGCCATAGAGTATATCTATATATACCAGCTGCTTATAGTCTTCTTTGTATGACAAGTGAAAGTAAGAATGAGTGTTTAGGCAAAAGCAACATGTTCTGAAGGCTTATATGTTTCTACAAGGAACTTTCCAATGAATTTGACCTAATACATAACAATTAACAAGGGATATGTTGGGAATTCAATTAATTAGTCTATATATGCTTACGCACCATCATTTTTATTATGCCATTGCTTGGTCTAGGATATACAATTTTTTCAAGTCAATTTCCCTCACAATTGCATGGATTTAATAAGCTTTTTGAAAGCATTGTGCGGCATTAATTAAATGGTTGGTGGTTCTTTAACGATTTAACAACTGATCAAGATAGCTAGAAAAATAGCATATAATATATAGCTGAAAATTACAGATATTTAAAATTTTACTTATATAAATCCGTTAAACCTGTTATTCTTTTAATCGTGCTACTTATAGATTTGCATGTATTTGAAACATTTTTTTTTGTTCACAAAAGTGGGAATATCCCACCAATAATTGGGTGCTATCTCGAGCACTTCCCGTACATCAATCGAGGTCAAATATTATTTGGGTGCTATCTGGAGCACTTCCGTACATCAATCGAGGTCAAATATTATTATAAAACCATGCATTGACCTTTATTTTAAATAATTATAGATGAAAGCTGGCAAAATGTATTCTATGGAATCCAATATCGTTGAAATTAGAGTGTAAATGAAAAAAAATGTATATATATGTGACTCAATGCCAGTGTTCTAAATAGCGCGCTATAGCGTTTTTGGACCCTAAATGCCAGTGTTCTAAATAGCGCGCTATAGTGTTTTTGGACCCCAAACGCTACGCTATGACATCAAAATGCTCTATTTGCGCTACGGCCGCTATAGCGGCCGCTACAGCGCTATAGCGGCCGCTACAGCGCTATAGCGGTCCACTATTTGCGCTATTTGCGCTATACAATATGAGTTTTTTTTTTTTTAAGCAATTTATATGGGTTTTAAATAAAGGTAAAAAAAATCTCAAACCGAAATTGAATTTGTTGCTACTTGCTATAGATAAATCAATTTGAAATTGGGAATAGAAATAGAAATTTGAATAGAAAAAAAGTCCAAACCGAAATTAAATTTTGAATAGAAAAAAAAAATAGATTATGTCGTGAATCATGATGCTTAAGATATTTTTAATAGGAAAAATCGATAGTTTATGATATTACTATGGATATTTTGAACCGCAATTTGAACTTTGTACGGGTTCAATATGAATATTATAATTTCTTAATTACTTTGGTGTTATTTATTGTTCTATGAGACTTTAGATAATGTTGATATTTAGTACAAATATTGAATATACGAAATGTAAAAAAAAAAAATGCTATTTGGAATAGCTTCCGCTATAGCGACGCTATTCGCTATAGCTTTTTTTTTAGCCGTCCCGCTACGACGCTATAAACGCTATTTAGAACCTTGCTAAATGCTAAGCGATGACATAAAAATGCGCTATTTGAGCTACGGCCGCTATAGCGTATAGCGTGTAGCGCGAATAGCGCACGCTATGCTACATGGATTTTTTTTTGCAATATACATGGGATTTAACCATGATGTTATTTTTTGCAATTTACGTACTATGTTCTATATTAAACTTTTAATTATTAAATGAGAGATCTATCTACGTATTGGGTAAATTATTTTTTGTCACATATATGACAAAAATTGTACATAACCAAAGGAAGTACTACAGCAAGAAATCATTGTCTTAATTGAATAATTACAATCATTGATATAGGAAGGATTTGTATATATAAAACCTATGCCACCTCGAAAGAAATTTGATCTATATCTAAAATAGAGTAAAGAGGAAAAATGATTTGTCCTAACATATACAATTTATACCAATAAAAAGCATTAATACATCTGAGGGGATCCCACAGTAATTTTTGGCGTCGGAAGGTGACTCACATGCAAGTTGACTTGCAGCTCGGTATTTGTCTCTGGAGAGGACTGCCTTGCTTCGCATGCATATAGCATAGAGCTTTTTGTTCTGTAAAAGTTTCGCTGTTGTTTTCTGAGTTATGAATCTTTTTTAGCCCAAAATAATTACATTTTGCTTGCCACCATGATGAATTAAATGTAGAATGTGTTGACAAATACTTATTGCAAGTTTTGACGGTAAACATGCATATTTTCTTATCTTTACTCAAGACACAATTACACAATTGAGGTCTAATTATATCACTGAGAGTATCTACGTACCAAACAGATTGTTGTTAGGCCTAATTATGTCTCAGCAACAACGAGGCTTGAACTTTTAGTTCCCGTAACATTTTCTATAGTTGTCAACGTGTGAGAAAACATGTTGCGGGCAAAGTATAACGTCCAGATGGATTATATGAACTTGTCTCGCCTTAAAGCATTTAGTAAGCCACAGAATATCTAGAGAAAACAGTGGGCTCCAAAATGCATTGTGCTGCCCAATAACCACGTGTCGCGTGTCGGGCTTCCTGATCTCTTCTGTCGATCTTTAAGCAGCCAAATTATTGAAGGCATTGTTTAGTTGCTATTTTGCTCGCTACAAGGAAAACAACACAGATGACGCCTCGCAATGTAGGGGTGCAAACGGATCGGATACGGATGGATATGGTAAAACCATACCTGTATCTACTTCTGCTTTTATTTTCGGATACGGATATAGATTGGATATTTAACGGATATGTACGAATACGGATCAAATATCAGATATCTATAAATATAAACATAAATATTTTCATAATATATTAAATTATATGGTATATATCTACCTATACGAATACAGATAATTTCATATCCGTATTCGTATCTGCACGGATATTCGAATATCGGATTTCCATATTTAATTTTCGGATACGGATTCGGATACAGTAGGATATTATCTGAACTGTTTGTAAAAATTAATCGCACAATATTCTAATATAGAAACAAGGATTTTTCTCGAATGCTGAAATTAATCGCACAATATTGTAAAAATTAATAAGCACATATTTTTATTTAGCTCCTTTCGTATATTAATTGATTGGAAAATATATGACATTAATGTGATTTTTTATTTCTTTCAAACTTGTTCATTCTAAATAAACAAGTTTATTAGCGAGTATTTATGAACCGTGCAATAGAAAAAATATAAGGTGCCCATATAATTTGGTTTCGTCAAATGATTCTGGTACTACAGTCCAAGAAATGAAATGTGCTCACACACACGCGCGATTAGGAGCGTCAATTTACAGCATCCATATACTATTACTACATCCACCCTTGCACGACAGGTACTACTAATTTATTTTTGTTATTTTCAAAGTTCAAATAATCGATATAAAATACTTAACATGTCTCCATATTAAAATATGCTGGAGACTAAATTTTACATTTTTTGAAACTTTTTTACTATTTTTAAGGATGTTTAAAAAATCATTGTTTTTCAAAATTAAATTTTTTTTTGAAAAACAATGATTTTTTAAAAATTAATAAAATATAGTAAAAAAATTTCCAAAAAATATAAAATTTTGTCTTCAAGTACATTTTAATATGAAGAATATGTTGAGTACTTCAGATCAACTATTTGAATTTTGAAAATCGTAAAATCAAAGAAAATGACAATTCGAATAATGAGAAAGAGAACAGACATTCCATTACTCTATTCACTGTTTCATTGGAATTCGAATTAGAATTGACGGATTTGATTTGCGAAGAGGACATAAACCTAGTTTCCCATGTGTGGATTGGAATATAGAACAGGGTACCCCCACCTATTTAACAAAAATCTATGCAATTTTTTTTTCTAATACTACGTAGTTAACTAGAGAAAACTAAAACTCCAAAAAAAATAGTATAGAAATAACTTTCTAATCAAAATGAAAAATATTTAGAGCAGTTAAAAAAAAGTAATTTAATTTCGGAATAAATTCAAAGTTAAATTTTAGTAAAAGCGGCAGTGCCATTCTACTGAGGTACAATTGTACAACACTGGCTTTATGGGGAACAAGTTCTGAACCACACCCCATTAGCTTGCGGTGCGACTGCCCTCTCTCTCTCTGTACGCACAACGACTCACCAGAAACCTACTGGACCCCACATCAACTGTTAAAAACAGTTGTGACCAATTGTGCAACCAGACACTGCATCAGCATGTTTGCATTTCGGTGCAGAGACGGACTACACGAAGGATAACACAGAAAACAAAATAGAAAAACGAAGAGTTCCAAACGCCAACGCCAGCTTGTTTTGGAAGTATCCACCGGCAGGGACCAACCCTTGCCAGCACGTGCCAGTCCCAAGTCTCCGACCAGTCCTCTTCTCTTAGAAGATCACATTGGGAATATCAAAAGAGACAACACATTTTAGTTGGAGTATAATGACACTAATGGATAAAAGATTTACGGGAAAAGAAGGAGCATGCAAAACATTGGACAAAGTCACAGAATTGGTACAATTCACTGTACCCTTACCCACTATCGGTTGTGTTGTACCATCAGCTGTCTTGATGCTCTCTGGCACTGCTAGGTGAGTATAAGAAGAGAACTCACTAGCAGTACCTGTCACATGTCGAGATGCACCATAATCTACTATCCATTCTGGTGATCTTGTGGTGGATATAGAGGCAAGAGCATGTGTATCACTAGTACATGTGGCTGAGTAAGCAAAAGTAGCAATGTTACCCCTAGGTAAGGACGAGGTGGATGCATCATCGGCCACACTCTTTCCATCTGCTGCTCTCTACTTCCTCTTCAGTGCCTCCAAGAACTCATGGTCCTCATCAGTGAAGACCACACCTGTCTCCTCCTCTTCACCTGCTTCCATCAGGTTTGCCCGGTAGCCTCCTCTTCCACCTTTTTGGCACCACAGCCACGACCACGACCTCCAGGCTGCCCACGTCCACCTGTCTCTCTCATCCTAGGTGGTTTAGGACAAGTCTTGCTCAGATGGCCCACTTCGTCACAGTTGTAACACTTGCGAGTCTCCCCTTGTGCCCCTGCTTTACCTGAGTTCGAGACCACCAATGCTGATCGCAACCCTGGGAGGACTCCCTCCCAACATGTAGCCCGATGCGACTCTCCTCCTATATCATAGCTGAGATAGCCTCCTCAAGTGGAGGAACCTTCGTCTGAGCCAGCAGTAAGCCAGTCCTCTGCTCAAATGCTGGGTTGAGGTTTTTCAGAAACTGCATAGTCCTCTCTGTAGAGTGCTCACCTCTTGTGCACTCAGGGTCCCTGCAGCTCCTCATCGGCGAGAAATGATCAAGGTCTGCCCATAGTCGCTCCAGATCTATGGCATACTCTTGGATCGATCTATCTCCCTGTACCACTGCATCTATCTCCCGCTCGATCTGGAACACCCTCATGTTGTTCCCACTCCCAGCATATGTCCTCTTCAGCTTCGCCTAGATGTCCTCCACACGCTCAATGCCATCCACTGTGGCAGCAATAGAGGGAACCATCGAGTTAAGAATCCAGGTGTACATCAGGTTGAGCGTGGCACTCCACTCAGTCCACTCAGCAGTGCCTTTTCCGGCTCTACCTTAGCTCTAATCAAATAGCCCTCAAGACTCCTCCCTACTAGAGCTACCCTGACCCGACGTGACCAGCTTAGATACGTAGCCGATGTATCGAGTTTCAGATCCATAGGAGGGAGATCTAGCTTTGCCTGCGGTGGAACACGTGCCAAGGCATTGGTTGAGAAATTATCTCTCTGTATGAGCCCGACCAATACCTTCAGAACCTCAGGATACACGCTCGCCAGTGCCTCTAAACCTCATGTACCTTCCGCACTCTTATCATCTCTTGACATCTTCAATCACAAGGATCCAAATCTAGATCATGCAGATCACTCGTGACTTCCTTCCCTTTCTTGACCCGATCTTGATCTACTCCACCCTCAAGATAGAGATCCTCCTCATCAACCCTATATTTCTCTTCTTGACCCGATCTTGATCTATCTCATCAACAAGATCGAGATCGTCTCCTTATCACCCTTCCCTTGGGATTCGTGGGGTATCTCCCCCCACACGAGCTCGAATCAATCAAGCGAGCAAGATCTAGGTGGTGGCCAGCCTAGGGGTTAGGTTGGAGAGAGGGAGGTGGGTCTCGGCCGAGTGGGAGAGAGAGAAGGAAGTCGCGGCTGAAGGTGGTGCGGCTTCGACTGAAAGGAGAAAGGGGCGGATCTGCTACAGTGCGGTGAATCTGCTACAGTGGCGAAAGTGCTACAGTGCAGTAGAGCTACAGTGCGGATCTGTGGTGGTTAACCCTAACCCTAGCTCTGATACCCAAAAGAACTAAATGATTTGAAAACTTGTTTATTGATTAATGAGCTTGGACTTATATAGGCCTCTTACATTCTAACAAACAAGTCCCTAGACTTCTCTATTATGTCTATTTCCTAATAGACCCCTACAATTAATACAAATCTCAACATATATAGATAACTAGCATAGAGATAAAAAATAAACAGATAAAATCAGAACGTCAAAAGTCAAACTATAAGATAACAATAGAGTTAGTGATCGACATTGCAAAATAATTCAATCAACATCCTAAAAGTACCACCGTCTAATTAAATAAAACAAAATGTAATTCAAGTTCAATACTATATGGAACAAAAATTAGAAATGATGAGCTTGACAAAAGGAGTTAATGATCTCCACACTCTATCCAATATAACTTGTAAAATGAAATGATTAATTTTCTTAAAACCAAATTTCATATTTCATCTACGAATTAGTATTGTTTTCCAACTATCTCCCAAGTGCCCCACATAATTCATACACCTCAGTCATGAAGTTAGGATTCATGTTCTCAACATGATTAAGAAAAACATATAGCCCACTTGCAAGCTGAGAATCCTACAAAACAAACAATTTATAAAAAATTAAATTATAATTTCTTAAAAAACCTTAAAACTATAACTATATAATTAATTTAATTAAAATGATTAATTGCTAACAATTTTTGGGGGTCCCAATTCTTTAAAATAATTGATAGAATTGCGCAGTATACGCACGAGACTCCATTCATCTTCCTCATATGGGTTTTCCGTTACCATCCCACTTTGTTCTTGCCTTTTTTTAGTTTCATCATCAATTTTCCATTCAATATTGGCCCTCCTGAAAACTGATTTGTTACTTAGTTCCATAACTAACTCTAGGTACATTCGTTTTTCAAAGTCATAATAAAACTTAATCGTCGGGTGTTCCACTACATCCTCCAGGCTACAAAATAAAAATAATTTTTTGAGTAAAGTTATGTCAAATATGATATATAAGTATAAGAACAGAGGATCGAGCAAAAGGTTTTGACCAAAAAGTGGGGAAAATGCAGAGGGCACTAAGGGAATGGCACAATGCGAACAACAGCAAAATGTCAATCGACTTGGAGAATAGTAAACATGCAGTCCTGTTCTTTGACCAAATTGAAGAGAAGAGGATCCTAACAAGGGAAGAGTTTCAGATGAGACTTCTGTTGCGAAAAAGAGTATATTTTCTGTCAAGCCTGTTCGAAATAAGACGGAGTCAGCACACACGATGCTGATGGCTGACAGAGGGCGATCATAATACCTCTTACTTCAATGCCTACGCATCAGCAAGGCTGAGAAGGAACCTGGTACTATAACTCAACCATGATGGGCAAACATACACAGAGGAGGAAGCCATCATGAGAATTTTCCTACAGCACATGGAGAGGATCCTTGGCACTGACCCACAAGTGCAAGATTTTGACCCGACATGCCTCTACCCGACAACCCACCAACTAACCCCTTTACAAGTTGTTTTTTCATTGTAGGAAATTGAAGAGGCAGTAAGAAGTCTCGCCAAAAACACAGCATCTGGGCCAGACAATTGGCTACAGAATTTGCCCAAATCTATTGGAATGAAATCAAGGAGGATACTATCTCAATAATCCAAAACTTCTACAATCACACAATCAACCTTCAGCCATTGAACCAAGCCAATATCCTAATGATCCCAAAAACTGATGGTGCTAACCAAGTGGGGCAATTCCGCCCTATAAGCATCATTAACCTAATTCCAAAAATAATAACCAAACTATTATCAAGCAGGCTCTCTAATCACTTACCCGACCTAGTAGCTAGGAGACAAACCGCATTTATTAGAAGAAGGCAAATCTCCGAAAACTTCGTAGCCACGAAGGAGATTCTACAACATATATCCCAAACCAAAAACCCGACGGTCTTCCTAAAGCTGGACTTTGTAAAGGCGTTTGACTCGCTAAATTGGAGTTTCTTGATTACAGTATGAGAGTGAGAGGTTTCCCCGTTCGATGGATAGAGTGGATTGATAATCTCCTCAAAACATCATCTTCTCGGATCATAGCAAATGGAAGTACAACTAGATTCTTCAAACATAGGAAAGGCCTACGCCAAGGAGACCCCTTATCGCCAATGTTTTTCATATTAGCAGTAGACGTGCTACAAAGGATGATAGAGGCCGTAAACACAACATTGAGTCAACCCCTTACACACAAACTGATGGCCAATCATAGCTCTCCAATACACGGATGATACGGCCATAGTAGCACGGACAGATACGACCACCATGATCACCCTCAAATTGGTCCTGAGACTCTTCTCCAAAGTCTCGGGCCTCCAAATCAACTATTCCAAGAGTGCCTACTACCCACTAAACCTTACAGCTGAATAACAGAGCAATGTCAAGCAATCTTTGGATGCAAACAAACCGACTTACCTATAATCTTTGGATGCCTTTGACCATCAAAAGGCCTCAAAGAAGTGACTTTATGCCTCTGATAGAAAAACTGGAGAGGAAACTAGATGGATGACAGGGAAAAATGTTGTCAAGAGGAGGAAGGTTGTTGTTGCAAAACACGGTTCTCTCTGCAGTACCAATTTATCATATGACCTGTTTTGTTCTACCGAAATGGGTTCTTAAGCGGATGGATGCGATTCGAAGGCGGTTCCTATGGGGAAAGTCAGGTACAAAGGAAAGAGGAATATGACTAATTAACTGTGGATTGGTTTGTGTACCAAGACAGTAGGGTGGATTAGAGGCCGCCAATTTGGAAATTAGAAACATATCCCTAGTACTGCGATGGCGATGGAAAGCCCACATAGAATCAGAAAGTCTGTGGGCAATGGTAGCTATAACTTTGAGAGGAGTTCAAACACAGAAAGAGGGACCAAGGATATGAGTAGTCAAAGGGTCCTTCTTTTGGGATCAACCGGTAAAGATCATGCGTCTCTACCAGTAGTACAAAATGGGAAATTGGACAATGAACCAAAATATCATTTTGGTATGATACATGGCAAGAAGAACCACTGAGAGGGTTAAAAGATGGTCTTCCGAGGCCTATGCTACAACGAATATCACTACGAGAGGCTTGGCCGATAGCTAGTGCCATTTCCCCAACAATCACCTCAATACATATGAGATTCACACAACAGGAAAACCAAATCAAATAGCACTGGACAGGAACGGGCACCTACATAGCAATATCCTTCTATAATACAATTCAGGCAAGAGGGAAGATAACATGGAAATATCACTATACATGGAGCTGTAATACACCACTAAAGGTTAGTGTTTGCCTTTTTACTGTTGAAAGAAAAAACACTAACACATGATACCATGGCAAGGAGAGGGATGGATTGCAAACTTTAGTGTGTAATGTGTGTCAACTGCCCGATTGAGACACCAAACCATATGTGATTTTTAGATGTGTTTGACCCTAAAAAAATTGAAATTTAGAAATAAATAAAAGGGCCAAAAAAAATAAATAATAATAAATAATAAATGGAGGTGTCCATTTCCAATTAAAATGGAGAAGAGGGGTTGGGCACATATTGAGATTGAACAAGTTATTCACGGCTCAAATTGACATGGAGAAAATAAATATTTGATTTGGGATTGCATAAAGGAAATGGGCTCGAGCTATACAAGTCAAGTAAAAGAAATATATTAAAGGCCCAATTTCAGTTGAAGGATTGAGTTGAACTGATGGGCCAAATCAAATGGAAACAAAAAATAACAAATGGCGCAGTACTTCCTCATGACCTCCATAATCGGACAAATGGGACCCCCATGTCATTTCCATCTCTCCCCTGCCAGGTGCGCTACTGAAATCTGAAAAAAAAAAAACGGAGAGAAACTCAGGGTATCGCAACGCAGAATCAAGCTGTTGCCAGCTGCTATGGACCACAAGACACGTGCCCAACACTCTTGGGAAGAGAACAAAATAGAAGAATCTTCTCCAGGACCATGGGAGAAGCATGATTCAACGCAACTCATCTCAGCCATCAAATGAAATTAAATCCAAAGGCTACAAATTCTCATCACTTGAATCGCCAACATGGCTTAATTCAATTGGTTGAAGTCACCTGGAAATCATAGCTTAGAGGAGAAGCAAGAGATATGAAACATTGGATCAAAATTGAAGCAAATTAAAGGTAGAGATGCAAGCCAGCAAAGGCCTTCTCCAAACCCTAAAACCTGATGCCTTATGGCTATATAAACCCCATCAATATGAAGAAGAAATATACTGGAGATAGGTTAGAAATTACCCCATAGGCATAAGCCCTCTTCCCCACTGTTTCTACAAAAAAACAAAATAGAAATAGGTAAAGCTTTAAGCTTTTAGCCATGTAAATGCCTTCAAGGCTTTGAGTTTGTAAAGAGTGACCATGAATCAATGAAGCATGCTCTTATTTGGAGCTTTTCCCTCTTATCTCTTTTCTTTTGTTATCTCATTTGGAGCTTTTAAAGTTGAATTTTCTTGCTTTTCTTTCTTTTTTTTTCTCTTACTGACATGAAGAGTCCTTAAACCATGATCTCTTAATGGTCATGAGTTTAAGGGTATCTTGAATAAAAATGTTCTTGCTCGGCTTTTAAGGGTATCTTGAATAAAAATGTTCTTGCTCGGCTATCAATGCCATTTAAGAACAATATAAGTAAAAAAATATATATATATAGTCCTTACTTCTTTTCCTTTTCTCATTTGCCTTTCGGTTTTCTTCTTTACTGCCCCTTTCTTGCCTCTTTTTTTTAAAAAAACCTCTTTAATTCTTTAGTAAAATAGTTAATTAGCAAAGGTATAGGAGTTGAGCTTGACAGCTCCACCTATATCTAACCTATTTAATTATTCTACATAAAAGGATTAAGGAGCAATAAATGGAAATAAGTGAAATGGAAATATAGAGATTGGTAAAGGTCGAGCTTGACAGCTCCCTATCAAATCCTCTTAAATAAGACCCATGTTGCATATTGAGGATATATAATTTCCTTGTTTGAAGATCTATCATGTGTACTAGATTACACAAATACAAGGAAATTAAAAGAACTTGTATGCAAATGGTGAAAGATAGAAGGATGAAAATGTAAATGGACAACAAATTAAAACTTGTTCCATGTCATTTACGTTTTTAATCTAATGAAGTCTTGATGATCTGTCTTTTAATCAAATGAAAGAACATGCTAAAACATGATTTTAACAAAAACAAGGAACCTCCCTACAAAAGTTCAAAACTTTGATGCTCAAAGATGTTGAGTAATGTTTCTTTGGAACTTGTACCAAAATTGTTGCCAAAATACTATTAAAACCACATCCAAGTCTTAACCAAGCTCTTGCCCATGTTGATAATACCTTGAACCAGTCCTTGATATGATGCTGGGCCCAAACTCAACAATAGAATGCACTAAAATTACTGCTGGTACAATGATGTACCTAAAAAAATTTCAAAAATGACCTCGGTCAGCAAATCTGTCCCAATGAACTATTACAATGACCAAAATGCAAAAAGAACAGCACAATCATGTGAAGGACTTCAAAATACATAAATTGGACATAAATTTCATATTATTTGAATTTTTCTTTAATTTTATATTGAATTTCAAAGTTTAGCTTTTGAAATAAAAAAAAACCAGTAAAAATACCCTTGCTGTTTCAGATTTACCCCTGCATTCAAGCCCCTGTCTGGTACAGCTAGGAAGCCACAAAATTCATGAAATTTTACCAGCATGTAGAATGTCATCTCCTGACCATTTTGATATAAAGAACACTAAATTCGGTTTAGTAGATCTCTCAGAATAATTTTCTAAAAGTAGCACTTACCTTAAAATGAAAACTGCATAGTTCAAGTTCGCAGCTTTTTGCTTTTAGCCCCCTGCCTTTGCACAACCTTTAGGCATAAAAATAGATCCCCAAAAATCATGAAAATTGGTAGAGTAATAGATCGAACTCCCCTCTGTAAAACCATATTAAGAATATCAAATTCCATGTAGCCAATTAAAAGAAATGAAATTGACAAAACAGCATGCTGAAAAGGGCAAAACTGCAAATTACCAGCAAGTACCTTTGAACGAAAACACACATTTGACATAGCTCTGAATTGAGTTTGATAAAACTGTTGCACAGGCATATAGATCATGAATCATTGAACATTTCCATATAAAGAACACGAAATTTGATGTAGCCAATTGGTGGGAATTGATCTCCAAAGTTCGGCAGTTCAGAAAAACAGAAAACTGCAGTTTACCAGCAAGCATCCCTGTAGAAAACCCTTTACCAGTACTGGTTCTAAGTCCCCAATGAACTTGAAATAAATTGAGCTTGTATAACACAACCTGACATACATTTCCATATAAATAACTCAGAAAATGATGTAGCCAATTGTCTGGAATATTCTCAAAGTCTGATATGTCTGAAAATCCTGAACAGCCAAGCTGCTGGTGCAAATTTGAATGGAAACCAATGAAATAAAATTCATAAAAAGTGAGAAAAATATGGAGAGATACCTGACACATGTTAGAAGATCACTGTGAAACTTAATTATGACCTTAAGTTCAAAACTTAATCAGAAACTAAATCACAAAGAAGGGTTCAAAAGCTGAAAACTGTGTTAGCAATTATTGTCACATGTTTTAAAAAAAAAAATAGAAAACTGCTGCTATGCATGTCCTCTGGACCTGAAACTTGACATGGACCCTCATAAGTCTATAAACTAAAGGAATATGAATTTGGAACAACAGTTTGTATAGAGGAATTCCGAGAAAACAGTGAAGGAATGATGCTCAGCCTTTTGCCCAATAAACATTCAAAGCTGAACAAAAACCCCTTTTGCAAATTGAATAAAAGTCAGACCAAACATCCAAATGACTTGATTCCACCTCTCAAAGACCCTCTGTCCATCCCTCTACGAAACCATGAACTTAAATCATCTAAATCCAATCTCTAAAGCCTTCAAAATCAAACTTCAAAATCCAATTTATCTCAATTTGAAAGCCAATTCGATATTTGTCTAAATCCAAATTGATTCAAACTGTCTCCAAATGAACCCAAATCAAATCCTCCATGTTTCCAAATCAAAATCAAATATGTTAAAGCATCAGCCAAATACTGAAAATGACCAAAATACCCCTTTTCCCTCAAACTCAAATGGTTTCTTTGTGAATAAATTGTAAATAAAACACATACATGTATTTCTTAAGTATAGAATATGTTCTAAATGAATAAATGGCATATCTACATATGCATCATGACATATACACACACACATATGCCCAATAGTGAGAACCAGCCAAATCCAAAACAGTACATGAGCCCCTCTTTTAGCCTCATTATTCAGTTTACAAAAAAGTAGGCACAAATTCCGGAATGAACGAGGTATTCAGTTTGGCTTGGAAGGCTAGCTGATGTAATTAACGGCGGAGACTTGCGCCCGTCGGGAGTTAAACGTCTTCATAATCAATAAACTCTCTCAATAGACTGATCATGAACAGTAGGCCCATTGAGGGTGAACCAGAAAGAATAGCAGGGAGAAATGAATGTTTCAAGTTCGATGCCCTCTCCATGTCTTCAAAACAGAGAGCACTGAACTCTGAAACATTATAAATATATGCACACACATTTCTCTTAAAAGTGCAACTTTCTGCGCTTTACAAGAATAGTTTGGGGACATTTAGCAAACATAACTGGTACAGGGGAATTCGGTGCAGGAAACATGGGATGCATCATGGGAAGTGGTCAGAAGAACGAGAACTATATCCAGAACTGAATGGGTTAGTCGATTTATGTGTGCAGCATGATTCTTATGGAAGCAACGAAACGAGAAGATTTTCATATGAGAGATGAAACCCCCAATTCAAGTAGCAAGGCGGATCATAGAAGAAAGTAATTTGTGGTAAATCTATTGTAGAGGCCCTAGAAACAGAGAAGGAATTGGATAGACAAAACTTTGCTTATAAAGGAGTTGTAACAGCGAGTAAGATTGTTTAGACAGTGTTCACATACTGTGCATGTACTACCTAGATGGTTCTTAATAAAATTTAAGTTGGTAGCCACTACTAACAGTTTCAAAAAAAGATATATGGAATATATGTCAAATATTCCATATTTTTGTGTGAGAGTATTTTCATAAACTTACATTCCTTTGTTGGCTTCAAAGATGTACTTGCAGAATCTGTCTGTTGAAGTATTCCCATCTTCTAGAGTTAGAGTTACATCCCTAATCATAGATGCAATCTTCTCTAAATCATCGTGTATATATTGGTCTCTTAATTGGACGTTATTCGCTTGATAAACTGGACCTAATTAACAGGAGAATATAAATTATTACAAAAAACAAAACAGTACACAGTTGATAATAAATTCATTTATAAATATATTTAAATTATTAATTACCTGATATGCCAACTAATTTTAATTGAAGTTCCTCATTTTGATTATTCCATACTAAAATGGTATCTTGTGATAAGTTACCAACACCTAAAGAGCATTTTGCTGATCTGTTATTATTATCTTTTTCGTGAGGAATATCACTATAGTGTATTTTCCTCCAATGTAAGATCTTTACCGTCTTCAATATCAGTCTGTACAACAAATATCATTGATTAACATTTAAACTTGAAATTGAAAATGTTACATATAATGAGAAATGAGTCTATAGTTCTCACTGGATGAATTTCTGAAATTTGGAAGTCATATTTCCAACATTGTCGACTAATTGTTCTTCATTCTTCTCTGCATATTTTCGAAGTGTCAACATTGTACTTACTTTCTCGGTAATTACATATTTCTTTTTCAAATCGTAACTAATTAGATACAATGTCGTAACCAATTAGGCATGAAAATATTTTGTACCTAATTAGTTACGATTTGAAAAAGAAATATGTAATTACCACGAAAATAAGTGCAATATCGACACTTCGAAAATATGCAGAGAAGAATATAGAACAATTAGTCGACAACGTTGAAAATATGACTCCCAAATTTCAGAAATTCATCCAGTGAGAACTATAGACTCATTTCTCATTATATTTAACATTTTCAATTTCAAGTTTAAATGTTAATCAATGATATTTGTTGTACAGACTGATATTGAAGACGGTAAAGATCTTACATTGGAGGAAAATACACTATAGTGATATTCCTCACGAAAAAGATAATAATAACAGATCAGCAAAATGCTCTTTAGGTGTTGGTAACTTATCACAAGATACCATTTTAGTATGGAATAATCAGAATGAGGAACTTCAATTAAAATTAGTTGGCATATCAGGTAATTAATAATTTAAATATATTTATAAATGAATTTATTATCAACTGTGTACTGTTTTATTTTTTGTAATAATTTATACTCTTATTAATTAGATCCAGTTTATCAAACGGATAACGTACAAGTTGAACAGCCAAAGCAAGCCGGCGCTTAAATCCCCCACTAAGGGAACGGGGGTCTTCATCCAAGGATATACTTTTCAATCCCACCTACCACAGAAACGAAAAAAGATAATAATTTATAACTAAAAGTTCCATCATAAATAAAAATGATACTCATCTAAACAATAATGTACCGAGGTGATGGGCACTGAAGATTCAAAGCAAGCTCTTCTCTGAGTAATGCATCAGATTTTTGTCCTGGCCAGCCAAATGTTATTTCCTCAAGCACTGTTATGTGCACAAATCTAATTAAATGCACCTGGGTTTCGGTACAAAAGAAAAAGTTCAACTAGGGTTTAGGTGAAACTTTAGACATCAAATTAAATCAATAAACAAAAAAAAATTCTGATTTTATTATTGCATTTGGTTTTCTTAAGGCTATAGCACACCCCCCCCCCCCACCCATATTTTCTTTTTGGGTTTGATTGTTCTTTGAACTTTTCTGCTGGTTTGAGGTTCCTTCGCTCAATTATCACTTAACCTTGCTGATGTAGCACCTGTCAAACTTGGCTATGCATCAGCTATAAAGCTTCATTCCCATATTTCTTAAGGTCATATTGGAACAGTTACATGGGCTATAATCTGCAAAGTTTTCATTCCCATATTTCCTAGACCAAAATCCTTTCATCCTAAGAAAAGGTAGTTGTTCTTAAATTATGAAATTTATCTACACAATCTGTAGATTTATTGCCAACCGCAGCACTTGAGAGGTGCTAATTGACAAAGGAGCCCAAATGAAACCAAACCTCAAAGATCAGATGCCTAATTGAACCTGAAGTTATTGTCCATGGGTCAAAGTCTGACACCCTCCAAAATCATGCTAACTACTCTGGTATGTGCGGCTTCCAGTAATAGAGGTAATAATTAGAAGAAAAAAATAATAGTCAAATAAAGTGCATAATACCTCTCAGGAAATTGAAAACAATACCAACTCTTTCTGGTAAAAGAGACTTCGGTGGCTCAATTGGGCTCGAATCAATTCCATACTTCTGTATACTAACGGACCCACATGTAGGTTGAACCAATCCAGCCAAAATCTAATAAAAGAAAAAAAAAAATTGAAAGTAAAGGGACTAAGATGAGAAAGCAAAGCAAATTGATTTTTTTGTATGTCAAGCAAGTAACAACTAACTATTTATAAATTATTACCTGTAAAAGGGTGGTTTTCCCACTTCCACTTCGCCCAAAAATCAGCCCAAATCTGCATAGATACATTTATGACCAGTCTAATTTGCTTCTCAAAGAACAAAAGTCCAAACATGAAATTTTTTGTGATTGATAGTACCTCATTCTGCCACTAAATTTCAAGTATAAAATTTTAAGGTCTTTCTTTATTGATAATTTAGTTTTCAATAATTGATGGCATGCAGTATATTTGTCCCTAGAAGTCTAAAAAACCCTAAACCATGCAAAGGAAAAGGTCCACAAATTAACAGATTACAAAGGATATCTGTAAAGTAAGCTTCAGTGCTGGTACTGGCATGTCAGAAGTCAGCTATGGCGGCCTCATCCCAGATTTGCTGCATGCTGAATTCCGTGCCATTTAGGGCTGCTAAAATACAGAAGCCCTGTTCAGGATCAGGCCCAGATCAAAATTGAATGGTATAAGCCCGTTCATGATCAGCCCGAAATCAAATTTTCCAAGCTCATGATCGGCCCGTTCAGTATTGTTCAAAACTGAGTTCTGTTCAGAATTGAGCCCTGTTCGAAACAGGCCCGGTTCAGCGAACCGGGCTGAACAGTGGACAACCAAGCAGTCTTATTTATGAACAACCAATCGGGCCTATTTATAAAAAAACAAACAAACTCCGTTCAAATTTGCTGGAGCATAAATCGAAGCAACCCTTTTTTAATTTATATTGCACCATATTGTCATCCATTAACTCGATAAAATAATAACAGGGCCCACAGTCTCCCGTTCAAACATGTATTGAGAAGAATTTAATTTGCAAATTGCTGCAACTGTATTGAGAAGAATTTCCAAATAAGTTGAAAAGTAAAATCCAATTTCAAACATTAGACAAAAATGATCCTAGATAAACAAAATCTGAGTTCATCACTTGCAGCCCCTACATACGCTGAAAAAAAAAATACATTACAAAGTCAGCATTTACATGATAATTAAACTCCATTAGAAGTTTCAGAAAAAAAATGATGAAACCTGGTATTGCGACATTATACTCTACAAAAAAAAGCAATCAATAGATCCTGGTTAGGCACTAAGACCAAATCAAAGTTTAGCAAATCAAAGTCAGTACAAGTCACTTCTCAAATTAAAACTCTAAAGATTATGCTAGACTCCACAAAGGGAGAAGTATTCTGATAGTCGCGAGGACAACTAGTTTAACTGAAAATTGATTAAAAAAGGGAGAAGTATTCTGTAAGAGCCACTAAAATCTGTTGATGCTTAGCCAAAAAAATTAATTTAAGTTCCACAATCGTAATATGACTAATATCATACGTCTAATAGCCACTGAAAAAAAAAAAGCGCTGACTTGATTTATATATGCCAATATGTTGGTTTGTGGAATGCATTTTTCTTGACCTAAAAAAAGCTAGTCAAATTTAATTACCAACAGGCCATGTTGCAGAGACCTATTCAAGGAATAAATTCGTACAACATAGTATGCATAAAGCCATAAATTCTTTCTTGTGTTTACCTATTTTAAAACGATCATGCTGTTAGGCCTACTGGTGAACTCTATTCATATAGGCGTAATGGCTGGATGCAAAAACGTACCTTCTTAAAATAGAAGCTCAATTGTAGGAATATATCACTTTCTGACTGATTATGCATGTTAAACCACTTGAACCTTCAGCTAACTCATATTGGTGCAAACTGACATCATATAATCTAAAGATGTTCCTCACTGTACCTTTAGCTATCGTTTCACCTTTTTAATAACAAAATGGTCTTTCATTCTGACTTACCACTGTTGTATCCCCAAAGAGTTCTACTGTCAATGAAATCGAAGATTGAACAGGAGATGTGAGTCAGAACTGTGTTTTAGTACGCATGATCAATTTCCTGTGCCAGAATTATACCTGCATAAAAGTTTCTTGTTGTAAGAAACAGTCGACTTGGAAAGGATAGTAGCAAGGAGTTATCTAGAGGTGTTATGCAGTCACACCAAGTATTATGTTGTTCACTATTGTCTTGCATAGACAAGGTTAAAGCCATTCTTCTTTCTAATATGAATTCTGGCATATATATATATGACTAATATCATACGTCTAATTTCCAACAGTTGGAAATTCTAATAGCATATATATATATATATGCCAATCTGTAAAAGCGCTGACTTGATTTGTCTATATAAGCAGCTAGGGATCAATGCTCATTTCACAAACCAACAGTTGGAAATTTAAAATTAATAGTGATCTAGCTATATATATAAGAGAAAAAATGGCTTACCAGTATACTGATATATCAGTACATTTGCGATTCTTGTACCATATCTGTACATTTTGGGTTTCTGGTATACTGACATAATTATTGGCAAAGCATACCAAGTATCACTGCCCTCTTAAAAGTAAAAAAAATCTTTCCAAATGAACAGAAAAAATATACATTCCAATCGGAAACAACTTTTTTTTTAAGTCAAAAGTGGGGCTCCGTTTCTTAGGACCCGTTTGATTTGCTAGAAAATGAAGAAAAATAACAATCTTTTTTCGAATCAATTTTGTTTTATTGGTACAGAATTAAAGAAAAAATGGGAAAAAAGGTAGCCCAATTTTCACATAATTTTCAAACTTTTGCTGGAAAAAGCGTGAAGATAAAGCAGCAAAAAGAGAGTTTGTACTTTGTACCAAAGGTTGTAAGAAGAAGCATGAACAGAAAGCAGCTAGCGACCTTCTTCCCAGCCTCCATGAAATCAAACCAAAGGTTTCAAACGATGGAGAGTCAAGATGAGTTTATAAGTTGTGTAATACAATTTATTTTTAAGGTTTCACACTGGCGGCGAAGGGGGAGAGAGAGAGATCGGAATAGGAGAGAGATCGGACTAGCCGACTGGGAGAGAGAGATCGGACTAGGGTGAGAGTGTGAGAGAGATCTGTTCAAAACCTACTCAAATGGGCTGCTCAAAATCTGTACAAATGGGCTTCTCAAATGGGCTGCTAATTGAACATAATCAAACTTTGTTCGGGCCTGTTCAGATTTGATCCACCAATAAAAATTATATTGAACCTGAATGAACATTGAGCCCGTTCGTATTACAACTCATCCGAACTTTGTTCAACGATTGTTCAGCCCAATTTGTCCACGGACAAACCTGTCCAATTAGCAGCACTGCCATTAGGGTATGGCCGCCCATTGAGTCAAGCACGCCATACATGAACACTTTCAGTAGCTTCATTCTCGATTTCAATCGCAATGTCAAACACTTTGATCTTGACAGAGGGTGTAAGTCTCTCAACATAATGAATGGGAGGAAGCAACTTCTCATCACAAACCCCAATTTTTTGCTCGAATGAATCGCCAATCGTATCTCCTGCTCGTACCCAGATCTAATTCGAGAAGGTGAGCTCCTAGGGGATTAAGAACTTTTTCCATCTTGATCCAGGACCACTGAAATTTAGGAAATCCAGTACCCAAAGAGGAGTAAGATCCATACCTTCGTCAAAATCCGGCTCCCAAGCCAGGACGGGGAACTCCACATCTTCGAGGGTCAGAATACCCCGATTCGTGATGGAGTCCAGCCATACCTTAGTCGGCGCTTTGATCAGGTACTGGAATTCAGCGTAAACAGTTGCAATCCACCTGTGCTCAGCTCGGTGAAAACGGCGGTGCAGAACCCGTTCAATTTTCTCCGGACCCCAGCCCGCAATGTCATCGAGGATGAAACTAAGATTGAACTCCTTTTCCATCAGCTCCGACTCCGCAGAGGGGATCAAGGTGACGATTGGGGTGCGCAGCTTGGTCGCCATGATGGTAGATCTGAGGTGAGAAGGTGGAAAGAGAGGTTTCCGATCGGCGCTGACCCTAGGGTTTTTGGTATGAGGAGGTTTTAGCGGGAGAGTAGGCGGGAAAAGCAAAGTTGTCGCTCGACAGGCACGTGACTTATGGCCGTATTTGTTACATACGAAGCATAGTTGAGCGTTGCGGCACAATTTTGCCATGTGACCGATCGAACCGCATTTGAGGCAATCGATCTATCAGGTCGCGAAATCTGCGCTGAATCAGCTGAGATTTGGATTCGCTCATGTTAGGATTGATAGGCTGAGTCGAATCAGATCGCACTTGCCACGCCAAAATCGGTTGTTTCACAACCTCGCTAAAACTCGGATCTTGTTAGGCTCCATTAATGGAGGCCTGACAGGCCGATGGACTTTTTGAGCCTCCGATTTTGCACGTAAACGGGCCAGCTGAGACTGGACTACACGAGACATGATTTCGTATCTACAATTCTCTCTTTATTTTTTTTCTCCCTTTTTTTTGTTTTTTCTTCTGATTTTTCTTTTTCTAAATCACCATTTTTTCGCCTCTCGGTCTTCTCTCAGTCGGCTCTTTCTAAAGCCTTTTATATTCACGAAATACCTCGGCATTTTTCTGTAAAGGGTTGGGATTCCTTGACAATAGATAGTTTGATAATATGTTTCGAAATTATTTTTTTAAA
This sequence comes from Carex kokanica, assembly GCA_025461125.1. Taxonomy (NCBI): domain Eukaryota; kingdom Viridiplantae; phylum Streptophyta; class Magnoliopsida; order Poales; family Cyperaceae; genus Carex; species Carex kokanica. The sequence continues at coordinate 194,980 of JAJGRX010001128.1, read as the reverse complement.
ATAATAAACAAAATTATAGACATGTTGTTGGGCTTATATGAATTGATTGTGTATCAAGTTTCATGTAATTTAGTGTCATTTGATACTCTATTGAAGGTCGTTAAATATAGACCGTTGCAAGTTTTTAGTCGTTTAATGAATGGTAAAATTTGTATCAAATTTTATATCACGTGCATTATATAAGTATAGTATAGATTACATTTTTTAAATTGGATTTTAAAATTATAAATTATTTTTTATCATAGTTAAAATTGTCAAAATAATATATTTTCAATGGATTCTAATCCTTCCCGTAAAACCCTACAAAATAATCTGACTGTAAAACTAAATATTATCCGGAAAAGGTTTTTTTTTTTTGTAAAGGATTTTTCTATAATATTTTAAGGGGATAAGGTAAACGGTAAACCAGTTCAGAGGTCCCTTCCATGGTTGATGTCTCTGATTGAATAATACTCTGGAACATTTGAGAGGTTTCTTATCATCTAAAATTTTACAATAAAATATAGACCAGGGAGGGTTGACTTGGAGCTGTTCCAAATATAAAAAAATAATAAATTGTTAGATATCTTAGTATATGTCATTGACTTATTATTAAGTTATGTTAAACCAGGTGAGAAGGCTTCAACCCCTTTGTATCATTGAAGTAGTTTAATGTTCTAGCCCATTCCAAGTTCCCCTTCAACATGTGAATTGCAATCATCTCCGGTATGAAGTTGTGCCGAAAACACGTCTCATTAGACTCCCCTTTGTAGTCGTAGAATGTCGGAAAGTTGTGATACCTGTTGCACCCATTCTTGGCCGTGTTTAGCCAGGATGCCAGTACAATGTCCTCGGGTCCTTCAGTATTGTTTTGAGCTATTTCTGACTCTGCAATCCATTATGTAAGATCCCACGACAGCAGGTATCCCGATCCTAACATGAATGACGAGTTCATCCTGTAATCCATGTCATCTGCTCTGTAGCAAGGATTAACCAATCCGTAGAAGACGTCTACTGTTATTTTGCAAGTTTTGAGGAGAATACTCTTTTATTCAAAACTTGTTATAATGCTTTACACATCCTGTTCCTATTTATACTAAAAAAGCTTACTAGCCATTATGGTACCGTTGGTACTATTTCTAATTCCTAATTCTATTTTATACAGTAGCTGTGTACATCTGTATATTTATTTTCTACTTTATTGCTTTACATATAGTACTAGAACAATTAATGCTATGTTTGATCTTAGCCGCTTGATCGATGTACGATTGAGATAAATTATTCTCAACACTCCCCCTCAAGCTAGGAATGTATATGTCGATCATTCCTAGCTTGCTTGTGATGTTCTCAAATGACTTGGGATCCAAACCTTTGGTGAAGATATCGGCCAATTGATCTTCACTTTGAACGAATGGAGTTTATATTTCTTTTGCATTAATTTTCTCTCTAATGAAGTGGCAATCCACTTCTATATGCTTTGTTCTTTCGTGAAATACCGGATTGCTCACAATGTGTCTAGCGGCTTGATTGTTACAAAACATCTTAGTTGGTTCGTGACTTGTGATGTGTAAGTCCGTAGTAATTGTTTTATCCAAATTAACTCACTTGTTGTTGAGGCCATAGCTCGATATTCCGCTTCCGCACTTAATCGTGCTACGACACTCTGTTTCTTGCTTTTCTATGTGACTAAGTTTCCACCTAAAAATGTGCAAAAGCCAGTTGTGGATTTTCTATCATAGCTCCCGGTCCAATCTGCATCGAAATAGCCGCACAGAATATTAGAGTTGTTATTTTTCATTAAGATCCCTTTTCCCGGTGTCCCTTTTAGATATCTTAAAATTCTATTTATAGCTTCTAAGTGAGATGTTCTAGGGGCATGCATAAATTTATTTATTTGGCTTACGGCAAATGATATGTCCTGTCGTGTTACGGTAAGGTAAATTAATTTTCCTACAAGTCTTTGAAATTGGTTTATATCTTCTAATGGTTCACCATCCTCAATATTTAATTTACATTTGTTATCTATAGGGGCTGAAATCAGCTTACATCCTAACTTACCGGTTTGCTTTAACAAGTCAAGTACATATTTCCTTTGTGAAATAAATAAACCCTTTTTTGAATAGACAACTTCTATTCCTAAAAAATATTTTAAATATCCTAAATCTTTAATGTAATGTCAAATTTTTTTGTTTAATTGACATTTTATGTTTTTTATTTCTTCCAAATTATTTTCAGTGATTATAATATCATCAACATATACTAATATAATAGTAGTGTTTATACCATCATGTTTAGTAAATAATGAGTGATCGGCATTGCTTACTTTGAATTTACAAGAAATTAAATAAGATCTAAGTTTGTCATACCATGCCCGTGGAGATTGCTTTAATCTGTAAATTGATTTATTTAACCTACACACTAGGTTAGAGTTGTTTTCCATTTTATGACCAGGGGGTAAATTCATGAACATCTCTTCTTCAAGTATTCCTTGAAGAAAATTATTTTTAACATCCATTTGATATAGGTTCCAATTCTTATTTACCGCAATGAAAAATAAGATTCTAACGGTATTCATTTTTGCTACGGGTGCAAATGTTTCATGGTAATCTATACCATATATTTTGGTATAACCTTTGGTAACTAATCTTGCCTTGTACCGTTCAATGATTCCATCACTATAGTATTTTATTTTGTATATCCATTTGCATCCAACAGGTTTTTTATTTTTAGGCAATTGTACAATTACCCATGTATTATTTTTTCGAGAGCTTTTAGCTCCTCTTTCATGGCCTTGCACCAAGTTGGTATTTGTATGACTTCATGATAACTATTAGGTTCTATCTCTTTTTGAATAGATGTAATGAAGGCTTTATGGTCTGATGAAATATTTTCATAGGAAATAAAATTTTGAATTGGGTATTGGACCGAATATGTTATAAAATCTCTAAGTCTTGTAGAAGGTTGTGATACCCTTGATGACCTTTGTGTTGGTATTGGTATTTCTTCCTCCCCCTCAAGGGTATCATTATTGGTTTCTTCTATTTGGTCATTTGTTTCAATTCCATGGTTTTCTATTTGTACATGTTCTTGTACAATTATTTAAGGAATTACCGGTCCAACTTGGTCATTGGTATAGGAGATAGGGTTTGCTTCTTTATTTTTAAAATATGGTTCATCTTCACAAAAAACAACATCTCTAGATATAAATAGTTTTTGTTGGTTGGATCATAACATTTATACCCCTTTTCTTGAGATGAATATCCCAAAAAAAATTGTTTTAGTTGACACAAAATCAAGCTTATCTTTTCTCTTGATATGTACAAAACATACACATCCAAATACTCTAAGATAATCTATATTAATTTTTCTTTGATAAAGAATTTCTATCGGACTTTTATTTTTCAAGTTTGTACTTGGTAATCTATTGAATAGATATGTGGCACTAAGAATGGCATTTGACCAATATATTTTGGGAACATTTGTTTGAAATAATAATGACCTTGACATTTCTAATAAATGTCTATTTTTTCTTTCCGATGCCCCATTTTGCTCGGGTGTATTTATACAAGTGGTTTGGTGTATAATTCTCCTATTTTTGAAAAAAAAAATTGTGAAGTTTTTGTTTACAAATTCGGTTCCATTATCCGATCTAAATTTTTTTAGTTTTGCATCAAATTGATTTTCTATAAGATGTAAAAATTATTGAAAACAACTAAAAACTTCATCTTTTGTTTTAAGTAAATAAAGCCAAGTGGCTCGTGAAAAATCATCAATAAATATCTCAAAACATTTGAATCCATTATAAGAATTAATTGGAGCCGGACCCCATACATTGGAATGAATTAGCACAAACGGTGCTTCACTTTTACTCATTGAAAGTGAAAAATGAAGCCTCGTTTGTTTAGCTAATTTACATATATAACACCTAATACAATTTTTTCTAGGAAAATCTAATAAACTATTTAAAACTTGATCGGAGGGCTGCCCAAGTCTCTTATGCCATATATCATAGTTAATTGTCTTTGTAGAAGCACAAATATTTAACATTTGTAGATTCAAAAAATAGTGCCCATTTTCAAGAAATCCCTCACCAATCTTCTTTCCGGTTACCCAGTCCTGAAATTTAACATTTGTGGAAGAAAAATTGTGTCACAATTTAATTCTTGTGTTATTTTATTTACTGAAATTAAATTTATAGGAAATGATTCTAAGTATAACACATTGTCAATTTTTTTATTCAAAAAATTAATTTCTCTTATACCATTTACTTGGGTTTTCATACCGTTTGCTACCAAAACATACTTATCATTTTTGGGCAATTCTAAGTTGGTAAGAAATTGTTTATTACCGAACATGTGGTCAGTTGCTCAACTGTCTACAATAATTTGATCAAATAAATTAAAATTTGAGGTGTTAGAGACAATACCACATGAGCTGTAGCTATTCTTATTGGTATACCACACAGAAAATTCCTTTAGAAGGTGCTGTATTTGATCCCCACCTGACCCACTTGACCCGCCTGGATGAATTAATTCGGACTCAGATCCGACCGTCTGATCAGGGGTTTTAATTTGAGTCTTGTGAATCAAATGCACACACATTATGAAATGAATAAGATAGTTCCGAGCAGGCATCAAATCGATTTGGATCCGATGCATCGATCTGATGCCCATCATACGCGTCCCGCTTCTCTCAGCCCCGAAATTTTTATTTATACCCCAATCACAAAAAAAAAGCCAAATCACCCCAAATTCTGGGGAATTCAAAAAATACCCAGGCCGTCATGCCGTTCTGTGACCCCAAAGGCTGGGCCACTATATGCCCCTACGGCCTTAGTCTAAAGGCCTCCAAATGGTTTTGCGGCCCCATTTGGTGGCTTGGGTATTTCTCGAATTCTCTAGAATCTGGGGTAATTTGGCTTATTTTTTTGTGATTAGGGTATAAATAAAAATTCGGGGCTGAGAGAAGCGGGACGCGTATGATGGGCATCAGACCGATGCATCGGATCCAAATCAGTTTGATGCCTGCTCGGAACTATCTGATTCACTTCATAATGTGTGCGCACTTGATTCACGCGAATATTGAAGCTAAACACACATATCGTCAAGTTTAAATATTAATCAATAATATTTGTTGTACAGGCTGATATTGAAGACCGTAAAGTTCTTACACCTGAGGAAAATACGTTACAGAGATATACCTCATGAAACAGATCATGATGACAGATCAGCAAAATACTCTTTAGGAGTTGGTAACTTATACTATTTTAGTATAGAATAATTAGAATGAGGATCTTCAATTTAAATTAGTTGACATATCGGGTAATTAATAATTTAAATACTTTTATAAATTAATTTGTTATCAACTGCATACTGTTTTGTTTTTTGTAATAATTTATATTCTCTTGTTAATTAGGTCCAGTTTATCAAGCAGATAACGTCGAATTAAGAGCGATATATACACAAAGATTTAGTGAAGATTGCATCTATGATTAGAGATGTGACTCTAACTCTAACTGATGTGAACACTTCGACAAGACAGATTCTGCAAGTATATCTCTGAAACCAACAAAGGAATGTAAGTTTATGAAAACACTCTATATAAGTACAGAAGAGAGTAATGAAGATAAGTGAGAAACACTGAGCCTCATCCCTATCAATACAAATGTAGGCTCTTTGACCATATAAAAAATCAGTTACCAGGTTCCCCAACCAATTATTAGATGTACCAGTATCATATAATCCATAAATTCAAACTTTCAGCAACTAGAAAGAGATTATCGTAAAATCCAAAAATAGTTGTTGAAAACAAAAAAAGAACATTGGCTAAAACAGAGTTATGTGAGGTATTTTACCTCTTAAAACTGTGATCTTTCTTGGTGTAACAGCCACTGAGAACCATTTCATCACTCGCCAACTCACGACCCTCACGCTTTGGATCAGACATAATTAGAGCAAGGGTTAAGAGTTAGGGTTACAAAATTCCAAAAGAGAACAAACGATAAAAGAACAATGAACAAATTAGAATACCTCACCCATCTTGTTTGTATACCATACTGGGCCTAACTGGTAAATTGGTAACATCTAATTCTATACCGGACCTCCTACAACAACCCAACCCAACCTGCCAACCATGTAGCTCAGCCGATCTAAATTAGATCAGCCGAGTCGGAGGGGAACTGGCCAGAGATTGGACCCATGGCGCACCTTCCAATTTTCGACGGTGAGTCGCAAGGAGAGAACGGGGGGGAAAGAAGAGCTACTTCTGATTACGTGAGGGGGTGAAAACGGAGGAGAGTTTGGAGAAGAGAGGAGGAAGCGAGCGCTGAAGAGTTACTGTGAGGGTTTGGCAAAGACACCACGCCATATCACAATCTTTCTTTACGGAAGAAATCAAGAAAGGGCGCCAGAGTGAAAATGGAAAAGGCGGTGGGGGAAAAGAAAGAAAAAAAAGGCAGAAATTTCATGTATACCCATCCAAAACTTGGAAATTACGTATCTGCTCTCTAAAATTATTTCAATTCTATTTCTAAATGTCTAATTTTATATTTTTTTGGAGATAAAATTTCCCCCATCTTTCTGTGACCTGCTCATATGACGGGCCACAGCATAAAGATTTTAACAGAGCAGTTTTGGTTTCATACAGCGCAAAGACTAGATCAAAATAGAACTTTGCATATAGTTAATGTGCCGCATGAAACCAAAATTACTCTGTTCAATTCTTTATCCGAATTATTTTTTTTGCATTTCACTTCACTTGATGACGGTTATTAATTTACTTAAATTATCACCTGACTTATGACGGTTATTAATTATGTTAAAAATGGAAATCTGCTCCGCTCGCTCCCTTTAAATAGCGACCAGAGAGACTCGAGACACAAATGGCTCTTTCTATCTCCTCTTCTTCTAAGTCGTGAAAAAGATGCAAGTATATCTCTTAGTGACCCTATTTTGCTCTTTGACATTGTCCCATGAAGAGTGTCATATCCTTTTGATAGAAGTGCTGATTTTTCATTAAATTAGTTGCTTTACTTTTGGTTGCCTGGACAATATGCCCCACACATCCTCCAAAATCTTGCCAAGAACATTGTTTTGGTTGGATTTATTCTATAAAAAATTTCACGATTGCCAACATTTGATAGAAATGGCAGATTGGCTGAAAGTATTTCCCCATTGCCATGCAATTGATATATACACCAATTTTCCCCATTGCCATGCAATTGATAGAAATGATATATGGAATATATGTCAAATATTCCATATTTTTGTGTGAGAGTAATTTCATAAACTTACATTCCTTTGTTGGCTTCAAAGATATACTTGCATAATATGTCTGTCGAAGTGTTTATCTCAGTTAGAGTTAGAGTCACATCCCTAATCATAGATGTACTCTTCACTAAATCTTCGTGTATATATCGGTCTCTTAATTGGACGTTATCCGCTTGATAAACTGGACCTAATTAACAAGAGAATATAAATTATTTCAAAAAACAAAACAGTACGCAGTTGATAATAAATTCATTTATAAATATATTTAAATTATTAATTACCCGATATGCCAACTAATTTGAATTGAAGTTCCTCATTCTGATTATTCCATACTAAAATAGTATATTGTGATAAGTTACCATATATGATCATGTATATATCATATTTGACATAACTTTACTCAAAATAATATTTTTATTTTGTAGCCTAGAGGATGTAGTGGAACACCCGACGATTAAGTTTTATTATGACTTTGAAAAACGAATGTACCTAGAGTTAGTTATGGAACTTTGTAACAATTCAATTTTCAATAGGGCCAATATTGGATGGAATATTGATGATGAAACTACAAAAAGACAAGAAAAAAGTGGAATGGTAACGGGAAAATCATATGAAGAAAATGCATGGAGCCTCGTGCGTATACTGCGTAATTCTATCAAGCATTTTAAAGAATTGGGACCCCCAAAATTGTTAGTAATTAATTAATCATATTAATTAAATTAATTATATAGTTATGGTTTTAAAGTTTTTTAAGAAATTATAAGTTAATTTTTTATAAATTGTTTGTTTTGTAGGATTCTCAGCTTTCAAGTGGGCCATATGTTTTTCTTAATTATGTTGAGAACATGAATCCTAACTTTATTATTGAGGTGTATGAATTATGTGGAGCACTTGGGAGATAGTTGGGAAAACAATACTAATTCGTAGATGAAATTTGAAATTTGATTTTAACAAAATTAATCATTTCATTTTACATGTTATATTAGATAGGGTGTGGAGATCACTAACTTCTTTTGTCAAGCTCATCTTTTCTAATTTTTGTTCCACATAATATTGAGCTTGAATTACATTTTTTAGTTTTTATTTTATTAGACAGTGGTACTTTTGGGATGTTGATTGAATTATTTTGCAGTGTCGATCACTATCTCAGTTTTTATCTTATAGTTTGACATTTGACGTTCTGATTTTATCTTTATTTTTTATCTCAATGGTAGTTATCTATATATGTCTCTCGGTTTGATTTCACAAACCAGATACAAAAAAAACAAATAAAAAAAACAGACATGGATATGGATATGAATCATATGATATATTCTTTTATTGGTGATGATATATTGATATGATATTATATAATATATCCTTATTTGTTAGCAACAGTACGCAGTGTGGCGGTGGGATATGAACGATGTAAAACTTTTTATGTTTAATATGAATCATATGATATATCCTTTTATTATTTGTTTTTTTTTCTTGTATGAAATTAAACCGAGAGACATATATAGATAACTAGCATTGAGATAAAAAATAAACAAATAAAATCAGAATGTCAAAAGTCAAACTATAAGATAACAACAGAGTTAGTGATGGACATTGCAAAATAATTCAATCAACATTCTATAAGTACCACCGTCTAATAAAATAAAACCCACAAAATGTAATTCAAGCTCAATACAATGTGGAACAAAAATTAGAAAAGATAAGCTTGACAAAAGGAGTTAGTGATCTCCAGCACACCCTATCCAATATAACCTGTAAAATAAAATGATTAATTTTCTTAAAATTAAATTTCATATTTCATCTACGAATTAGTATTGTTTTCCTAACTATCTCCCAAGTGCTCCACATAATTCATACACCTCAGTCATGAAGTTAGGATTCATGTTCTCAACATAATTAAGAAAAACATATGGCCCACTTGCAAGCTGAGAATCCTGCAAAACAAACAATTTATAAAAAATTAAATTATAATTCTTAAAAAACCTTAAAACTATAACTATATAATTAATTTAATTAAAACGATTAATTACTAACAATTTTTTTGGGGTTCCGATTCTATAATATGCTCGATAGAATTGCGCAGTATACGCACGAGGCTCCATGCATCCTCCAGGCTACAAAATAAAAATAATTTTTTGAGTAAAGTTATGTCAAATATGATATATACATGATCATATATGTCTTTTTTAAATCCTGGTAGAAGCTACCAAGGTGTTACAACTTGCAGAAACTTAAATACTACTGGTACATCTCTTTACCACTATTACCACTATTTTTCCCAATACAGTGGTACTGACAACAATCTATGCTATTGCCCATTGTCTCTCCTTAGCAGCAATTCAACCACAGGACCCCTTCCTGTCTCACTCTTTTAGCCAAGATTTTTGGTGTGATGCACTCACCCCTGAAAATCAGCGAATTACGTTGTTTCCAAATGTGTCATGCCGCACATATAAACCTGGTTGCCCAAATCCTCTTAGTGACCCTATTTTGCTCTTTGACATTGTCCCATGAAGGGTGCCTTATCATTTCGATGGAAGTGCCGATTTTTCATTAAATGAGTTGCTTTACTTTTGGTTGCCTGGACAATATGCCCCACACATCCTCCAAAATCTTGCCAAGAACATTGTTTTGGTTTGATTTATTCTATAAAAAATTTCACGATTGCCATGCAATTGATAGAAATGGCAGATTGGCTGAAAGTATTTTCCCCATTGCCATGCAATTGATATATACACGAATTTTCCCCATTGCCATGCAATTGATAGAAATGATATATGGAATATATGTCAAATATTTCATATTTTTGTGTGAGAGTATTTTCATAAACTTACATTCTTTTGTTGGCTTCAGAGATATACTTGCAGAATATGTCTGTCGAAATGTTCACATCAGTTAGCACATCCCTAATCATAGATGCAATCTTCACTCAATCTTCGTATATATCGATCTCTTAATTCGACGTTATCCGCTTGATAAACTGGACCTAATTAACAAGAGAATATAAATTATTTCAAAAAACAAAACAGTACGCAGTTGATAATAAATTCATTTATAAATATATTTAAATTATTAATTACCCGATATGCCAACTAATTTGAATTGAAGTTCCTCATTCTGATTATTCCATATTAAAATAGTATCTTATGATAAGTTATCATATATGATCATGTATATATCATATTTGACATAACTTTACTCAAAAAATTATTTTTATTTTGTAGCCTGGAGGATGTAGTGGAACACCCGACGATTAAGTTTTATTATGACTTCGAAAAAGGATACCTATAGTTTATGGAACTTTGTAACAAATCAGTTTTCAATAGGGCCAATATTGAATGGAAAATTGATGATGAAACTAAAAAAAGGCAAGAACAAAGTGGGATGGTAACGGAAAACCCATATGAGGAAGATGAATGGAGTCTCGTGCGTATACTGCGCAATTCTATCAATTATTTTAAAGAATTGGGACCCTAAAAAATTGTTAGTAATTAATTAATCATATTAATTAAATTAAGAAATTATAATTTAATTTTTTATAAATTGTTTGTTTTGTAGGATTCTCAGCTTGCAAGTGGGCTATATGTTTTTCTTAATTATGTTGAGAACATGAATCCTAACTTCATGATTGAGGTGTATGAATTATGTGGACCACTTGGGAGATAGTTGGGAAAACAATACTAATTCGTAGATGAAATTTGAAATTTGATTTTAACAAAATTAATCATTTCATTTTACATGTTATATTAGATAGGGTGTGGAGATCACTAACTTCTTTTGTCAAGCTCATCTTTTCTAATTTTTGTTCCACATAATATTGAGCTTGAATTACATTTTTTAGTTTTTATTTTATTAGACAGTGGTACTTTTGGGATGTTGATTGAATTATTTTGCAGTGTCGATCACTATCTCAGTTTTTATCTTATAGTTTGACATTTGACGTTCTGATTTTATCTTTATTTTTTATCTCAATGCTAGTTATCTATATATGTCTCTCGGTTTGATTTCACAAGCCAGATACAAAAAAACCAAATAAAAAAAACAGACATGGATATGGATATGAATCATATGATATATTCTTTTATTGGTGATGATATATTGATATGATATTATATAATATATCCTTATTTGTTAGCAACAGTACGCAGTGTGGCGGTGGGATATGAACGATGTAAAACTTTTTATGTTTAATATGAATCATATGATATATCCTTTTATTATTTGTTTTTCTTTTGTATCTGGCTTGTGAAATCAAACCGAGAGACATATCTAGATAACTAGCATTGAGATAAAAAATAAACAGATAAAATCAGAACATCAAAAGTCAAACTATAAGATAACAACAGAGTTAGTGATCGACATTGCAAAATAATTCAATCAACATCCTAAAAGTACCACCGTCTAATAAAATAAAACCCACAAAATGTAATTCAAGCTCAATACTATGTGGAACAAAAATTAGAAAAGATAAGCTTGACAAAAGGAGTTAGTGATCTCCACCACACCCTATCCAATATAACCTGTAAAATGAAATAATTAATTTTCTTAAAACTAAATTTCATATTTCATCTACGAATTAGTATTGTTTTCCCAACTATCTCCCAAGTGCTCCACATAATTCATACACCTCAGTCATGAAGTTAGGATTCATGTTCTCAACATAATTAAGAAAAACATATGGCCCACTTGCAAGCTGAGAATCCTGCAAAACAAACAATTTATAAAAAATTAAATTATAATTCTTAAAAAACCTTAAAACTATAACTATATAATTAATTTAATTAAATGATTAATTACTAACAATTTTTTTGGGGTCCCAATTCTTTAATATGCTCGATAGAATTGCGCAGTATACGCACGAGGCTCCATGCATCTTTCTCATATGGTTTTCCTGTTACCATCCCACTTTTTTCTTGTCTTTTTTTAGTTTCATCATCAATTTTCCATTCAATATTGGCGCTATTGAAAACTGATTTGTTACAAAGTTCCATAACTAACTCTAAGTACATTCGCTTTTTCAAAGTCATCATGAAACTTAATCACCGGATGTTCCACTTCATCCTCCAGGTTACAAAATAAAAATATTTTTTTGAGTAAAGTTATGTCAAATATGATATATACATGATCATATATGTCTTTTTTAAATCCTGGTAGAAGCTACCAAGGTGTACTTGCAGAAACTTAAATACTACTGGTACATCTCTTTACCACTATTACCACTATTTTTCCCAATACAGTGGTACTGACAACAATCTATGCTATTGCCCATTGTCTCTCCTTAGCAGCAATTCAACCACAGGACCCCTTCCTGTCTCACTCTTTTAGCCAAGATTTTTGGTGTGATGCACTCACCCCTGAAAATCAGCGAATTACGTTGTTTCCAAATGTGTCATGCCGCACATATAAACCTGGTTACCCAAATCCTCTTAGTGACCCTATTTTGCTCTTTGACATTGTCCCGTGAAGAGTGCCTTATCATTTCGATGGAAGTGCCGATTTTTCATTAAATTAGTTGCTTTACTTTTGGTTGCCTGGACAATATGCCCCACACATCCTCCAAAATCTTGCCAAGAACATTGTTTTGGTTTGATTTATTCTATAAAAAATTTCACCATTGCCATGCAATTGATAGAAATGGCAGATTGGCTGAAAGTATTTTCCCCATTGCCATGCAATTGATATATACACGAATTTTCCCCATTGCCATGCAATTGATAGAAATGATATATGGAATATATGTCAAATATTTCATATTTCTGTGTGAGAGTATTTTCATAAACTTACATTCTTTTGTTGGCTTTAGAGATATACTTGCAGAATCTGTCTGTCGAAGTATTCACATCAGTTAGAGTTATAATGCACGTATCCAGTGTTGTGAGTATAAGCTAATTCTCTAACTAACTGATCCTCTATTACCAACAACAATGATTGCCTCATAAAATGTGGAAATGATAAATATTGATTTTCTCTAATATTTTATTCTATAAATCTAATTTTCTAAATTGTGAAACCAACATTTATTTTTAATATGAAAAAAAATGTGAATATATATTTGATAACGTATATTTATTTACTTTTGCATACTTCACAGCTAGTATATTTGGAGGGGTAGTTGATGGCTTATATTAAGGATGAAAACATCATGCTTATTTGATGATCCATTCACATTGGTTTACTCATGAAAAATGTGTGCTTAGATATTAATAAATGCATTCACACAATTAATATTATCATATGTTAGATAGTGGTTGCTTCATAGAGTTTGGTTATTCTCTACTAAATATTGAATATTACTTTGGAAAGAAAGTAATGTGTTTTCTTGAAAATTTAGTCAATTGTCATAAACATGACATTTTTCTTCATAAGAAACGTAAAAATTTAAAAAAGAAAATTTCCCATAAAAATATTAGTATAGATTTGGTACATGTAATTTGTTCAAATGTAGCTTAAAAAGTTGTTTATGTAATAACTGTTGGATTATGCTTGAATAGTATCACCCTAAAAGAAAATAAAGATGCAATAATACAAAATGATAAAAGATATAAACCAAGGTAATATTAAGAGTAGAACTAGGGTGTTCCTAAGCTCACCAAGCCTCTTGTGAACTCAACTCTAAAACCTATCGAATTGACTTCAAATGACATTTCCAAACTGTTAGATGTTCAATCTATATTAAAATGTGCTTGGAGACCAAATTTTATATTTTTTTGGAATTTTTTTACTATTTATTAAGCTAGTTTGAAAACTGCTGTTTTTATTAAAATTATGTACCATTGGAAAACAGCGGTTTCAAACCAGCTTAATAAATAGTAAGAAAATTCCAAAAAATGTAAAATTTGGTCTCCAAGCACATTTTTATATAGATTGAACATCTAACGGTTTGGAAATGTCGTTTGAAGTCAATTCGATAGGTTTTGGAGTTGAGTTTACAAGAGGCTTGGTGAGCTTAGGAACACCCTAGTTCTACTCTAATATTAAAGTACACAATATCATATATACCCTTTAAAATCTCAAATTACGTATTTCTCCTTTCAAAATTCTTAATATCATATTTAATCTTTTAGATTTAAAAATTTACAAATTTATTGAATTTAATGCCTTTTCAATTGAAACTCATTTTAAATTTATAAAGTATCTATCTACCATTTTATCAGAAAAAAAATTATAGTCTATATAAGAGCAATGTTAACTCTTCTATAATTTGCCAGTTTGTGAGAAGAAATTATTCATTTTTCTTATTGTGATGCTCATACAAGCCCCAATTTAATTTGTGTAAGAATTGGATATTTTCATTTAATGAAAAAATTGATTCTTGATATCACTTCTTTTACTGAAAAAAAAATATGTGCACTTTATTTACACTGACTACAGAAGAATATTAAATATTTTTCTTACACCGTATTATTTTACATTTTTAATTGCAAGAATTTATTGTCAAAAGATGAGTTTGTTGTTCCGTAATTTATACATATGAGATCATGGACTCATACTTTATTAATCAATTAATACATAAATGTCGAACGACCAGCCTAGTCATACTAATAATATTCATTAAAAATGTAAATGATTTAATCTAGTTCAATTCTCTTGCGGTTGATCTAAATTGAGCAAATTGTGGAGACAAAATCGATACTTCACTACTGCTAATTAATAAATAAAGAGGAACTTTATAATATTTTTCTTTTGTATGAGAAAAACATACCACTCTTATGACAATCTGATAACTTAATGATGTACTAGTAAAAAAAAATTAATATTAATGACAAGGGAACATCAAAACTACATGAAGCAACTATCATTTGTCATAAATTTATTGTGAATTCATCATATATATTATCTGAGCAGGTAATGCTTTTTTGATGTGTAACAACTATCAAATTTGTATGATCTTTTCATCTTTAATATAAGACATCCAACTATATCGCATATACGTTACTATATTAAAAACGAAATTGTTCTTCTACAATTTAACTAAATAAATTTATAGTATACAATATTGGAGAAAACCAACTGTAATTATTAGGACAAGTTAAAAAAATTTCATATAATATTGTGGAGTATGACATGTGTGCAAATCGGATCATAAAAAGTAGGATTATTTGTATTTCTATTTTAAATTAGTATATATTATGTCACTAAGGATCTGCTAAATGAATTTTTTTTATGTATTTAATTGGATTTTCAAATTTCTTTTTTATCATACCTATTTTTAATTTGAAAACATATATTATATTTCCTAACTATATACAAAGTAATGACATATATAGTATAGTTTTTTAGGCAATTTAGATATGTGGCACTTTTAGTATTTTTTAAACAATAATATATAAACTAAAGAATTGTCCATGCAGAAGCACTGTGGATGTTCTTATGTTTCTCCATGAGAAAGGAATGTATCATGGTGCACTGTCATGGAAGACGTTACTATATATATGAATTTGATGAAGATGATGAAATTGTCGTGAAACTAACAAATTTTCTCAAGAGGAAAGGTAGGAGTATTTTCTAATGTTTGAGCTGTACTACATATTAGATTTTTTACATAATATGTATTCCCTATATATGTTGCGCTTGTGCATGCAAATTTATTGCTCGTGACTTCTTTATTTTCAGATTTAAGTCTAAGTGAAGCACAAGGTGAGGATTTGGTGCCAGTTGCTTCAATGTTGAGTGAGATTAAAAGTAAGAATAATAGGTAAGTTATATGTGTTTTATCATAATTGACATGAAAATTTCTGCTGCATAAATTGCTACGAAAAAGTTCTTGAAATATTCTGAAAAAATCAAAATTATAAGAAACATATGCACCAAAATAATGTTAGATTATATTCCCTTGTCTATTTCCAGCAAGTGCATCGTTAGGACTTAGGATTTACAAGAAATCAGAGAATAAAGCTAAGTAGAGCTACCTCTGGATCCTGGTTTTCAGTTGCCTAATAAAAAGAAATAATAGGTGAGATTTGGCTAAGGCAACCACTTAGTTTGACTGTACAGCAGTGGGCCTTGTCTTTTCCTAGGACGTGATTTAAAAAAATAAATAAATAAATAACACGAATCTCTTATTAATTTTTTATGCAAGGAAGGTAGAGATTTAGAAGAACAATTTTTATACTAAAATACCACTTTATTTTATTGATTTTTGTAGGAGAGATATTCCTACTTTGATTGAAAACTTGGATTTTTTTTTAAGACCTCAAGATCGTAAAATATATGCTGCTCGAATATATCACTGGTGTGAAATGATTTCTATCGCGAGATTTTAGCGACATATGATATTGTTGGCAAGCTTTGGAATGTTTTTGGAGATCCTTTTATTGGTAAGGAATTGCTTGACACCATGAACAATGCCAAGGATAGAGACGGGAGAAGTGAAGGGAATAATGATTATAATGGACACAACATCATTGATTTCTTGAAATTCGTTTCCGGGTTGTATGCACATTGGAGTAGGGCTATTGTACTTCGCGAAGTAAAACTTCGTTTTACTTCACGCTCACACACCCATTTCCAAAATTCAAATCGTCGATCCGACCGTTCAAGTTGTTCTCCATATTGAAATGTGCTTGGAGACCAAATTTTACATTTTTTGGAATTTTTTTACTATTTATTAAGCCACTTTGAAAATTGCTGATCCATTGTGAATAGTAAAAAAACAGTAAAAAATTCTGGACCAATGGATCAGCGACTTTCAAAGTGGCTTAATAAATAGTAAAAAAATTCCAAAAAATGTAAATTTGGTCTCCAAGCACATTTCAATATGGAGAACAACTTGAACGGTCGAATCGACGATTTGGATTTTGGAAATGGGTGTATGAGCGTGAAGTAAAATATTGGTTTTACTTCATGAAGCACAATAGCAAAATTCATGCACATTGCTATGCTATTAACCAAGAGGTTAAGTTTTTGATTAATAAAAGTTAAATTTAGATGTTACGTATTTTATTTATAGAAGTTAACATCTTTCTTTTTTTCTCTTATAGATTGGTTATGGCCTACATGAACTGAGGTGCATTCAGGTTTCTAATTTAAATAAATAGTATAGGTATGTAGTGAATATTTTATTATTATTCGGTCATCCTATGATATATAATCCATTTTATAATTTTGCAGCTTGAAAAAACTTCATACCCTAACTACAGAAGGCTAATTTACTGTTGCTTGAAATGAGTAATGGGTAATGGAGAAAACAGTAGTAGATGGAACTTCAAAAATACTAATTAGAATTGAATTTGAGTGGGAGTTATTATTAATCAGGTTTTTTTGTTTATGCTTAGTGAGTGTACGGGGTAAGAAGATGGGGCAAACTAATAGACTTTTGTTTACTATTTTTAATGCTTGGAATTGCATATGGTACGGAATATCATTGCATGTTTCTGAGAGTTATTGACACGGTTTTTATTTTGTGAGAGTGCATGAAGCTGTCTTACCTATTTAACATGGAGTTATCTATCTATTTTTCATGTAATGTTGTACCGTTCGGATGAGACACAACCAACACAATCAATGTTTTGGAAGCTGTTGCTTGTTTCATTTTTTTTTATTTGATTTGCATCAGTCTCTCTGTGTTCACGTAGCACTACAAATTCCTAAAAAGGGAGGGCTGAACTCGTCTGAAAAGCACCGGTATGAATGAATTGTGAAGATTTAACACACGTGGTCTTGAGTAAATATTCGTATTGTTAGGGGCGGACCTAGGTGTATCTAGGGGAGCAGCTGCTCCTCCTAGATTTTGAATTCTAGTGGAGATTTATCGGTTCCGACCGACTTTGTTCTCTTTAGAATTTATTTTTTTGCCCCCTCTGAACGTTTAATTTGTAATTCAGGTTAAATTTAGAATTAAAATTGAAATAAATTTGTTAAATTTTGATTGGTAATTAGAATTATAAGTCAAAGCATCAGAAATTACAAGTCAAAGCCTTAGAAAGTATAAGTAAAGCATTGTTTTTTATTGAGTACCCAATTAGTTAATGAATTTAAATCCAATTCTATTTTTTTTTTGCTGCCCCCTTGACAAAAATCTTGAATCCGCCTTTGCATATCGTATTGCCTTGGTTAAAAAAACAATAACAACAATACCAATTATCTTCCGACTTTTTATGTCCATCACCGATGGTGATTTTCGTCCAAATGAAAATCTAGATCATTGTTAAAGTACTAACAAAACAATTTTGTTGACTGAAGTGGACAAGACAGATGTAAATAAATAAATACTGGTACAAAATTTTTGGAACAGCGATACACCTCGGTACTTGTGTAGATGTATCTCATGTCAATCCTAGAAAATAACAATATATCGATTCTTTCATGTCGATCACAATTTTCCTGTAACATGACTGCTTTTACTTCATATAAATACAATAGTAAGTTTGAACACATTTTGTAACCTAAAATAATAATTAAAAAAATTGGCCCCTGAGCTACTGATGGGATTGCAAGTAATGATAGAAGATTAAGTAAAATAGAAGGATAATAACAGATGCTTACAAAGTGAAATGGTAATAGTTCTCCTTCTTTTTCTTTGAATAAAATGTAATGTGTATACCGTTTAATTATTTGTTGAGCCAAGTTTAGGCGTTAATAAAGTTTCTCAGAAATTTTGTTGACCTATTACTTTCATTAATCACTATGTTACTTAGAAGAACTTAAAATTAAATTTACGTGTTCTAAATACTTTCAAAATTTTAAGCAGTAAAATGAGCCTAGAACTTTTAACAAAAACGCAATTATTTGTTTTTGGTACGCAGATTTCTATCCTGTACCAGGAAGACCCATAGAATCTGTTTTTTGACTGGTACCGCATCCTCTGGTGAGCAATACTATTTAGTCAAAAGGTTATAGATGGAAGCTTTCTACTCATAAGTGATGTTACTTTATGTATCAGGAGATTGTTTTTATCATTAATAAAAGACTCAATTATCAAAAGGCATGAGAATAATGAGGTGTCAAATATCTAACCTTTAAAAACTCGAATAAAACTATAATCAGTTAAGCTTTTGGTACATACCTTTATTGCCAGAAACACCGATAATGCAAGCATTGCATAAATCTCTTGTTTGAACAAATAAATAATCATTTGTCTGCCAATTGTCAGATTTTTAGTAGCTCATCATTTGAATCTTGCATTTGTTATACAACTTATGTTAATGAACTTTAGGAAAAGTAGAAACACTATGTTGTGGCCTGTAACACTCTGATGCATGGCCTATTTTAAAAAGGAAAAAAAAAGTGACTTTCAACACTCTTATGCAACACTTCAATCTTACAGATTAATTGTATAATTAGTATCAAATTGAGAAGCCAATGTATTTCCTGTATGAAACTAAAAAAAATGAATTGTAAAAAAATGACCATATCATAATTGTGTATGACACAGTTTCTTATATCAACGAAGCGGAAAAATGTAAATTAAAAAAGAAAACAATGAAGCAAACTGATATAAAATCCTAAATCCTAAAATTACCCACATCGCAGGGAAAAGGAGGACAAATTTCGTGGGAGATTGCAATTTTTGAAAATAAACAATTAACAGGAAAAAAAGAGAATTAATTTGATTCGAGATTCCATTTTTTTAGAATGATCAAGCATAAATCCTAAATTCTAAATTGAATGAGAAAATAATGAGAAAGAGGTTGAGAAATAAATGCCATGGGCGATTTCAGAGTGGCCTTAGTTTTGTTTAAGCGGCACGCTTTCCGGGTTACTATCCCTTTTAATATGTGGTTTCTTTTTAATAAGCTTTACCGGGTCAAATTCAATGGTGTCATCATGCATGCTTTTGAAATATGTTATAATTATGTACAGTGATAAAAATAAAAAATAATATAGTGCTTCCTCCGTCTCTGTCTGGCACCGGTCATCAGATATGGTCCAAGTATCGAGATAGGAGTAGGTCCGATGGCATCGGACCTACATTTAGGTTCAATTAGCTCTAGGACCGTACGATTAGCATCAAGATCTATGCGCACGGCAATTGATACAGACTTGCATGGATTTTGATACAGAGCACACGAATCTTGATGCAGATCGAAAGGTCATCACACCCATCGAACCAAGGTAGGTCCGATGGGCATCGGACCTACTCTAATTCCCCAAGTATCATGGTAAAAAGTAAAGAGTGAGGCTATGGTACTTCGGCTAGTGTACTATGGCTAGTGTACTACGGTTCAATATGGTACTTTTTAAAATCCTAACGATCGATCCAAACCGTTCAATGTGATATCCATATGAATATGTACTTGCAAACTAAATTTTATATTTTTTTGAATTTTTTTACTATTTTTTTGATAGGTAGAATTTTTAGTGTTTTATACAAATTATGGACCATCTAAATTCTACCTATCTAAAAAAATAGTAAAAATTTTTGAAAAAATATAAAATTTAGTTTGCAAATACATATTCATATGGATATCACATTGAACGGTTCGGATCGACCATTAGAATTTTAAAAAGTACCATATTAAGTCGTAGTACACTAGCCAAAGTACCGTAGCCTCACTCAAAAGTAAAAATCTTCGCAAACAAAGCATGCGTTCAAAAACTAACAACCCAAAACTAGAGCTTTATTGAATTGTTGCCTATATATTGACTTTTTCCTCCAAACCAAAAAGAAAAACAGTTGGAGCTTCAATTTGTAATTTTGTATTGATGCATCCATATCTCGCGGGTTGACCCGATCAACATGGCTAAATCAAATTCATTATGTAATATTTCTAATTTTCTTTTGCCTCTCAAGTCTCGAGAAAGAATATTCATCATGACAAATGGGGTCCCCATCCGCTTGCTAGCACGGGGTCCAGACAAGTGGGTCATGCGCTATCGTTGAATCAGGCAAAGATCTTTTGGCTCACAACCCACCAGGATTCTCATCCATTCCCGGACTTAACAAATGATCCAGACGACCTATTTTGGCGGTTCACCTCAAATGGGCAATACAGTGCAGCATCCGCTTACCATCTGCTCATAGGAGGTGGCCTCATTAAATGGGAATTCAAGAGTACATGGAGATACAACATCCCAACAACAGTCAAGATCTTCGTGTACCTTCTGTTGAAGGACAAACTACTAACGAGGGAGGTCATGAGTCATGACCCACCGAAGCTTCAAGTTTTCAACTGCCCAACCAATGCATGTGCAATGTGTGAAACAGAAAACTTGGAGTCATCGGTCCATCTATTTTTCCAGTGCTCTTACGCCCTAGACATCTGGAACAGGGTGCACAATATAGTGGGATGTCATTTGCTGGTACAGGGAGGATCGGTACAGGAAACTTGGAGGAAGTCTTTTAATCGGTTCAAGCACAACTCGGTAATGCGTACAAGATGGCAGGGGCTTTTTTCGGCAATTTCATCTGGAGGCAGCGCAATACAAGAATATTTGAAGACAGAGTGGTTACGGCTGATGTAGTTGCGCAGTGGATTGTCAGTGAGGCAACACTCTGGGAGGAGCATTGCGGAAGATACAGAGGAGCTGGAAGACACACATTTGCCTAATTTCTGTTTTATCTTCTTCATGTTCAAATGATAGTTCGTGGTTGATCAGGTTTTTTATTTTTTGTAAGCTGATAGAATGGACAAACTTTGTAGCCTGATCCTTATTTACTTAATACAGCACACCTGGCAGCCACTGCCCGGTCTTTTCAAAAAAAAAGAGAAAGAATATTCATCATTGACATAGGAATCCAATCCACTTCTTTCTTCCTTTCATGCTGTGGGTTGGTGATGACCAAGAATTAGTTAGTAGTAGTGGCAGACAACAACTGATGGAGATTTCCAGATCCATTATTTTTCAGATTCTTTTACTTTTAGAAAAATAATAAATGAATAAATATTTAAATGACATGAAAAACTCACGCTAAATATAGAGAATTTTTTCTGTTAAAAATATTAAAAAAAAAAGAGAATAATAGAAGACTGTCAATTAATTTTCATGAGTAGAATGATCGGTAGGAGTTTTACCGATTTAAAAGTTTGGATCGGTTGAATTCCTATCTATACAAACCAATTTTTTATTTATTTTAACATATAAAAAGTTGTTAGAGAAATAGATACAGTATCTTAAAATTTAGATATATTAGAAGGACTCCATCTATTGTCTATAACTTTTTATATTTTAATAGAGAAAATAAAAAAAGGAATAAATGAGTTAAGATCGGTGGAATTAATACCGATTTTAATATTAAATTTTTTATTTTTTTATCAATAAAATTAGTACCGATCTTTCACAAGTATTGTTTTTATTTTTCTTCTATAGAAAAAAGTTGTCCTAAATCTGTGTTTTTGTTTTATTTGCTAAATAACTGTATTAACATGCCACATAAGCAGTTCTTTAGGAACCGTGTCATCTTATAAAATTGAACGCGCAGTGTTGTTATACGATAAAGTACCGTATTAAATATGCGATTTCTTAGTAAAGATAACTGCATATTTGATTCAGTTTTTTCCGTGTTTATCAAAAAATTTCGTCATCATTCAAATTCTCAAGAAAATATTTATTTTTTTCTAAATATAAAAGCTGACTTTTTTGTGTTGGATAGCTGGAATGGAGCTCCTATGCACCGCTATTATTTCTTTGACGCGTAATTTGAGGGTTTTCAAAACGATTAGTTCAATTCGTTGGTCGATCGGTGCTTGTAAATACTATATCATTTATATATAATTCTTTTTGTTTTTCATCCCATGTTCTATCGGAAATTATTATTTTATATAAGTTGTATTCAATGTGCTGGATATGAACTATGTTTATGCTGATCGCCAGATGTTTTTAAAATAGACTATTTTTTTCGAATTTATTTGTACAACAAATTAGGTATCAGCAAAATGTGCTAATCGCTAGATTCTTTTATTATCCAATTCGGATAAATCGTGTTAACATGGCAGAAGGAAGTAGATGATACGTTGGGTAAATTTTCTTATTTATTCAGTTTTAAATTTCATTTTGTTTTAATGAAAGAGTTGGGTAAAATGCAAATTTTGAACTTATAACCTCTATCAGAGAACATATGTTTTTGTCACTAGACTAAATGCTAGTTTTTCTCAATTTTCTAGTTTTAATCCTACGTGTTAATGAATTAGTTAGTAAAGACTCAACCTAGTGTTTTTTTTTTAATTAAGTGAGATGCTGTAAAACTAATTAGATTATTCATGTGTAAGTTCTTAAACTGATTAAATATATGTACATGCGTATTTAATAAAATTAGAGATCAAGTCATTTAATTATTTGATATTTACAAGAAATTTTTTAAATTTTGAACTTACAACTTTTCACACGAATAATAATAATATTTACCAGTAAATTAAAAATTGATTGTCAGAAATTATTAAAAAAATGTATTGCTTATCAAATAGCATCAGTATATTATTTTGTTATTGTTTAAGAAGAAAAAATAAAAGTACCACTGCCGCGTGCACGGGTTCTAAAAAGGACGTATTCAATCGTATTCATAAAGTTTCAAATTAAAAAAATATACGTAATTATACTATAAAAAATATATTTGATGTCTAGGAAAAGCTAAATTCACTACGCAATTATGCATTGCTTCTGGATTTGTCTTGAAGCGCCAGGTGGAGAAAAACTTTTAAATAACAGGAAACAGATTTGGCGTAAAAGACAAAACCACTCAAAATGTGAAGAATTCGAATCCTATGAGATATCTCATATTTTGCGCGACTTTTTGGAAAATCTCAAACGTTGAAATATGTTATGCACGAATCTCAAAGCTCAAATAATATTGGTCCTGTAATATCCCTGAATAGGCACCGGACACGTCGGTCAAGCAAAATATGAGATATCTCGGAGAATACGCACTCAGGGTATGTTTGGTTGGAATAATAATAGGCTATTCTTGATGTTAGGCTATTCGAAATAGATTATTCGGTGTTTGGTTAGGTTAGAATAACTAAAATAGTGAATCTAAACTTTTTGTCTTATTAGAATAAGTTATTTCTAAGAATTTTGAGATTTAACTATTAGACAAACAATAGTTATTATTGATTTGACTATTATAGTTATTCTTGTTTTACAACCAAACATAACTCACAGGACATTGAGTGCGTATCCTCCGAGATATCTCATATTTTGCGTGACTGACATATCCGGTGCCTATTCGGGGATAGTGCATGGGCCAGTATTATTTGAGCTTTGAGATTCGTGCAGAACATATTTCAACGTTTGAGATTTAAGTCACGCAAAATATGAGATATCTGATAGGATTCGAATTCATGTCCTATGGGACCAGTTCTTGAAAAGTGAGAGACGGGATCCTTTGTGGCTGTCACCTACTAAGGCCTTTTGTATGCTTGTGTTGATTAGGAGGATCATTTGAATTGATACATATATTTTGATAATTTTAACAATACGTAATTGAATTAATTAATACGAAGTTCCAATTAAGTGTTCAATTTATGACTCTTAGTTTGTTGAAATTGAATATTATTCATATTAGAATAAAAATATTTGAATAGTTATTTTAAAATAGAATATTGACAGTTGTACCTTGTGAAATTATACGTCCTTCTTATGCAGAAAACAAATAAAAAGTGTGCAACACCTATTAGATCAATGCATTTCTTCTTTTCAATGGCAAACAAGTTCTTTATATATCAACAATTAATGTGTTTCATAGAAGCCCAATATTTGAATTCAATATGATCTCCTTGATTTGGTGGTCCTATGAGCAAATATCAACATGATCTCCTTGAGACCTTGATATGAAGATCCTATCAACAATGTGTTTCTTATTGAGTGAGGCTATGGTGCTATGCATAGCACGGATGGCTAGTGTACTACGGCTCAATATGGTACTTTTTAAAATCCTAACGGTCGATCCGACCGTTCAATTTGATAACCATATGAATATGTACTTGCAAACTAAATTTTATATTTTTTCGAATTTTTTTACTATTTTTTCTGATAGGTAGAATTTTGATGGTCCAGAATTTTCAAAAAACACTGATTTTTCTACCTATATGAAAAAATAGTAAAAAAATTCGAAAAAATATAAAATTTAGTTTGCAAGTACATATTCATATGGATATCACATTGAACGGTCGGATCGACCGTTAGGATTTTAAAAAGTACTATATTGAGCCGTAGTACACTAGCCATTGGTGCTATGCATAGCACCATAGCCTCACTCTTTCTTATTTATCGTAAATTTGACCTTTTATGTAACACGATATTTGCGTTTAACTTTTATCTCTATCGTGCATTCAAGGAACATGTCATTCTATTAATTTCGTTTGAAAAAAATATATATAAGAAAATAGATTGTGAACAGACCATCTGGACATGTCAATATTTTATTTTGATATGTTAACCCTATATATATCGTTTCGGTATGAAAGTATGGATAAATAAATTTAAAAAAAATGATTAGATAAGAGTTATTTTGTACTCATTATTCTATAAATTAATTGATAAAAAAATAAAATTATATATGTTTATTCTTTATTTGTATATTTAACTGTATCATATATTATTGATGACAAGATTGTTATATCTACAATTTTCTATATATTTTTATTTAATTAGTTTATGATGAGATTGAGTTATACAGATATTTCATTATGATACTATTTAATCAGTAGCTCATATGTTTCTTAAAAATAATGTGAACAATAATATATATATGAGGAGGGATCCAATTACACCTTTTTTGGTGACACATAATGACACCGTTTTTTATATAGGTCAATTTTGCGATTTCAAAATCCAAACAGCCGATCCGAACCGTTCAACATGATCACCATATTAAAATGTGCTTGGAGATCAAATTTTACATTTTTTTGAATTTTTTTACTATTTATTAAGATGGTTACAAAATCGCTATTTTTCAATGGTCTGAAAACAACGATTTTTGTAACCATCTTAATAAATAGCAAAAAAATTCAAAAAAATGTAAAATTTGATCTCCAAGCACATTTTAATATATCCATCATGTTGAACGGTTTAAATCGACTATTTGGATTTTAAAAATGGTAAGTGTCAAAGTGTGTCACCAAAAAAGGTGTAATTGGATCCCTCCTCTATATATATATATATATATATAGAGAGAGAGAGAGAGAGAGATGGGCTATTATACATTGCAATGTATTGACCCCTCTGTGCATTACAATCTAAACCGGTGGATTCGTTTAAAAAAACGTGCTGATCAGCGATCAGATCAACTTCAAAATTTCAGAAATTTATTCCTCCAGCGAACTTGACTGGAAGCATCCAGTCCCCTCTCTCTCTCCCAACATCTCCCACAGCTCTCTATCTCAGCTCTCTAAGAAAGAAAGAAAGTAGAAAACCTAAATCGCGCGTGCCGACCCTCCTCCGCCGATCATCACGTGTTCCTGTGCCGACCCTCCTCCGCCGATCATCACGCGTTCCTGTGCCGACCCTCCTCCGCCGATCCTCCTCGCCGACCCTCCTCCTCCAGTGGTGCATTTTTCCTTCATTTGTTTCCAGACGGGTTTGATTTTGTGCATTTTTCTTTGCTTGATTTGTTTAACTTAAAGCGAAATTATGTGCATTTTCTTTGCTTGATTTGTTTCCAGACTCGGGTACATTTTTCTTTGCTTCAGATTTGTTTAATTTAGAGAGAGCATTGTCCTTCTTTAACTTAAAGCGATTTTGTGCATTTTTTTCTTCATTCATACCTCCGAGGCAGGCTTTTGCTTTATCAAATTTTGGAGCAGCTTTATCAAAGGTCATTTACCTAAAATATTAAAAATATTAAAGTAATAAGAGTAATCGTACTATAATCATTTAGAATTTTTTTTTACTGAGGCTCTTAAGTACTTATCTATCATAAGAAAATAAAGATATTCCACAAGTAATTCATTAAAAAAAAAATCATTAACAGCTAGATGCTTATAAATAATAAACTGAACTTATTTAGGACCATTAATCTTATTAGCAAAATATTTCGACTAATATAGGTTAACTTATGGATGGAGATGAAAATACTCAACAACTCATTCTTGAAAATGGAGATGATAATTGTCAGAGAATTCAGTTGGAGGTATAAAATTATCATTTTTTTGTCATTTAATAGTCAGAAAATACTCAACACCTTGTTTGATTGACTTTTGCCTTTGTGGAACAGGTAGATATTATTGATCCCTATATCTACCACATAGAAGCATTAGGAGTTGAGGATGATCAGCTTGAGGATGCCATTAAGCCATGTGTCGGCATGGAGTTCCGTACACGAGAGGAGGCATTCAAAATGTATAATGATTATGCATGCCGTGTGGGATTTAGTGTTCGCAAACAAGCACAAACAAAGAATAAGCATGGCGTGTCATCAATGCGGTACGTATGTTCTAAAGAAGGATTCTCAACGCGGCAAAAAAAAATGCAATGCCAATCGGAAGTGAGTCCAATCCTCGTACACCTGAGAAATTAAAGGGGATGACAAGGACGGGTTGTAAGGCCTCATTTAGGATGAAGATTGTAAAAGGTGGGATTTGGCGAGTGAGTGTTTTTGTGGAGGATCATAACCATGAGTTGATCTCGAGCCCCTCATGAGTTGATTTGGCGAGAGAGGTATGGATCCGGGTGAGACGGCGGAGTTACAAGCATTGAGGGTTGCTTCTCTAAAATCAGATTGGATGGAGCTTGTCAAAATAGGAGCTGTTAGTTCAGATGGTTTTAGTTGTTTGAAGGAGGTTATCGCAAGTGGAAAAGAGAAACTATTTGCTATAGTAGGTAAGCAAATACAGAGAGGTATTCTATCAAGCCTTGAAGCTGACAAGGGAGAAGGGTCGAGGAATGACCAAGTCCAAAACAAACCCGTGTTTCTTGACCCGCACGACTCACAATGTAAGGGTAGGAGGAAGAAGATTACAAGATTCGTGCCTGCATCTATCCAGAATGCAAAGAAGATGAGGACTTGTAGCGTATGCAATAAAAAAGCCGGCCACAATTCCAGAACTTGCCCTAAGGTTAAACAAAATTACCTTGTTGGTCATATTATTATTTTATACATTTTTTACAAGTTAGAAATCAAAATTACCTTACATCTATTGCTAACCATATCTTTCTTTTGTAAACAAGTTAAAATCACAAGGCCCTAACAAGGGTAAGGAAGCGACATATGAAGGAGATGAAGATGACGAAAACAGTGAAGATGAATATGAAGAAAATAGTGAAGATGAAGAAGATGAGGACATTAATTTATGAACTGTTGTTTAAATTAGTGAGGATTTGGTGTAAAATTAGTGAAGAAGAAGAAAATAGTGAAGATGAATCCTGATGAACTGTTGTTTTGTTTTGTTGTTGAGGATTTACAACTCACTAGTACAGAGGTGTTTTTCAGATTGTGTGAACAGCTTTGAGTGTAAAATTTTCTGATTTTAACTAGCACCCAGGATTTGGTTCCAGAATTCATTACTAGAATTATTTCAAGAGTTGAATTACTAGAATTATTTCAATTAGTAGGATTATTTGCAGGACTTGTTGATTTTATTGTTGTTGTTGAAAATGAATGCAATGTAGTGCTTAAATTTGCTTTTGCTATGTACGTACTTAATTAGGAGAGTTCTATGTAGTACTCAAATTAGTTGGTACTTTAATTAAGATAGCTCAATAAAATTTGTTGTGTAAGTTGTTACATTTAAATTCTCAAAAAAATTATTTTGGTGGTCGCACAACAGTAACCAATTTGTACCATAGTTTTCACCTTATAAAAACAACAAGAAGGCATGACACATGTACAGAAAACAATAATACAATAATTTATTCGAAACCACTAAAACTTGCAAACAAATCAATATATATATAAAAAAAAATATGATTTTACCAATGCCAAGACACATGTACAGAACAAAAGAACCTCAAATTACCCCTTAAACATGACATATTTTTTTTTTACATAAAATTGCTAAAGATTACATCTTGTACAGAAAACATAATTTCTCCCAATACCTTTTTACACAAAAAATTTCACATTACACTTTTACATAATTTCTCAGATTTTGCAGCCTGAGCAATGATGTTGCTAATAGAGTTCAACTCTTCTTGTGCAGCTTCCACCAATGAATCTTGAAGAAACCATAATTCCAGCTTCTCTAAGCATGACACACTTGAAACATTACCTTCATATGCCCTCAGAATGTTTGATGGCTTGATGTTACACTGAGAATTGGGTCCCATGCCAGAATTGTTGAGGACATTCAAGAAATGGAGATCTCCAACAGAGTTGAGCACCATGAAGGTTTTCTTGGAAAATGGATGGATGGAGACTGCTCTTGCCAGCTGTGGAACTTTATTTGCATTTTCTGACTTTATGGAACTACCCTCATTAAAGGAAACGAAAAATGAAAAATATTCTCCGGAGTTCTGTTTTACTTTCACAGTTCTCAACTTGCCTGAAACAATAATTCATACTGCTCAAAAATTGAAAAACATACAGAAACACAGCATGTAGCAGAATGAGGTAATCCAACCAATTAAGCATTGTCATTATTAAGTTTAGTAAAATTAAAATTGAGACTATTTCTGTCTACATAATGGCAACAAATTGGTACACTACAGCCCACTGGTCTAAATTTCCAGTAGACTGCTACTGTTACAGTACACTTGGGTACCAGTAAAGATGTTTTAAAGTCATTTCTGTTGCTGGTAATTTTAGGTCACTGAGACGTGTGTGATTGTGAAAGGAAAACTAAATCCTAAGCAGTTCATATGCTACTATACTAAAAAATAAAATCAGTGCTATTTGGGCATTTTTGTTTCTTCGAAAATATGCAGAAATTTGTTCAAATTTTAAGAAATAGTAAGAGGGAAGAAAGTCTGATGACCTTGAAACCTTGGCGTGAGGCTGACGTGGCAAAGAAGGTGCGAGGCTGACGGGACTGAGAGCACCGCTGAGCAGGATATAGCGGCATCGGGGGAGAGAGATGGCTTCGGAGGGTCGGTGGCGGAGAACCGGCATAGGGTCGGGGAGGAATCGCCGAGCACGCGCGATTTAGGTTTTCTACTTTCTTTCTTTCTCAGAGAGCTGAGATAGAGAGCTGTGGGAGATGTTGGGAGAGAGAGAGGGGACTGGATGCTTCCAGTCAAGTTCGCTGGAGGAATAAATTTCTGAAATTTTGAAGTTGATCTGATCGCTGATCAGCACGTTTTTTTAAACGAATCCACCGGTTTAGATTGTAATGCACAGAGGGGTCAATACATTGCAATGTATAATAGCCCATCTATATATATATATATATATATATAGAGAGAGAGAGAGAGAGAGAGAGAGAGAGAGAGAGAGAGAGAGTAGAACTAGGGTGTTCCTAAGTTCATCAAGCTCCTTTGTAAACTCAACTATAAAATCTATCGAATTGGCTTCAAACGACGAATCCATACCGTTGAAATCCTTCTACCTTACGAGTGATGTGTCTACATGTGAAAATTTTCAAATTTTAAATTAGTTTTGTATAGAGTCAAGTGGTCAAAAGGCGTCTAAAAAATGAATGCATTAAAATTAATTTATAAACCTTCTAATTTTGACCACTTGACCTTATACTAAATTAATTCGAAAGTTTAATATTTTATATTTATGACATTATGTACATGATATGTTTAAAATAATAATATATTTATTTATTGCTATAATTTTAAGTTAGATTATAAAAGTTATTAATCTGTACAATAATTCTCCATTATTTTTCGTTACAGGATTATAATACGAATAATATTAATACTTAAATAAATACAAATAATATACATATAAAATTAATTTATAAAGGATATAAATAAAAAATACCAGTAGGTAAACACCTTCAAGGCCCGTCATTTTTAGTTTCAAATTTAAGTCTCTCCTTACATAATATAATTCGGTCAAAATCCAGGAGCCCAATGAATCAGGAAAACAAAAATTATTCCCGCAGATAATTTCATGGTCACATGGAATCGAAGCCTCCAAACAGCGAATTCACATCCCCTAATGTTTATTTATAGGGACCGACTAATTATCTCCCAACTCCTATCTCCCATTCATCCTCCAGTCAATAACTGCCTTTGTTGACTGCTAATTAAGAGGGGACCACAAATTTCAGCGCTAAAAGACAAAACAAAACGCGTCATTATCGCGGCGAGTACAAGTATTCATATATAATACATCAAGTATTCATATCTAAGATATCAAGTATTTAAAAACTGAATACATCACTCACTCATTTTTTACACGTTTTTAGAGGTGGGATTTTTTCTCCGTTCACTCTAACCAATATTTTTGACAATCTGTTAGGAATTTTACAAATCTAAAACCACAAACATCTTTTACATAATTTTCTCTTTCAAATGAGATCCATGATGACATACTTTCGAGTTGTCCGTTGCACAAGTATTCATACCTCGTCATTCAAGTATTCATACCTCATTGAGCAAGTATTCATACCTCAACAGTATTTCATAAATAAAAAACTAGACACATCATTCACTCATTTTTTACCGATTGAAATTTCATTACCACTCAATCACTAGAAGTGTCCAGTACACTCTGTCTTAGGTATGAATATTTGTTCGACGAGGTATGAATATTTGCTCGACGTGGTATGAATACTTGCATGACGAGATATAAATAATTTTACGAGGTATGAATACTTGCGCGACGGATAACTCAAAAGTATTTCATCATGGATCTCATTTGAAAGAGAAAATTGCGTAGAAGACGTTTGTGATTTTAGCTTCGTAAAATTATTTACAGATTGTAAAAAATATTGGTTAGAGTGAACAGAGAAAAAAAAAACCACTTCTAAAAACGTGTAAAATATGGATGAGTGATGTGTCCAGTTTTTTTTAAATACTTGATATCTTAAATATGAATACTTAGTGTATTACATATGAATACTTGCGCGTCAGTTGTAAAAAATTTCAAATATAAGCGGTTCCTCATGTAATTAATGATTGATACACGTTTTTTTTTTTGTCTTTTTGTGTTTGAAATTGTGGTCCCCTAAATAATTAATGATTGGAGGATGTATGGGAGATAGAAGCCGGAGAAAAAAAAATCTTTATCCTTATTTATATTCTTGAATCAATCTCATAATGCCGCCCTGCTCTTCAGAGTATCCCCTAAAGTTTGAGTTTGAATCTAACCCGTGTGATCAGAATCTACACGCATATTAAAGAAACACGCAAATTCTACCTCGGGCCGGATTGGCCTGGATTCTGATCGAACAGTGCAGGAAAAAACTCAAATATTCTGTTACCTCAGAGGATATCGACTCTCTCTCTCTTCATCCCTCCTCTCCCTGTATATATTTCCATTTTTACTTCTCCGCCATCACGCAACGCAAGGCAGTGAAAGGAGAGAGAGAAAACTTTGCCCTTCACCGCGCCATTACCCAATCGCATGATCGCATCCCTATAAAATAAGAACAAATAGCTGAGCGGCGATCGACCAAAAAGGGACGACAGGACGAGGAAGAGATGCTTGCTTGATTGATCGCTCTTGTGCTTTTGTTTCAGACGCGATCTCTTCAAACCCCGAAGCTTGAAAATTGTCTTGTTGCGGGGATTTTGACAGTAATTAGAAATTTGAAATGAAATTTACGAAGAAGTACGAGGAGTACATGCAAGGAGATAGAGAGAAGGGATTGCCTCTTGTTGGATTGAAGAAGCTTAAGAAGATTCTTAAAGCTTGTAGGAGGGAGATAGAGGCGCAGCAAAGGATTAAAGAGGAAGTGGAAATTGGAGAGAGCTCAAGTTCTTTCGCAATTGTACAGAGTAAATGCGACAATAACTGCTCGGGAAATTGCCCTGGTATGAAGTTTAGATGCATAATAATTTAGTTATCTTTTGGGTTATTTGGTAATTTTGTTGGTTTTTCTTGCAATTAAAATTTGGTGAGATTTTTTTAGATTAAAAATTATTATTAGAACAGGCCTTTCTGAAGAGAAAAAATTGGGATAAAAGAAAATAAATCGCTTTTTTTCTTTACTCAACTATCTGTCTTTTTATATTTGTTATATTAGGCATATTGAAATTCATGTTAGACATTGGACAGTTTAGATTTTGAGTTACAAATTAGGGTATGAATGTCAATTGTCACTTTGTTCTTGGGTACCACTGTGGAAGTGATTGATCGTTATTGATTTCTGAGTGGATAAAGCACGAACTTGAGTATTTGTAAAAAGAAAGAAAAGGATATCGCAAAACAATTATATCATTTCTTGCTTTTAGGTGAAAGATGTAGATGAGCGATGACAATTTTGAACTTTTACTGTTTGGTTCTCCCATAACTTTTTGGTTTAGTGCCCCTAGGCTATATTTTCTTGTTCTGTACGGCGTCCCTAACTCTTACTATATTTTAAATCCTCTCAACTCCACATTTTCTATCTGAAATTTACATCTCTCGTTCCTTGTCTTTGAAAATGTTTCTGTTTCAAGTTTCCTGTTACTTTCACTAATCACTATGTTACCTGTATGGTTTTTTTTTTCATTTATGCACCCAAGAATCTGTTTGTCTTTAGGATCCGGTTTTATTTGATTCAACACTAATTTTATTAGCATGTCAAGTTATAAAATATAATAGGTAGTGCAATAACCTATCATATTTTCTTATATTTGGAGGTCCAAAATGTCATCCCATACTAT
Source organism: Carex kokanica (assembly GCA_025461125.1). NCBI lineage: Eukaryota > Viridiplantae > Streptophyta > Magnoliopsida > Poales > Cyperaceae > Carex > Carex kokanica. The sequence continues at coordinate 161,162 of JAJGRX010001128.1, read as the reverse complement.
CAGATATTTTCTTTTAGAATTTACTTAGCCAACTTTTGTCCAGTAAATTAATGAGTTTGTCTCATCTTCCAATATATGGAAGTAGTTTATTTTTTAGTCATGATAAATGTGACAAAAAAGTACTAATCATAAGATTAGAAGTACCAAACAGAAACGTATTGTGACTTCCAACATTAATTATGGAGATATCACTTACAGTGCTTAAAGGTTACTTAGTAAAATATATTGTGCGTAATATGTTTTGGAATGCTATCCTGCATAATAAGATACTATCAAATGCTTTCTTTTGCTATGCAAATTTGTAGATCAGACCTCACTCTTTTATTTATTTCAAATGCAATTCACCAAGGCAACCAAGGTCTATCACTTAAATTAAGAAGTCACAATTTTCTTTTTGATAAAAATGGAAGAAAAGTCCAAAAAGTTAGATAACTACTTTTGAACAAAATTGAGTGGAAGTTAATGCAAAACACAAAGAGGAAATACAGAAGCAAAGTTCATATTGTACTTATCAAGTAAATGATTTGACAAACATCAATGTGTCCAGGCTGTTTTAAACTTCTTATGACCATGATCTTTTGTTCTTATCATCTTATCCTTTTTCGCTCATAGTTTTTACTAAATACACATGCAGTGTGTGATGGCACCTTCTTTCCATCCCTTCTCCATGAGATGTCGGCTGTGGTTGGGTGCTTTAATGACCGTGCCAAGAAACTTCTAGAAATCCACCTCTCATCAGGTTTCAAAAAGTGCATGTTGTGGTTTTTTGGCAACTCACACAACAGCCATGGTTCTCTGATCCAAGAGGGAAAAGACTTGGTGACATATGCAATTATTAATGCCATTGCGATGCGAAAGATTTTGAAGAAGTATGACAAGGTAAGTGTTGTCTTCTTTGACTCTTTTGCAAGTATGGCCCTGGAATATTTGTATTTGCAACTATGGAGTCGACTAAGTAGTTCAGAACCAAAAAGGCAAACACGGACCTCTCTCGTTGAGCTGTACGACCTTCTAAACAAAAAATAGTAAAAAAACATGTATATCTATTTGAAACAGTCCCACTAAGTTTGAATCAGACCCATACAGGTTACTTTATATGTGGATTTTTTTGAAATAAGCACAAATACAGAAGGGGTAAACAATAAGTAATTGCATATGTATTAACTAGTACGGAAATTTGATCAATTTCATTAATGAAACGGATACAAACAGATGCATCATTCGACCCAAGGTCAAGCTTTCAAGACGAAGGCTCAGAATCTCCACATTGAGATACTTCAGTCTCCATGGTTGTGCGAATTAATGGCATTTTACATAAATTTGAGGAAAAGCAAAGTTGACAACAATGCCCCAATGGAGTTGTTTGGTGATTGCTCGCTCAGGTTTGACAATGACAAGCCGACTCTGACTTGTTGCCTCTTTGAGTCAATGCGGGTCGATGTTGACTTAACTTGCGCTATTTGCTTGGTAAGTTATTTTTTCTATTATTCTTCTTCTTTTTCTTCTACTTCTTCTTCTAATGTTTGCATTCCTAAGGTTTCATTATTTGCTAAATGTGAAATGATGAAATTAAAGTCCATAAATTGAAATTTTTGGACTTACAATTAGGGAGTTGTGCAATTATTGATTTCCTTTTCTTTGAAAATACAATAGAGATGATAATTGTATAACTTTTCTTTCATTTCTTTTGGGTTGTGAATATTGTAGGATGTGGTATTTGATGCAGTATCTTTGTCATGTGGACATATATTCTGTTACATGTGCTGTTGCTCTGCTGCCTCAGTGACCATAATAGATGGGTTGGAGGTTGCTGCACTTGATAAAAAATGTCCCCTGTGCCGAAGGGTATGTCTGTTTTATTCTCTTTTTAGAGCAATTTCTTTGAAGTTTTCTTCTTAGTTCATGCTTTCTTGAGTTGGAGGTTGCTGCACTTTGAAGTTTTCTCCTTTTTTTATACCTATTCCTTTTTTTTTCTTATCAGCAAGGAGTCTACCGAGGAGCGGTACATTTGGACGAGCTCAACATGCTCTTAGGCAAAAGGTTTGTTTGCTTAAAAGAAGGAAGATATGTTTAGAAAAATATCATTATCTAGAAACTGGTTTCATGTATATATAATATTAATTTTTTATTTTCTTTCATTATTGATTGTAAAAACAGCTGCCCTGAGGAGTGGGACAAACGGCGCCAGATTGAACGGCTTGAGCGAATTCGTCAGGCAAAGGAGCACTGGGAGTTTCAGTGCAGAGCTTTTGTGGGCATATAAATTTGAGGGGGTAGGAAAAGAACTTCTAATTTTGATCGTTACCTTAGAAAGCTTTAAAAATGTCCATACTTTATGCGGTTGCTAATGATGAAGCAGATAAGCTGTACGCTATTGGCAAAACTTGTATTTGACCTTGTTCATTGACTTGCGATTTCTTTTATTGATTGTAGACTGTTAGTACAGATTCTTGCTTTACATCTTGAAAAGGCGCCTATTTGAATGATTTCTGATGTAATAATAGGTTGAGACAATGTTAGTAATTTTAGTGACGCCTTTTGTGGCTGTTATGCCAATGTGATTACAAACTTTCCAATCCGCATTAAGATTCATGCGCACTTGATCCGTGCGTATCTTGAAGTTACCTATGCAAATCTTAATTGGATCGGATGATTTTGACCTGGCACCAGGCCAGATTTGATCTAATGCCCATCGAACCGATTCCTTGAAAGTTAAAAGATGTCCTTGGTAAATGACTCAGTTGAATTCATAAATGCATCAATTTTTTTTTTCAGCCTGATGAAAGATTATATACTTAAATTTCTGAAGTATATATAAAAGCTCACGAAATGTAAAACAATAGTTTGCATAATAGTTGCGCTGATTACTATAAATAACTTGGGCGAGAACTGACAATAGCTAAGTTAATACATGTATATCCACAGCAGAAAATATGTGGAATCATCGATCTCGTGAAAAATGATATAACATTAAAATAAAAAAAAGTTCAAGCTTTAGAATGCAAAATTGCTAATAACATAATGCATGTATTGTCAGTGTTTCTTCACTTCTGTATTTTGTTTTTGCTGTTTTACATCGGCTGGATAAGAGACATAACACATGTGCATAGGTTATTATTTACTTTAATTATAGCTAGAACACCGCTGCCACTAGAAATTTAGTGCTCAAGTACAACAGCTATACAATCCCAAATCCAACCCCCACCCCCCCCAAACCCCACACACACACACACCCACAACAATAAACACAGATCCATAGATTTTCAAGACCAGCTTTGAAACTCCTTAAATTTGAGTGTCTAGCATTGAGTTTACAATTCAGAAACCAGTCCAACCAGCGGGCTGGTACGGTTCATCTTTCTTTGTCTCTCCAATCCCAAAACTATTACGGGATGAATTTGGTGTATCCCTTCCACTAGAAGGGAAAGCGTTGAACCCAACCTGATCAAAACCCCATCCCCCAGAGGAGTCAGAAACCTGTGCAGTACCACTCGATGTGCCAGTTGCAACAATTTTATTACCACTGGTTGAACGAACAGTACGCATCGACCGAGGGTTAGCAGCCTTTGAAACTGGCTGTTGCGGCTTTGATTCATCAGCAAATGCGTCCCATGGCTTCGGATCGGGGCTTGGGGAATTAAATAGCCCTTGTTGGAGCTCTTTTAAGGCACCTTCTATTTTTTCCCTTGGCTGTTAAGAAAAAATAAAAGAACCAAATTATACAAATGTAAGAATTTTGTCTCAATTTGATTTTCTTCTCTTTTCTTTTCAAGTGTTAGTGTGATAGATTTAGAAGAGGCTGCTTAAGTATCTAGACTGTCAAAAGTTTTAATTAGCTCCTTCCTATTACTGGTATCAAAATCGTACAGGTACAGAAATTGGCTTGCCATAACACCTGGGTCAATACAACAGATGAGCAAGCTAGGAAAGTACTGAAAAAGCAAACCGTCCTGTACTTTTACAAGCACGTACAAAATTTAATGTTGCATTAATTCTCCACAAGAATATCATCACCAATTTAAGAAAAAACCAATAAAAATGCCGAGCTATTTCCCACTCAACATATATGTTGATAGTGTCAAGATATGAATTAGGATTTGTGTTATCTTTGAGATTCTGATATGCAATTCAGTTTGGAATGTTTCTCTGAGAGAAATCTTTCTCTAGCTAGCACATTTCTACTTAATCTCTCTGACGCATCTATTTTGGAAAGTCTGTATTTGATATTACACAGAATATAGAAATTGTATTATGCTAGTAGGTATTCTTCTAGTAAGAATATGTTGTAATTCATATATAAAAACTCAGGTATTGTCTTTGTGTAAAATAGAAACTTCTGATAATAATTATTATTTTTCAGTTTAAATTCTATCTAAATCTTGTCAGAGAAAGATATTCCAGAGAGAAATATTCTAAACTGAGATGCATATCAGAATCTCAAAGATAGCACAAATCCTCATTCATATCTTGACAGTTCATTGCCAAATGACATACCGGAGTATTCAATTTTGTAGAGCTGGCAGGAGAAGGATCTCTGCTAGACTGGACAGGTCCTGTACTGGTGGCACTACTACAACCAGTTGCATTGCGCTTCAACTCCTCAATCTCCTTTCTCTGAGAATGGCATATGGCACATAATTTCTCATACTTCATTTTGATTTCCTCTTTCTCCACATTAGCTACGCGCAACTCATCTCTAAGCCGATTGACCTCCCTCTGCAATTCCTCTTCTAGTCTCTTACCAGGTTTGGGCTTGTCGAAGCCGTACTCTGAACCATTAGGTGAGAAGGTTATCTCAAAGTCACCACCTGATGAGCTGGCACTTTCTTTCTTATTAGGCAGTTGTGGTTTTTCTTTTTCCTTGTCAAAAGTGGGGCCCTTGTCCTCTACAAAAAAGGAGTTCTTTGCATGTTGAGTTGACCAAAATGCCCCCAGTTGGCCTGCATTTGAATTTTCAGTTTCTTTGGAAACGGGGGGTGGTGGAGGGCTCCTACGAGGTGGTGGTACGGATTGCACCTTTTTTGGGACTGAAAAAAAAGAAAGTCAGAAACTAGGGTTAAGTAACAAATTAAATGTCATGTGCAAGGACTGAGAAAAATGTTATATCTTTCATATTAGAGTTATTTTTTCCAAATTTACTGTCGAAACCTCAGTTAATACCTGGTTCATCGATAACAGGCTCAGTAAGACGAATCATAAAAAATAAAGTACAAAAAAAAAAAAAGATGGGACTCTGCTGTAAATCAGTGTGGAAGGATTGCAAACCAACAATACAAATCAATACCCAATTTCTCCAAGATATGTGGTTTGATCTGGTTTTAAGAACAACTTTGGCTCAGAGAAAAATGTTTATTATTTTTCCTTTGGAAGAAAGCTCAAGCCTCAAAGTCATTCCTTCTTTTAAATGATGGCAACAGTATTGAACCCCTACCTTCTTTGATGGATTGCATGACTCTCCACCAAATAGGTTTAGGTGTCATTGGCAACAAAATGAGAGTAGTTGAGTGTAACATGTGGAAAAAATTATACCTAAGTAAAGAAAATAAAAAAATACCTTCATCTCGGAAAAAATTAGGTTTAGATTTATACACATCAATAGAAGAAGCATTAGGAGATGCATCTGGCATTTCCTTTTGTAGCTCCATTGGCAACATCCCATTCACTCTGAACCAAACCTGTCATCAACATTTAATATTGAATAAGGCAATGAAAAAAGGAAAAGATTTTATTCACACTATTTTCCCTAAACAACAGACAAGAAGTCATAAATCCTTTGTTCCCAGAAATAAAAATTTAATAGGAACTAGACTAATTAGTGTTAAATTAGTTGCATCAATTCAATCAAGAAAGGAAATGCATCTACACGACAAGAAAACAATTATTGCATCTTCTATGCCAAGCAGTTCTTAAGTTAGTTCATCAAGCATTTGGTTCTATTATTGCAAGGAGCTTAAATGAGACTGGTGTAAAGCATTGGACTTCTTCATTTTGGGGGTCACCTTATAGCACATCCAACAATTACACCTAATTAGCCTTAATTGATCCTGAATTTTGCAATTAAGTCTCATTTTAATTGGGGTTGGTTGCCTCAATTAACAATGGAAGTGGGGCATCATACCTAAATCGGTTTGATGCCTGCTCGGAACCGTCTGATTCACTTCATGATTCGTGCACGCTTGATCCACATGAATATTGAAGCAGCGCGCATGAATCATGAAGCGAATCAGACGGTTCCGAGCGAGCATCGGACCGATTTGGGTCCGATGCCCATCAGACGTGCCCCCTTCCTATTAACTATTAACAGTTTGACTAGGCCTCAACCAAGCAGGTAATCCTTTGAACTGAAAAATAATAGGACTTGCCTGAGTAATGTCAGGCCGTGCATCTGGACTTGAAGCCAGCATGTCTCTAATGAGATTAACAATAGAAGGGCTATACTTGGGTGAATCTGGAATGCGGTAGTTCCCATTTAGAACTTGTAACTTTGACTCGCCATCAAATGCTGACTTTAGATAGCATATTCTGTACAAGAGACAACCCAGAGCCTGACATGAAAAAGAAAAAAGTTCACCTTTTTCGATCCTTTATAAAATCCAATTGAAGTGAGACTTCCACTGTAGACAAACTATGAGCATCATGTGAATCACTATGTATATGAACCAAATCCAATCCGTATTGTTGGCCAGGGATAGTTAAGCATAATATAACCACATCATAGAAAATGTTAACTTACCCAAATATCTACTTTCTCGCTGATAACCTCCTTTCTATAGAGATCCCACATCTGCAAGAATTCAAGTTTATTCAAGACAATATATTAAAGGGAATAATTTAGAAAATATGTAGTTATGAAGGACCTTCATGTTTCAACCAATTATTTTCGGTGCTTAGACTTTAAAATATAAAATTGCAGTCCTCAAATGTTTCATTTGGATCATTTTGGTGCTTAAGAATTAAATGCATCACCCTAATAAAAGACTCCGACAGACAAAAAAAAAAAAAGACCATATTCCAGGAAGTACTATACAAAACTCAAATGTGAGCTAAGGAAATCAAAATAACAAAAGGCTTGAGAATTAAAGGTCTCATGTGATTTACTAAAGTGAATAAAAAAATCTCTTATGATTAAATGTTAACGTTACACTTTGATCAATATCTCTGATAATCCTAATACACCACTTAAGGACAAACTGATACATCATAAACAGAAAATACCAAAATAGAAAGTAGCCGGAAACTTAAAGGACCTATTGTAAATCTTTTCCTTGGAAAAAAGAGTAGAAGGACCAACCTCAGGGGCTCTATAGGCAGGAGTTGTATGCTTCCTTATATTGTCCTCTTCAATTCCCATCTCCTCAGGCCTATCAAATACTTTATGATTTGTTGAAACACTACCAAAATCACACAATTTCCATGCACCATCTGCGCCGAGAAGAACATTTTCAACCTTTAAATCCCTACAAATAGAAGGAATTGAGTCAAACAATTAGATTATATATGCACTATAGTACAGATATTCAGGATCTGAAAATTTCAAATTTAAACAATTTCTCATGTTGAATCCAAAACTTGAGGAGGAACCTATGCTACTAAATTACTAATCAATTATTATGTTCTTAGCACTTGAATTAAAGGCATTATTTACTACATTGATCCCCAAGTTTTAAACTTACCTGGCCTTAATGACTGGATGATTTTGACAAGGATCCTCAATGTATATTGTTCCTTTGTGTTTGGATTTTTCTTACTATTGGGCTCAAAGATGAATCATGCATTTTCATGGGAGCGCACACATATTAAGCAAAAATCAGAATAATCCAAGCTAAGATTACACAAATGAGAATAGTTTTCGACTGAAGTATAGCCAAACCAGTATTATAACATTCAATCAGGTTATTAGTTCGTACAGCCTTAGACCTCCCCAAAAATTCAAGTGAAACAGTAACTTACTGCTCCTAAGTGCAACTCAGCAAAAAAACCATTGTTCATTTATTTTTCCTATATTGGTCATACTGATACCCAAAATTAAACTCTTGAGCATTCTCAAGGAAGCAAGTAAACATCAAATGCACATCACCTGAGAAGAACACGCATACCTATGAGCCATCGGGGGAGACTGACAATGCATGGCGAACACGGCATTACACACATCCCGAAAGATCAACACAACCTTTTTCTCCTCAAAGTACGCACTCCCTCCTCTAGTCTCCAAAACCGATACCAATGACTTGTCACAGAATTCCATCAACAGCATTGCTTCCCTGCTTCTCCCCATGTCAAGCACAGTATGGCCCACCAGCGACACCACATTGGGATGCCCCTGGAGAGACTTCATGACTGACACCTCCTTCATTACCAAATCATACGACTCCTTATCTTGTATCATTACATGTTTCAGAGCATACTGTTTTGATGGGTTGACAAGGTCATGTGCCAGATACACTGACGAGAAGCCACCTTCAGCTACGAGCTCCTTTACATGGATCTTTATATTGGAGATGTCGATTGTGCGGTTCTCGAGACCCGCTGGTTCCTTTGGCATGAATTGCTTCAGTCTCCACATGGTAATACTTGTTTGCAAAATCTATCAGGTGAACAGCCCTTCTACGATCCGATCCGATCCGATCCGATCTGATTATTGCACGATTCTCCAAGCCAACTGCACGAGCAACGCTTGAATAGGGGTAAAAGGAGGGGGTGAACCAAACACCTATTGATTCCGGCAACTTACCGTCCGTTGGATTTACGGTTACGCTCGCCGGATTCCTCCTTGTTGTGTAGTTTGTTCTCACTGAGTGATTCTTTGAAAGGTGGAGGTGATCGATGGATAATCGGAGAAGAGATCTGGGGACGACGCAATAATGCAATATGACCCAATTACATTTAAATACCCTGACGATATGGGGCCCAGTTACAGAAGAGACGAAACAAATAAAGAGAAATTACGATTTAACGAGACAATTTTATTGTCTTTTTTTGTTAGTTAGAAGTTAAGAGGAATGACAATTCTGTATCACCTATAAAAATTGACATATTGGAAGTACTACAAGCCGACATTTTTATTTATACCCAAAGTTAATTACAGATTAATAAAAATATTCAGACCCGCCAACTTTTATTAAAAATACCCAAACAGGCTATTTAATGGCCGGTCCTTTGAATTTTTTTTTTATTATTATAGAAGAAAACCGGTCATTAAATGGCCGGTCCCTGATTTAATTTTTTTTATTTTTTTAGAGACAAATAGCTAAAATACTGAAATATAACACTAAAAAATCGAATTTTTTTTAAAATATTTGTCAAATTAATTTTTTGATAGCATATTTACCGGTTTTTTTATTAAATATATCACACGGACTGTTTCTTGTTTGAACGTACAAAATTGGGGGCGGCTAGAGTGATAATCCAAACCTATGTTTTGTTTCCATTTATAGAGAGAAAAACAAAATAACGTATCTAGTATCAACCGTTGCAACGAAAGATTAGGCGTTGCAGCGGTTAACCCCAGATAGCAGGTTTGGCTGCGCTGGAAACCCTAACGCTTATTAAGCGTTACAACGGTTGTCACAATGGAAGTTCTCTGGAAATTTCAAGGTTCCGGTGCAATGATTGTCTCAACGGAATAAATCGATTTGGCTATGTATTTTGAATTATGAATTATTCTGTTATAACGCCTATTTAGCCGTTGTAACTATTTATGCAAAATACCTCAATCTCAAGCTTACTTTACTAATTTTATAGATTTGTAAACCTAATCTTGAGGTGATGCTTCTAGGTCTAATGCTTGGTTCTTCATGACTCATCCTTGATTAATATTGCCATTCATCATGCATCTTTGATGCGCATTTTAGCAATTTATATCGTCACGAACCTGCATAATATCTCAAGACAATAAACCGTAAAATTTAACAAATATATGTTTTGCAAATCTAGTCAAACAGACAAGTAGATTATGGCACAATCCAACAATTTCCCCCTTTTGATGATTTGCAAAACATATGTCTCAAGTGAGTGCATAAATTGGATATTCCCACAAATTTGAAATTTTTGAATTTTTGTTTTCTTTTCCCGTGTGGTGTTTAGCGAATACCAATTTTAACGAACTTGTAATATCTCTCACCCTTTCTGGAAATGGTCAGAATGGAGGAATTATGACAATAAAACATATGAGAGGGCTTCCCTCAATTCACGCATTCCCCCTTAATTTTATAAAAAATGAAAATTAAGGCATAAAAAATAAGAAATGTGGCAATTAAAGCACAAAAAAAATAAAATATATGGCAATTAAAGCATACATATATGCACTACACAAGAATATAGAAATTTGATATTGTGCATATACGTTGAATGGAGTCATATACTCAATTTTAATTGAAGTTTGGTCATGAGAATGAATATTCGATAATTGAAATTATTATTTGATCAAATTGAATTATTCTCATAAGAAGATAATTTTGCAATTAAGTATTTGCTCGAGATTGATATACTCAATTAGATATGAAAATTTGATTGTCTTATTTAGAATTTATTCGTTATTCTCATGAAATTAGATATTGCAATTTTATTTGATCAAGATTCTCATGAAATTGGATATTGCAATTCGACATATTCAATTCATTTGAAATTTAATAAGTAAAGTTATTTATTTGACCAAAGTCCAATGAGGTTGTAATTCATCAGCAGTTTTAAAACCTACGCACTCATCACATAATTCAACATGATTCTCAAATATGAGATTAAATAGATACTCATGATTCTCAAATATGGAATGAATTGGAAAGGAATATGGAAGGGCATCAGGAATTGAATTAATTAGTCAAATTTCAGAATTTTCAAGAACTTGAAAATAATTAATTAATTAGGAAAGAAATCAGCAGATTTATGTCCTGCCGCAGACAACCGTTATAACGGTTGGGAAAGCGTTGCAACGGAAGATGAAAGATATGTAGTTAGGAATTAAATTGTATTTAATGCTATGAAAAAATGACAACGGTTATAAGTGTTGCAACGGTTGTCTCTGGAAGAAATGTAGCTTTCTTGGAGAAGGAATTTGATTTATTCCATTGCAACGGTATATTAACCGTTACAACAGAAGAGTTAAATTAGCTATTTTTACAATGCTTTTCAAGTTTAATTCATCCTAATTGGTTCTTCCGTTACAACGGTTGATAAACCATTGCAACGTTTGATGACAATTTACTTTTTCTAAAGCTGATTTCGATGTGAACTTAACTAAATAGTTGCTATGCTTCCTAACTAACATATATTGACGCATTTTGAGGTATAATTCAGTCATGAAATTCAAGCATACCTAACCTAAACTTAAGAGCATTGTTTCTTTTGAAATTTGATGAACTTGATAAAAATATTTGTCATGTGATGTAAAAATTCATATCTACCTAAACGTTTATGGTCCCCCATGTAGTTTGAGTGGTCTCCCTTTCCCCCTCTCCCCATGTTTTTATGATGCGGGGGCGTTTAGAGAATTTGGTTAAGAGAACAATTATTTATATAAAAATTATTCACCTCAAAAATATAAATACTTATGTGCACAGAGTTAAATAGTTGAGAATTATACTATTAATTCTTTTAGAAAAAAAAAAAATCAGTGTTGAAGCTTTGCGGTTCTCAAGTAGTTATAGTTTCCCCACGCAGTTATGGTGCAGGAGAAAATGTGGAAATTTTAGTGCAAGACTGATAAGGTGCCATTGAAATAACGAGTAGAGCTCGGTGTTCTTAAGTTTATCAAATCCTTTACAAATAACAGCATTTACGAATTCTAAAGTTGTTCATCTTTTACAAATATATCTAAATAACGATCAGGATTGTATGAGTTCACAACCTCTCCTGATATATCCCAAATAATTTAATCTTGACAGCCGCTGTCTAAATTTAAAAAAGAAGGAGATATATCCCAAACAATACACTCTTTTAGAATGGAAAGGCTTATTGTTGCTACGCTGTAACTTACTTGTAGTCTGTAATAATACGATTCAATTGAAATGTGATTTTCATATTTTTAGAAAAGTGATTCCCACAAGATATCTTAGGATTCTTTTTAAATGACCAGAGCAAATATGTCGTTTGAACTACTCGTTGGAATGATTAAAGAAAAATTTAGGATATTTCATTCTCAGAGACAAATAATACAAGAAAATATACATATTGATAGCATAGCCATAAGATTTTTGAATGATATTTCATATAACAAGAAGTTTCATGGATAATTGTATAATACTCGTACCATCCCCGAATTTTATGAATAATTCATGTATTATTTGCAATTTATATCTGAATTATTCAAAAACTTGTGAACCTTTTATTTACCTTCTAAAATATTAAATATCAATAATTTAATATACTGTTTGCATTATAAAAACAGTCTTTTCAAAATTTTACTCATATAACATCCAAATCACAAACTTTCTAAAACAAACACACAATAAAATAGTTGCAGACTAAAAGGAAAGCTGGTTATAATAGTCGTCATCATCAAACTTGAACCATTTCTTCTCGACCTCTTTAAAGTAATCCAAAAACATAAGTACAATAAATAGGAAGAAGCCACCCGATGACCGTCCAAAGCCACCGCCGCCACCACCTCCGCCACCGCCACCGCCACGGTAGGGAGGAAATCCCCCACCACCTTGGTCTAATTTTGGGCCTATAACAAAAATATAAAAAACAACTTTGTCAAGAAATCTATGAATGAAGTATATCAAGATCAGAAGTAGAAGTTGTTCGTTTCAAATACAGATAGCCAGGAGTGCCTCAGCATTACAAATCTCTTACTGCAAGGCCTCCAAGAAACAGCATGGGAATATGTAATCACAAGTATGCTTGACCACCATTTTTCACTTTTGAAAATTACCCATGACACTTGGGAATATTACCCCACATTTCTTGAGTGATATGCAAATATGTCAAGTACTAAATCAAGGTAAACCAAATAAGGACTGACAATAAGACACCTTGGGTTTTCCATCCAAGTTCAAGCTAACCTATCAGTGCTAACTTGGAACCCAATAGACAATTCAGTCAGAAATTATACAGACGATTTGGAAAAGAAATGGTCATTGGAAAGTAGGCCCAAATTGTTGATATCATTTTTTGTCCCACAGGTCTGACGGCTGGATTTTATTTCTGAAAAACTAAGATATTGATGCTGTTAATTGACAAAACAGAGACACTGGCTTCTTTCTGCAAATCCAGTAATATTCCTGTGTGCAGTTTTACATATCATTTAGTATATAAATATATCTGATGATTTTAATACTTATGCAAAATCTTAAAATAAATTGCAACTAACATAGGTATCAATCAGTCCCAAGTGAAAGCATCATCTTTCTTTGTGATAGTTCTCAGAGATGTTTTGTAAGGAGAAAAGCTAATAAGAGATATAGCATACCTGAAGCGGGTGTGCGGGTTTTTTCAACTGTTTGTGTTTGAGTTCCACCAGTTGCAGCCTACAAAATAGAAAGAATTTATGTCAATAACAATGCCTAGATAACTACAACTACATTTTTCCATGTGCATCTTTTCCTTTGGTTTCATTTACATTGTTTTATCATTTTGTTTACTTCTTTTCCTTTGGAAGAAAATAGATGGCAGAAGCTTATGGACACTGTACTAGTAAATCACACTCTCAACAGCAATCTGACCATTGCCGTTATGCCGTTACTTGTCATATAACTCATAGTATTAGCAAAAAAATAATCTATGATAGAAGAAAAGCCGTTACCATGGCAGTGGGTCGTATCCTAGCTTTAGAAGGGATCCCCCTGGCAAATGAAACTGAACTTGGACTTGAAGCATTACGCGCTTGAATCTCCCTCCTTGCACCTTCATTTGTTAAGCCAAATAATTATCAGTAAACCGTACCATTTGAACAGCAACGTGAAAGATAAACACAAAGCAGATAGTAAAAAGTAAAGATGAAGATAATGATTATCATGACATGTGCCTTTGATTATAGGTCAGCCTCTTACATCGCGAAAATATAGCTTAAATTGCATGAAGCAAAAGGTTCAATGCAATCCATATATCATGTGGGAGTTGCATGCATGAAGTTACATACAAATTTACGACCCAGGAGAAGAACACACAAGGCCTAACAGGTAAGCTAACATTCTGGTAAGGTATCATTATGGATTGGCTGCAATTCTTGGGCATATACCTAAAAGAACCTAAGACAACGATTCTTTTATACATTAGTAGTAATCTAAACTAGTAAATTATTTAAACAAAAATATATATTATAAGGTAAATATAAGCAACAATTCTTTTACCTCTATATCCCCTGGGGGGGATTGCAGGTAACACTGGAGATGCACATGGTGTCCATAATGGATTCAGGATCACTGCCATTTTACAAGGATAGGCGAACCTGAACAGGTAACAATAATGATTCAGTTCGATAAAATAAACTCTGTGAAAGTGCCTAGTATTTTGGGATATTTTTACCAATTGAAAGTGTGTAGTATTTTCGCCTTGTGCACAAATATATGAAAATTAGTACTTCTAATTATTTAATAAGCCACTTAAGATTTCAATCAAGCCCACAAATATGGTGTACTTAAAATTTTCAATTATCAGCCCAGAAGCACAAGGCCAAGCCCAAAGGCACAATTCTTTTCTTTTCCAATTCTATAGCCCAAAAGCCCAAGCAAGCAACGCCCATTTCTAACTTTCTTAAAATTCTTCCAGCCCATTCCGAGAGCTCAGCAGAAGTTCACAACTTTCCAGTTTAGACCCTCTAACAAGGGGATATTACAGACTATTACGTAACAGTCTCAGACCAGAACACTTTATAGAAAGGCTCTTAGAATCGCAACTGGCATACCAGTATCCAAGAAAACACTAGTACCGACTAGGAAAGGAGGATAGATAAGGTTGCATATGAGAATCAAACAAGCATCGCCTTAGTAACACCATCTTTTTTGTTCATTTACAGAAAACCGAATACAAAAATTAACGGGGTCAACAAATCATCATACCCGTTTCGGAATTTATCAAAAAACATCACAGCTATCAATTACTTATGCAAAAACCCTAAATCTGGTGCAAAACGTATCAGTACGAGAAAGAAGCAACGGGACCACCAGAGTTTAGAAAGCATCAGAGGTCTCGTGTACTAAATTTTCATTTAACAACTAGCACACAGTTTCAGAAATTTAAAAAAGGTAGACTTGGGGCTAGGTATTAGTGCTACACAGCCAGGACCAAACCAAGCCGTTCAAATTAAACAATTTAAGCCATTTATGGCAAAATTTCTTTCAATTGAAACCAAACAGGAACAAGTAAAGAGAGGAACAGTACTACGACTCAGAGATCAAGCACCCGTACACTCGAGAGACAGCAAAGGGTGTCGCCGCTATAACCAGCCTCTTCCTTCAAGCAGGGACCTCCTCTCCTCCTGAAAAGAAATCGGTAAAAAAGAGAGAGAGAACTCGGGAGAGAAAGCAGAGTTGTAGCGAAGAGAGAGAGAGAGCGAGAGAGCGTGATGAGCGTGGTGATGTGAGGAGGCAGGAATAGGGAAAAAAATGGGTTGCTGGACTCACCGAGAGAAAGAGAGGAGAGAAATCGGGCGAGAGCCGACACGGGAGAGAAAGGATGAGGGAGGGTCTGGATCCTTCCAGGCACGAGAGTACCTGAGGAGATAAGAATTAACAATCTACAGCCGTTCATCTAATCAAGGGCGAGGAAGGGGGAGAGAGAAAGAGGAGCCTGACATGTGGGTCCCGGTGTCAAGTCCGGTTTATCTACACCAAGGTTCTAAATAGCGTTTGTAGCGGGAAGGCTAAAAAAAAAACTATAGCGAAGCATCGCTATAGCGGAAGCTATTCCAAATAGCGTTTTTTTTTTTTACATTTCGTATATTCAATATTTGTACTAAATATCAACATTATCTAAAGTCTCATAAAACAATAAATAACACCAAAGTAATTAAGAAATTATAATATTTATATTGAACCCGTACAAAGTTCAAATTGTGATTCAAAATATTCATAGTAATATCATAAACTATCGATTTTTTCTATTAAAAATATTTTAAGCATCATAATTCATAACATAATCTATTTTTTTTTCTATTCAAATTTCAATTTCGGTTTGAACTTTTTTTTATTCAAATTTCAATTTATATTCCCAATTTCAAATTGATTTATTTGTAGCAAGTAGCAACAAATTCAATTTCGGTTTGAGATTTTTTTTATCTTTATTTAACACCCATATAAATTGTTTAAAAATAAAAAAATAAAAAAAAACCCATATCGTATAGCGCAAATAGCGGACCGCTATAACGGCTGTAGCGTAGCGTTTGGGGTCCAAAAACGCTATAGCGTGCTATTTAGAACACTGATCTACACAATTGTTTCCTTGATCCGATAAGTTTTCTTGTATTTTATATCAAAATTCATAATAATTATTATTGTTGTTATAATTGTTATTTATATTAAAAATATATATATTAATATTTGTGTTGTTAATTTTTTTTTTATTTTAGTTATGAAGGTTTATGTGTATTATTATTGTTATGAGTAGAACTAGGGTGCTCCTAAGCTTACCAAGCCCTTCGTGAGCGCGACTCTAAAACCTATCGAATTGACTTCAAACGACATTTTCAAACCGTTAGATGTTCAATCTATATTAAAATGTGCATGGAGACCAAATTTTACATTTTTTTTGAATTGTTTTACTATTTATTAAGATGGTTTGAAAATCGTTGTTTTTATTAAAATTCTGCACCATTGGAAAACAGCGATTTTCAAACCATCTTAATAAATAGTAAAAAAATTCCAAAAAATGTAAAATTTGGTCTCCATGCACATTTTAATATAGATTGAACATCTAACGGTTTGAAAATGTCGTTTGAAATCAATTCGATAGGTTTTAGAGTCGCGCTCACGGAAGGGCTTGGTGAGCTTAGGAGCACCCTAGTTCTACTCTATTGTTATTATTTTATCACATTATTTGTTTAATTAATATCGTATTTTGTTATCGTTGCAAGACATAAGAATTATTTAAAACATCAAAATCTTAGAAATGGTAACTTAAAAAGTAAGATAGTTTTGATACAAAAAAAAACAATCAACTACGACGCCTCCTCTAAGGGATAGGAGTGTATTCCGACATTTTTATTAATATCCAAAGTTAATTACAAATTAATAAATATACCCAAAGTTGTTGGAAATTTATAAAAATATTCATACCGGTCATTTTCTAGTCGGTTTTCATTTTTTCGGTACCGGGCAGAAAATGGCCAGTACCAAATTTTTTTTTTTTTTTTTAGAGACTCTATGAATCAATAGCAAGATGCTGAAATCTAACACTAAAAATTCGATTTTTTTTAAATACTTGTTAGATTACTTTTTTAATATATAATTAGCATATTTATACTAAAATATGCTAAATTTCTTGAAATTATGTTAAATTACGCTGAATTATACAAAATTACTCTAAATTACAATAATTATGTTAAATTATGCTAAAATACGGTAAATTACGCTAAATTAGGCCGATTTTGTGCCATCTTTCATAAATCATAAAAAATAGTAAAAAAAATTTCAAAAATAATAAAAATTGGTATTCTACAAGTTCATTATATAACTAATTTACTGAGCTACGTAGATTGAATAATAGAAATGAAAATCTTAATCGGAAACTTCAAGTCAAGTTTTGAGGCTCTTCCCTTTGTTTTTTGGCAATTCTGAATTTTGAACTCTGACAAAGCAAGCACTAATGCATGCGTATTTTCTCAAGCTTTCCTAAAAGTGGTCATTTGCTGAAATCGGACACTCAAGCGCCGTTTTATGGTCGTTTGAACTTTCATCGTTGTTTTTCGCCTTTTCAGTGAAGATATCATCCCTATTTATATGGAATTTAGCGTAATTTACAGTATTTTAGCATTATTTAACATAATTTAGCGTAATTTTGTGTAATTCAGCATAATTTAACATAATTTCAAGTAATTTAGCGTATTTTAGTATAAATATGCTAATTATATATAAAAAAAAGTAATTTAAAAAAAATTTAAAAAACAAATTCAAATTTTTAGTGTTAGATTTCAGTAATCTCTAAAAAAAAAAATTAGTACCAGCCATTTCTGACCGGTACTAAAAAAATGAAAACCGATCAGAAATTTTTTATAAATTTCCAACAACTTTGAGTATATTTATTAATTTGTAATTAACTTTGGATATAATAAAAATGTTGGATCAAATTTTCAGTTTATCGAAAATCGGATCAAACTTTTTGAAATTGAACAGTCCGGATTTTCCACAGATCAACTCAAATTTGAGATATCTCATAGAATGTGAATTCAGTGTACGGGTGCACACTAGTTTCGGTTTCGGGTCCTTAAAGTCTCTCGTCGTACGGGAGCTGCAGCCTGCAGTGGATGGGCCTGCCTCTGCAGTGTCCAACGGAGGCTGGGGAGATATATGCAGTATTCTTTTTTTTTTTTTGTCATTGAATAAACAATTAATTCTATCATGTTTTATTTATCCTTTTTTATGTTTGCATTGAATAAATTCTTTTGTGATAATATAATTTTCGATAAACCCACTTGTTATATTTATGTTGCAGCACAAGAACAAAATATTTGAAAAGGAAATCCGAGTTTCTGATAAAACTCGGCTGATTCTCAGCAGGGCTCAAATCTCAAAGGAATAAACTTCTTTCCATAATTGCATGACATGAATTGGTATGGGCTCTAATCTCAAGCTAGTATTCCTGCAAGGTGAAATAATACCTTTGAGAAGCAATATATACTTACACTGAAAATGCATCAGGCCAATGTATGCCTAATATTAATATAGCATTAATAATTTATGTTGGTGCAGGTACAAGCACAACATCATGTCATCCTAAGTTCTGTTCTTAAAGCAATTGGTACCAGCAGGATTGCAGGAATCATGATCTATACAAAGACCAGGAAGGGTCTTTGTTCTCCTGTAATTTCTTTGTATTTGTATATTTCCTTCACTGGACTGTTCTTGGACTTGATTATACTGTAATCATAGAAGGAAATATATCAGTTTTTTTTTCAAAAATAATTGTTATAATAATGTGAATCATGCGCATGATTCACATTATTATAACAATTATTTTTGAAAAAAAAAACTGATATATATATTTTTTTTAAACTGTGGGTGCAACTGGTGCCAAGGGATGAATCAATACTGAGAAAAATAATCGTTGATTCTTTTAAAATTGAGGAGACAGCTATATCTGTACAGTTGATTTATGATGTGAAGGTTATTGAAATAAAAGTGCTTGGATTACCTTCGACATTCGAACCAGCTAAGATCTCCGAAGGGTTGGACCCCTTAGCATTTTCTTCAACAGATTACTGAGACTAAAGCAAAGAGCTCAAAAGTTATAAAAAATGGTCATGACAGCACTCGAGAAATGTGCAATTCTAGAAAGCAACGAAAAGAGCTCAAATTTGTATTTTCTAACTGGCCTCTCTTTAGTGTCACGAAATACTATAATCTCAAATAAGTTCCCGAAATACTTGATAAAAATTCTGCACCTCTGCATAAATCACAGGCTATTAACATATATAGATCTGACATCAACTGAATATGCCATTTTATTCCACCGGTGTAATCAATTAGGCATGCAAGCATCTGTATAATAGGTTTTGGTTGCAAATATTATTAAATGGTGGGTACAATTTTCAAACTTAAAGCTAACAAATATAATTATAAGAAACCTATGGTGCCAACAGGATTTGAACCCGGACCTTACCTACTATTTACAAGTCTAAAATTGTTTTCAGATCATAACCTCATAGGCTTTCTAACTTTCACCCTAGGCTGCTCAATAAACATGTATTAGTGAACAATTTGATGCTAACTAATTTCAGTTGATTGCAGGTCTAAAGTAGGGTAGCCTTCTCCTTGCTGAATAGTAAGCGGAGGCCTCATATTATGTGCCTGCCAAAGAAATGCAACAGTAGCCACTTATTTTAGGTTCTGCCTTTATTATCATCATGCTTAGAAATAGTCCTTTTATTTAAAACAAGCTAAAATATATTCAACAAACCAAGTTCATCCAAATCAGACACTACAATACTGATCCATTGCAGCACAGGCGTGTGCAACTGTTATGCACGACCTAGGTATACCTTTTGAACCTTGGTTAAAATTCTAGCTTTTTTTTTTTCAACCCTGCCCCCAAAAAGAATATTTAAGAAAATACATAAATTAAGACAAAATAAATTTATGGTTAGTATGATGGGATATGACAGAAAATTAAGCACTTACTCCAATTTCTGTGACATAACGACAACAAGAGCATCTGACAGAGGGGGCCCCAAAAGGGTACATCAGTAGCATTGAACATTGCCCACAAGTTATATTACCGACCTGGCAAGCTACAAAAACAAGCAAAAATCAGACAATGGACCCAAAAGAAAATAGGATTTACGACTAAGAGCAAAGAAAGGTATACGCAGGAATCATTTAGAAAATAAATTATGAAGTATCCATTATAAAATTAGAATACAAAGAGATATTACCTTCTAATACAAGATTGATGATTTGACAACAGGTGCATAGTACATGAAGAGCTCCACGTGGATAGGAGATAAGCTCATGACAACTACCACATACCATTTGGCCCATACCTAAGTTAAGACATTAGTCATGTTCGATAAATTATAAGATCCCTCCAATTATAGTTGCATATTAACATGAAATCAAATTTCTAAACCAAATTAACCACGAAATACATATACTTGCAGGAGATTTCTTTAACTACAGGACGAGATCACTATTAAGGCACTAGGTTCAATTCTACATGTAGTGTGAACTGCATGTAGTTGGTACTGCAGCTACACCAGTTATATACCAGTGAGAGCTCAATATCCTCACCTTAAGTTTTTTTGTTTTTTTCCCAGCATTGCAGTCTTTAATTGTACATTGAGGTTTAAAACTTTAATTAGCCATTGACATAGGAAGAAAAATAATTGAAATGAGAAAGGGACCCACCAGAAAGAGCGTCCTGAGATATCATTTCTGTTTGACTGGTTGGATCAATTGTATCATATCCAGGTGGAGCTTCACTGGTATCATATCCAGGTGGGGCTTCCTCCGGTGACTCAGAATCCCTTTTATCACTTCCAGGTGGGCCCATGTCTGTTGGTGACCTGTCAAAGGTCTCATCGTCACTCATTTCCATATCTATCTGCAGTGTCTCCATGACTTCCCCTTGATGTGAGTTCATCTCAGGTGTCTCACTTACAGGTGGGTACTTCTCAACCTCTGGTTGATACGCGTCAGGTGTCAACTGGCTTTGCATCTCGTACATGTTTCGAGACTTTTTCATTGATGGCTCATCTGTAATTTGGTTTGCTGGTGAGCCTGTTTCAAACGAGAGCATATCAGGAGTGTCATCTCTATTTGAACACGGAACTATCTCTGTTACTTGAATTGGTGGGTCCTGGATTTCTTCTTTAAGAGGTTGGAGCTGGTTGTGGTTGTCACGTCTCAGTTCAGTCATTTCTGGTAACGATGGAACCACCGATTCACACTTAAATTGTGGGGGAGGTGGTGTGGGAGGAGGTGGTGGTGGTGGCAGTGTTGTTGGATCAAGAATTTCAACTTCTTGTGGGGCCAATGGCGGCTGTGCTGGGCCCACAGTGTAATGGTCAGATGGGATTGCATCTCCAATGAGGCCTTTGTCACAGGTATTTTGGTTTAAACTATCATATTCAGATTTCACTACAATTAGTGAAGGTGTATCATGTACAATTAAAGATGGAGGTGGAGGTGGCAGCAGTGGTGATGGGAGTGGTGGCAGTGGATCCAAGTTTTCACAACTAGATTCAGGTAGTATTGATTCAGAAAGTGATGGTAGTGGAGGTGGTGATGGCGGGAGGCCAAGGCTCTCAGATACAGATACAGATGCAGATTCAGGTACCGCTGATTGAAATACTGGCACTGGTGGAAGCGGTGCAGTCTGACACTCAAATGGGGCTTCATTTCCAATCAGCCCTGGTGACGTCTCAGGTTTCGCCACAGTTTTGAAGGTTCCTTCCTCAATCTGTGTCTCTGGCTGATAAAATACCTCACTTAGCCTTCTAGTCCCCTCCAATTCATCTCCAATTAAGTTTTTCTCTGAGGCTTCCGAAGGTGGCGGCGGCGGGACCCGCATTGCTGGATCAAGAATTTCAATCTTCTGAGGACCCACTGTTAGACTTTCCATGGGGTTTTCATTTGATGGCTCTAGTAGAGGTCCTAGGGTTTTTGTTTCGGTTGCGCTGCTCACCGGCTGAAACGGGTCAACAGTCTCCTGCTTACATGGGACTGCCGCCACCTCCGGCTTAGGTAGATGAGGATGCAACTTCTTGCTTACATGTGGGCCCATCCCTGGCATTGGTTGCTTTGCTATTTCCTCTCTAAATGAGGCTGTCACTCGGTATTCATCGCTTCTACATCCATTTCCAATTGAGCTTGTCTCCGGCGGTGGTAGCTCGGCGGATTTATTATTAAATGTCGGTGGATCCCAGGTGTCATTTCCAGACATAACCGGATACGCATTTGGGTTTTCGAATCCAGGCGGGCCCGCGTCAGGCGAACTCGAGTTCAGGGGCTCGATTTGAGTAGGTGGAGATTCCGAAGGCGGTGGTAGTGGCGCAGGCGGCGGTCCGGAGATTTGTTCGAATCCAGGCGGCTCCATTTCCGGCGAACTAGATGAATCAAATAAAAAAGAGTGAGGCTATGGTGCTATGCATAGCACCAATGGCCAGTGTACTACGGCTCAATATGTGGCTAGTGTACTACGGCTCGGCTCAATATGGTACTTTTTAAAATCCTAATGTTCGATCCGACCGTTCAATGTGATATTCATGTGAATATGTACTTGCAAACTAAATTTTATATTTTTTTGAATTTTTTTACTATTTTTTTAGATAGGTAGAAAAATCAGTGTTTTTTGAAAATTCTGGACCATCAAAATTCTACCTATCTGAAAAAATAGTAAAAAAATTCGAAAAAATATAAAATTTAGTTTGCAAGTACATATTCATATGGTTATCACATTGAACGGTCGGATCGACCGTTAGGATTTTAAAAAGTACCATATTGAGCCGTAGTACACTAGCCATCCGTGCTATGCATAGCACCATAGCCTCACTCAATAAGAAAATGTAAAATAGAGTAATTTTTTTTTTTTTTTTGCCTCTTTCCCTCCCCGCCTGCTTTCTACCTTCTTTCTCTTTCACTTTGGGCATGTTCGGTAACACGGGAATTTTGTGAAAATGAGAATTTTTAATATGAAAATAGGAATTTCAATTTGTTAAAACCAAAGTTATTTAACTCATGGGTAAATTTAGAATATAGGTGTTCGGCAAATGCATGAGAAATTTGTTACACGTGAGAAACTTAACTTAATATTAGTTTAATCTATTAAAATTAAGTGTTGCTAGTTTAATTATGCTTGTTTAATAATTTCTTGTATTATTAAATTGTGTTTGTTTAATTAATTTTAGCCTTTGTATTATTAAATTGTTTTGTTTAATTGAGTGTTTGATTGTACAAGTTAATTTCAGTTTAATTAATTAAAAAGTATTAATTAGTATAATTCCTCTTTTAATTAATTAGTACTAAATTGTGTTTGTTTAAACAAAAATGTATTAAATTTTTAGGGGTAATAAACCTTCCAATTAATGAAGTTTCTAAAATTTCAGTTTAATTAATTAGTGTCTTGGTCAAATTTTTGTTGGCTTTGGTAGTTTAATGAAGCAACTCAGCGCCTTGGTCAATTGGGAAAAAAAACAGACCTCAAACTCAATGTTTTTTTCCCTATATAAATTGAAGCCGGTTGGGTAATAAACCTTTCTAGGAAACTGAAATGGAAAATAAAACTACGCTGCCGAACGGAAGCAGGGCAAAAGTATCAATGAAGTCATATTTCCCGTAAAAAACCATGGAAATTGAAGTTGCCGAACAGGCCCTTCGTGTGTGAACCAAACAGAGTTAAGGGAACTGATGTACTGCGAAAGAAAAACACGTAATCATTTAGGCATGTTTCATAATTGGAATTAACAAATCTATCACATTGCTGTTAGGTTAAATCGAATTAAAAAAATTTGAAATTTTAAAATTCAACAAATAAATGCAATCTATACATTTATTTTCATACACATAAGAACAGTGAAATTTTATAAGAAATAATTTATCAAATGGTTTAGAAATTGTCATAATTCGTAATTAAACAACATACGATATGATACGATATGATGTCACATGACACTCCTATTGAATGAGATTTTATACATGACCATTGACCAATCTATAAAACTAAACTATAAAGAACTAGTTTTGATCAATTATGCTCGAAATTTGGACAAAAGAATCCTTAATATATAATTAGATATTGAAATTTGAAAGGTTAAACTTTTCTTCATTCTCTCATAAAAAAAACAACGAGACTATGAAGATATGTTTTTCATGAATTTGATTTGAAATTGGTTACTAATCAGGAGCGAATCCTATATCAAGGTGGAGTAGGAACCGAGTTCAAATAGCTTATCAGGTTCAAACTCATTAACTAATCGGATTTAAATTCATTAACTAATCATATACTAGATAAAAAAATACAAGAAAAATAGAGCCAATCATATTTGACCAATGCAACAAAATTAATCAACTATCTAATAGATTTTATTTTTAATTTTTGTGCTAAAGATTTCTTACTGCAAATTTGCATGGAAGCGTACATTATGAGTGCGAAATCCAGTAAATTCAGGTTTTGAAGTCGAGAAATAAAAAGGTTCTGCAATTTGAAAAATCTGATATCTGACAAAAAGCTTCTATTATATTGAATTCTGAACTAAGGAATTAAATAATTAATGTTTTCGGAAGATGAAACTATTCAGAATTTCTATCAATATTTTTACACTTCAAATTCAAAATGTTTAATGTTAGTATTATTGATATTTTTATATTTCCAAATGAAAATGAGAATCATGTCATGTCTAGTGACTAAGGCAATTATTTTGATATTTTTATTTTTCAGTATGAAAATGAGAATCACGTCCTGTCTAGTGACTAAGTCAATTATTTTCAGTCCAGTGACTAAGGCCATTATCTCCAGTTGCATGTTCAAAATCCAGCCGAAAAGTTCATTGTAAAAATTTAAAGTTAGAAAACTTAATCCCATCTTTATCTTTAATAAAACCCCTTCCGGTATAAAAATTCAGCTTTAGGTGCCAAATTTTGTATTTTATATAAATGGAATCTGTTACAATTTTCATTCCATACGTATTGTATAATTGTATTACAAACTAATGTCTACGGTTCTTGCGTGTTATTTTCACGCGCTCAATGTTACAGTATTTAGGATGTAGGTAGGAAAAAAATGATACATCTAGTTCAAAGATGGAACTAAATTTAAAAGGAATTTAAATGTTTAATTTTTTTTATTTCCACTTTTTGCAATAGAAAAGTTCAAGTTTTCCTATTCAAAATGATGAAGAATTTTCAAACAAAATTGTGCAGCTTTTTCAAAATTAAAAAAACCTATATTAAAAAAATTCAAAATCTAATTTAATGTTAAATTAAATATAAGTAGGAATTCACCGACGATAAATTAGTTTGACAATTACCATGTGTAAAAGATAACTTATAATTTTCAATCTGACAATAATAATACTTTATACTGTATACACATCATTAACATTAAAATTAAGAAAATTTGATACAAGTTCCACTATTCATATAATTTTCATAATGAAAGGAATTTAATTAAATATCAAATACTTAAATTATATATATAACTAATACACATTTAATCCATAAAAATATCATGTCTATAATCTGGATTTCATCCTAAAAACCAACAACAGTCTCCTCTTTAAAGAATTCCATAAACTGTCGAGGGCTAATATGCAAAAGACCCCGCACTATTTTAACTTGTTTTTCTGGAATCTGGTAACAGAATCCATGGAGAGAAGCGGAGAAGCCGGATCGGGTCCTCCGCCGGTGAGTGAACTGCCTTTGCACCCCGCCATAGCGCCACTACAGTTTCTTCTTGGGAGATGGAGCGGTGAGGGAGAGGGCGGTTTTCCGACTATCAAATCGTTTCGCTACGGCGAGGAACTCTTCTTCTCCCACTCTGGCAAGGTTCTCCCCTCTTTTCTGGGTTTAACAGGGCAATTTTGACTTCATGCGGCGCACGAACCATATGCAGCGCTGTTTTGATTCTATGGTCGTGCGCTGCACGAAGTCAAAACTGCTCTGTTAAAATCTTTAACATCTTTTTCTCGCCTTGCTTCTCTTCTCTCTATAAATTTTCCAATTACCAATGGTTTCTTAAGTTATAATTTCAAAATACACGAATGAATCTATGAAGAAAGGGATAATATGCAATTGATTTATCTGTATCTACTTATCTAGCATTTTGAATTATTGTGGATTTGTAGCCAGTGATAGCATACACCCAGAAGACATGGAAGTTGGAATCAGGAGAGCCAATGCATGCAGAGAGCGGCTACTGGCGCTTGAAATCTGACGGCTCAATTGAGGTTGTCATTGCTCAGAGCACCGGCCTCGTTGAAATACAGGTTCTCTCTCTCATAGAAGACTTGATTAGTTCTTATTTGAGATTTTGATTACTTGTTTTTCTTGTGATTAGATAATTAGTGTTGTGTAAAGGTACCCAGGTGGCATTAATTTTTAGCCTAATTATTCAACTGCTACAATTACATTTAAGTCACTGGAAGTATATTAACTTTTGCTCTTATATCATTGTTTTCTGTTAATTCTAGCAAGCTACCTGACTGTTTTTCCTGTTGACCACTTAGATTTCATCACAGTTAGTTTTCATCTCAATTTAAGGGTATAATGGTCATTTATAGTAAATTTGGAATTGCTGTTTTATTGTTGAAATAAGCAAATATGGGTGGTAGGGAATAAAACATGCAAATATTTGGTTGTAAGGTTGTGGTCAGGCAATTTACTTTCTAATGATATCCTTCTGATAACACTCTTACAATTCTTTCTTTTTTAAAATCTACAATTATGTGCAGAAAGGTTCATTAGATGCTGAACATCGAACTATAGAACTAAAAAGTGAACTAGTTGGAAATGCATCAAAGGTACTCCCTATTTGAATTTGGATGTTCATATTTGTTCATTGTGGATAGCACAGATAGGAAACAGAAATTAAAAAAAGAACTTCAAAAATAGTAACACAAATCAGTAGGACCGTAATAAAAGCCATGCAAACATATGTTAATATACATAAATAAATCAATTTCCACTATAGAAAATCTTGTATGGTGAAAATCTTTGAATTAATGTTTTCCCTTTTTTTTTTTGACAAAATAGCAATTTTCTGGGTCCTTTTGGCTATAGTGCAAAACTGCAAATGAGTAGTTTCAGGAGGACCTTTCAATTGGTCATGCACCCTGCAAAATATCACACATACATTGAAACATCATAAAATACTAGAGACATACAAGGTAAACAATGTGTCACCCCAAATTGTGAAAATTATTCTGATAACACCTTCCCCTTTCCCGCTTATTAGAAAGGGATTATTCTAATAATCATGCTTCATAGGGACTCATGAGATATTTCATATTTCTTATTTGGTGAGGTGCTAAATGATATTCCTCATGTTATATATCTAGATCCTTTTACAAACACATCGATGGTTCTTTCATATAAACTGAGTAAAAATTGTAATTTCAATATGTTCACCAAATATCGGTTTGTTTTCAACAGGTGAAGGAAATAAGAAGAGTATTTAAAGCAACTGATAGAGAGCTCTCAAATACAGTTCAGATGGCCACAACTGTGACAAATTTAGAACCACATCTCCAGGCCATTCTGAGAAAGATCTGATGTTTCTTCCTCCCAAAATATGGAAACTTTTATTTTTGGCTTCCTAGAGCTTTAGCTCATACAATGTTCATCTGCAACACGTGGGAATTATAAATTTTATTCATTATTCCGTGAATTGGTTTATTCAGCTGGTCGATTGATTGACCCCATCATGCATATTAACTTATACTTGACTTCCCTCTGGTCTGGACTGGTAACAATGTTAAGAAAAAACAATTTATTTCTATTATTACTCTACAGCAATCTTTATCATTATTAGGTTACCTTCATAGAGGTATATGAACCATACTGGATTTACTAGACACCAGCTTATCCCTGATTCTGGCACTATTTTTAACCGATCATTGCTTCTCGGGTATTACAGCTGGATTACGCTTAACAAAATAAACAAGGACGCACAACACCATGCTGAAATGCAAAATGATATGCCCACATCACAATACACTAATAAAGTAGAACTCCAACATGTCTTTCCTCAGAGGAATACATGTCTAAATTGATCAACAAAAGAAAATTTGAACACTACAAATTCCTTGCTGGCTAAAGCAGAAACAAAAAGATAATAAATTTTCTCAAGTCTTGGTCTGTTCTCTTTTTTTTTTATATAAAAAGGCAAGATTGCCCGTTTAATTACTCATGAAACCATATGGTTCCTTCCATGCCATCAAAAGGAATTCCATCATATTCCCAGTTCTTTAAAAAATATTTATTTCTTTTATAAAATGAAAAAACTATACCATCTTTTGCAAACAACCTGCAATTTCCAACAGACTTTTTGTAATTTACAATATTTTTTAGGCTAATAATTTATAGAACTTATTTGAGAGGATTAACCAGATGAAAAACCAAAGTTAGCATCCACACCAATTAAATACCAGTAAAAGGTTTTCTCCTTCTGTTCTTTTTTGGTGGTGAAGTACCTTGTTGCATATCAAGTGTTAACTAAATCACCAACACAAGCAGTTAAAATGAGAGGGGACTCACCTGAAGGAGTAACCAGAATTCTCATTGAAAGTGGGGCCGGTGTCTCGGAATCCCTCGTATCACTTCCAGGTGGAGCTATCTCTGTTGGTGGTCTGTCTGAGATCGCCACCTTATCATCCTTACTGGTGTCTATCTGGGAAACCTCCATTTGTTCAACGCCAGTTGGGCCTGTGTCAGTTGTTCCACTTACAAGTCGGTTCATGCTGACTTCTGGCTGGCAAGCCTTGGTTAATTGGTCAGGCGTCTCGTGCACTGTTCGAGGGTTTGTGTCACAGGATTTAAGTTGTCACATTCAGATTCAAGCATCATTAATTCAGAAATTAGTGACAGTGGAGGTTTCGGTTTAGTTTGAGAAGGTTTAGCATGCATGGGTGTATTCTGTGGGTTCTGTTGCTCTTGCTAGGGAAATTTCTTGGAATTGGATTTGGCCTTGAGTAGGAGCCTTGCACAGGAGCATTATGTGGCATAGTTTGAGAAGGGATAACATGCATGGGCATGCTCTATTGGGTTACACTTCTAGTACCGCCTGAACTAGTTGGATTGGAATTGTAATTCTGACATGCCCGATTTGGTACAAATTCGACATATAATTCAATAATGCGCCAATTCATTCCTGATACTGCCATTTCATAAATCAGCTGCCATGCTTTATTATCATTGATTGCAAGTAAGGTAAAGAAGAATGGCCCGGTTGATACTGCATTATACCGAGCCTGGATATTTAATGAAAGCAGGTCCTCGGATAATTTTAAGACCTTATATATCTCATCTGTCACATCTTTAAAAGTGGTATGTTCAGTACCAGAAAATGTAATAGTTGGAGGAATATTGTAAGCCACTCCCACATGGTTAAACTGGACTTCACCTCCAGCATACACACTTACATACACACTTACAGGGGTCGTATTTTTAAAACAACCTGCAATTTCAAACAAAGAAAATTATACTAATGGACCTTTTGTAAGCATGATATGTTTCAGAGAATAATGTTTTTTTGTTAGACTTGCTTGAGAGATTTTACTAGACATAGATCCACAATTACCGTACAAACCAATTGAATAACAGTAAAAGCCCAAATTTGTCTGGATGAGTTTCTATGGTCAATCTTCAGTATTGATATATTTCTTGTTTTGTTACACTTGAGATTTTACTAGAGATAAAACCATAATTACCATGCATACCAATTAAATAACAGTAAGCGTTCAAGTTTCATTGGTCTTTCCTCAGTATATGTTCAAGGATTAATTAAGTCACTGACATAAGAGGGGAAAAAAAAAAATTAAGAGGATGCCCACCAGGAGTTATGCATGACGCACTTTGATCCTTAGTTCCTTCCTACGTATTCATATCTTTATTTTTGAAGTTCAAACAGTCGATTCGAATTGTACATCATGATCTTTGTATAAAAATGTGCTTGGATGTTAAATTTTACATTTTTTAGAATTTTTTTCACTATCTTTTTAGATAGATAGAAAATCACTACTTTTAAATAGTCTAGAATCTTTAGATCCAGTGATTTTGTATCTATTTAAAAAACAGTAAAAAAATTTAAAAAAATGTCCAAGTACATTTTCATATGGAGATCGTGTTGAGCAGAAGTGCTCCTAACAGTCTTTTGAATTCTCATTACACAGAAAAGCTCCAATGAGCATCTGAGACCGGTCACAGCCTCACAGGCACCACATCTACTAAGTGATTCCCAACAGAACAATTTTAATTCAGGTCGCCCTTAAAATTTCCTCCTTTCTGTATTCATGCTGTACCACTGCCACTGCCACATATATTCTTCTGTGCCTTGCTACACTAATAAAGTAGAACTCCAACAAATATTCCTGTCTGAAAATTCCTCCTCTCAGGTACCGCATACTAATCTGTGCCTTTCCTCTCTGTACTCATCGTCCAAATCTCATTCTACCGGGTCTGAATTTGAAATATACTCGCGGCACAAATTTTCACATTTTTTTATGGCAGATGACAGTGCAATATTTCAAGAACCCTATGCATAAGCTGTGTAAATATATGCTTTACAGACTAACAGATTATAGGTTTTACAAATTGTGGGAAGGAATTATCTTTCATATATGCCATCGCGATTCAAATATAAACACAGATGCACAATACCACAATGAAATGCAAAATGCCAACATCACAATACAATAATAAAGTAGAACTCCAACATCTTTACTCAGAAGAATACAGAAAGAGAAGGCACAAAAGTCTTGTAACAGTCTAAATTTCTCAAAAAAGTTTTAAGCACTAAAAATTCCTCCTTGGCTAAAAGCCCAAACAAAAAAGGTCAAATAAATTTAACTCTCAGTCTGTTCTCTAAGGCGACGAATAGTGCTCCTAACAGTGACAGCACTGGCCGTGCTGCAAAAAAGACAAAAATAACACACATTTAGTCATCAATTATAAACAAAAAAATACAATCTATAATCAGATAACAAGGCATTTCAAACTAATTTTGATCATTAAATATTCCTTAAAGATCATTTTATGCACAGAATTAACAATAGAATCCACAACTGGAAAAACATGTGAGGGAATCGACATGCATAACAAAATGGTTGATTATGGTAATAAATTGATTCAAGGGTAGATGCATCCAAACAGCATGCATAACAATTATAAAAATAGACAAACAAGAAGATAATATAGCATAGAACATACTTCAGTGTATAAGCACCACCAGCCTTAATTTTCCCACAGTCCTTGCAGCCCCAGATTCCAACTGCCTTTCTTTTCACAGCAAACTGAAATTTAAATAAACAAAATTAGGCTAATTTTTATTTAAAAAAACAAATTCACGTGTGCTTCTGCAATACCTAAAAAATCACAAACAAGTTATATGCAATACTACAAATACCCTGCAAACACCACATTGATGCTACATCTGCTTCACCACTAGAAATGATACCCAATTTTCTCCCACCTATCTCAATCTTAATCAGTACTGATTATGAGAGAGAAGGATAATTTGGTCTATCATTTTCACACATAAACCCCTAATATACATGACTTTTCAAATGTTCACCAGGAGGTCTCTAAAACATTTCTCAATTTGCATATTTTCAATATTAGCTTGTAGTGTTACAGACTTCTGACACAGGAAGGACAAGTTTGAAAATTTTCAAATACTTGGAAGCAACAACAGAACAATATTCTCAAATTTATCGAGGCAACAAGAACAAAACAAAACAAAACACAAACAAATAAATATTAAGAAAACAATATATCCAAACCAAAGTACCTTTCCACAGAACTCACAGAAGTACTTGGCATGCTGAGACACCTCCATCTTCTTGATTTGTTTTCTCAAACTAGCACCATACCTGGTACCTATGTTTCAAAAGAAGAAATTTTGATTTACAAAAAATACATACATGCACTTAAAATAAAACATGAAGAAATTCCACTGTTCCATTAATTAATACCATATTTGCCAACGATTCCAGCCTTCTTGGTACGCTTCGTCTGCACCATATAGAAAGTGCAGTGTCAATGTTAAATAATAAAAGGCATTTAATTGATAAAAATTGGCGCCGAATTTTCATGAAATTGGCATCCAGAAAAGATATAATATAGTAAACGCACTTGAGAAAAATTCCAAATTCAACCATAAGGGTTATATTCCAAATTCAAACAGATTATGATATTAAAGGTTTAAACTAGCCCTGTAATAAATAAATTACACACCTAAATCACATTGTTTGACATTGAACAGGTATTCAGAGAAAATTGTAGCAACGAACTTTTAAGTTTGGACCTAAACATCTGAATTAAGCATTGATGAGAAATGCTACGAGGGCATTGACTCCAACAGGAAGAACATAAACAATTCGATGCTTAAAATCAATAAAAAAAAAGGTGTAATACCAATTGTGTAACCTACAGATTGGATGCTGCCATAGAAAAACAAATTCTACTCTAAATTACAACTTGAATTAAAGAGAAATTAAAAACCTATTGAAACATAACACAGCCTAATAGAAGTAACTTTGAAGCAAGATATCATAATCTCTTCTACACTACAGTCTCTATACAATTTCTCAAAGAGAACACTTCGTTTCAAACTCAAATTGTTAAGCTGTCTATGGAATTAATTTAGAAATACAAATCTTCTTCCGATCACAACAAATATGCAGAAATCTACCGAATCAAAAGTAACACTAGATCAGATCGTACCATTTCGATGGATTCCGAGGGACTGTGGCGCCTAAACCCTTCAAGCGAGAACTAGAAGCTGGAGGCAGCAGGAATGATTTTACGGCGCGATTGCTATTTATATCGCGTGGCATTAGGGTTACCTTCGCGCATTTAATCAAGGCCGTCGGATTCATTAAGCATCAATACGGCATCTATGGATTCTTAATGGGCTTTACGTAATGTATGGAAAAAATTATATGGGCCCTATTTAGGCCCGAAAAGTAACTTTGAAATGTGCTTATGTAGACAGATCCACGGCCCTTCGGTAAATCAAAGATCAGAGTTGATATGTATTATTTCGTCCCTGCAAATCTGGGCCGTTTATTTCAGATGGAGCGGTCGAAACTAATCCTGACTGTATATTTGTCCATACCTGCCGGCTCTTGATCGGAATCTAAAATTTATTAAGGATTCGATGACTAATATGATTTGAGTTACTTCAAAGTAATATCTACCAGGTATATTTACAAATATAAATTATTGCTAGTCACATAACTTAGTCTAATTGGAGTCATTATTCTTTGATTTGTACGTTTATAAAAGAATATAAATGTATTCACTCCTATTAATCTATTATGCATTTTAAATACTTTAACTAAAACATTTAACATTGACCGAATACAATACGAAACCCACTACGATAATGAATGAACTGCATTTGAATCCTCAATTTTTTATTAGATATGGATCGCATATGAATCTTAAAAAGTCTTATTAGATATGGATCCATTCATGTCAAACCGCCTTGTAAATCCTTCGCCAGCACTAATAACAGGTACAATATAAGATCGTTTAATAATAGCATCAAGTACTTTAGAACAAACAGCATCCAATAAATACAGCTTAAGTTTCTGAAATTTAAGTAAAATTCTCTCATGTAATAGCAACATCTCTCTTATAAGTCCAATATATATTATATATTTCAAAATAGTGATTCTAAATCACCAAATTAAAACAGCCGAAATTCCTCAAAAATAACTAAGGAAAGTCGCCTTTCTCCTTTGCAATCTCCACAAGCATAGTGAGAAGAGCCTCGCACATCTCACTAGCATCGGCCTCGATCGGATCCTTGTTGAACGAAGAATAAACCATCCAAGCATGATCCAGTTTTCTGTCTAACCTAACCACAACCGAGCCCGGCACCTCTGCATCGCATCTCGTGACCAGACCGTCACTCCTTTCACCATATCTCAACCTGATTTCCAGAGAAAAAAATTAGAATTTTTCATTTTACCAGGACTAAGCATATAGAACAAAGAGCAGCAAAATTAAGATCACCACTCAACCTAATTTAGTAATTTTTATAATAATACAAGGATGATAATACATGACTCCTTATTAAATGGCGATAGACAATGGGTCTGTACCAGCATCCAACAGCCAAAAATTTGCTTTCTTTCCTAATATGATTACATTAATGCGAGTATAAGTAAATAATTTGAATTACTCTGAAACAACCTCAAATGAAGCGCACTGATTGCCATGGCAGCCGACAAAGGGATAACAACAGGAACTTTGGCAGTGGCTGAGAAGGAATACGAGTCATCGTATTGAGTGATAAATTGTGGTAAAGGGAGCCAGGGGAGCTCGGCATGTGCAATATGAGACATAGTTGCAAGGACACCTGGTGCTGAGCTGGCCTCTGTGTGGAAAGAGACAATCGGCAATTCGTCAGAAGGGAGCCTGTGTTTTGAAATGAAGTCCTTCCTCTTGTCGTACGTCAGATCCTCTAATGCCCTCATGTCACCCTTTTAATTAACCAAAATTAATGTATTAGTCAAATAACGTGGTGTATTTTTGTTATTTATTTTCTGTTTTGGTTCATTTTGTGATTGTGTGGGACTAAAGGCTTGGTGGTTGTTGTTGTTGTTCGTTTTGTGATTGTTCACTTTTTTTCTAACTGTATTGGGATCAATGCGAGTTTCTCCTTTTATCGTCTGTTTATAATCCTCTTGAAATTAGAGAAGAGGAGGACAACGTCAATTAATTTACATATGATGAACTCCAAATATTCTCTTGGGATCTATGTGATCCCTTTTCTTTTTCTCTTCTGTTTATAATCCTCATGAGTTAGAAGGCAAAAAAGAAAAGAAAAGAAAAGAAAAGAAGAAGAAAGCACCTTAATTAATTTACATACAATAAACTCCATAATTCTCCTTGCCTCCTTGTCAGCGATCTGGCCCTCTCTCAGTATATCAGATGCAATCGGGCTACCACCAAAAGGGCTCTGTACTAGTGCCAACCCGGCCACTTTATCTCTGAGGTCATACCAGTACAACGAAATTGCCGCAGCTGCATCTATACCGCCTTTGCTGTGCCCTAGTAGAAGTATTTTTTTCCCAGATCCCCAGTAGAGCTCTTCTATGTAATGTTTCAGTTCCCATGCATTTTTTTCAGTGGATGCCTGAACTAATCAGATGAAATTTAAATTGCCCACATACACTTTTAGAGGCACTTGATTATTTGGTTCACATATTAGTAGAGCAGAGGTGATAAAATCAAGTCCCATCAAAGCATTTATTTAATTTCACGATTGCATCTAATAGAATAAGTACTGAAAAGCATAGGGGAAGAATAAGTAAAATAGACACAGTAATGGGTAGAGAAAGAGAAGTAATTACCTCACTGTGTATCTTTGCAATATGGCATGTAAGACCCATCTTGGAAAAGAACCTTTTTGTATTGACAAAATACAGTGGACTATGATTGCTAAAAAGGCCTATTAAAAAAAAAAAAGATAATAAGAAAAAGAACGCTTATTCTTTGAGAGAGAAAATAGTAAAAGAATAAATGAAAGAAAACTGTGAAACACTACCAGGGACAAATGAATAAATTAGAGTGTTTGTCAGATTATGCATGCAATTTCAGAAAAAGAAAAGAAAAGAAGGAAGAAACAATAATCCCTACATCCTACCAGGAATAAATAAGTAAACCAGTGTGTTTGGCAGATTGTGCGTGCCATTTCTGAAAAAACAACAAAACAAAAATTAAATTACGTAAGGTAGATCAACAACACCTTACAATAAAGAGCAAATTAAATCAATAGCAGAACATATTGGTACAGATTTGTGTGTGTGACGGGGAGAAAAAGAGAGAGAAAGAAAGAACCAAAGGAAAGAAAATAGACCTGACATTATGAAGAAGTTCCTCGAATCGGGCCGTGCCATCGACAATAGGAGTTAGGCCTTCGGTCTTTTGTAGCCATCCAATATCGGCAGATGATCCCTCCAATGTTCTACTCAGACGATTTACCAACCTATACTTGAAAAATAGAAAAATTTAATGCATGATTAAAAAAAATATAAAAATAAGCAAATTGATGCAAATTGTGTTAACAGGGGTTGAATTGCCACTTCTTGATGCCATGCAGTTCAATATGGTGAGATGAGAGGCACACTTAACAAAGGCATATACACATGAGTGCAACCAGAAAATTGAGATTGCTGGATAAATAAGTATTATGTAATTTCATTTTATGAAGGGTGCTAATAATATATTTTTTTTTTTTGCAAAAAATTAAAAAATTTAAAGGATAAAGTTGAAAATTTAGAATATTTTGGGCAAACCTCATTATGCATCTCTTATTTTCAGTAAGGAATTAAAATGAAACATTACAGAACTATTCTCTCATACTGTACAGCACCCTTCTTCCAAGTTCAAGCTGGCTGGCATCTAGCATAGCGCTTATAATAGAAATTTTAAATCGTTTACTGGAATAAGAGAAACTAACACTTGTAACTTTTCTCGAATTTCTGTCGCATAAATAATACAGTAATCAAAGCAAAGAGTCACAATTTTACAGCCCAATATGAGTCCAAATGAAGGGGCCAGAAAGCTGTATAAGACATAACACCAAAAAAGCATGAGGGGGGATTTGTTTCAGAATAAAAAATAAAAAGTGAAACTCCTCTTTTTCATAATTTTCAGTTAAAACATGCCTCTTTTTAATCAACGATATGGCCTTTTGAATACAACTGTAGGGCCAATCTTGCACTATAGCATCAATAGAAGCCGAAGAGGCTTCAACAGATGAAGAACATTCACCGAACAATGATTCATAATCACAAGGATTGCTTTCATAATAATATCCGAATGCATCCTCTACAAATAAAATTCAATTTTAAGGAGTAAAATTAATTTGATGATAGTATTAACTTCTTTAATATCCAAGGTTCCTATTTATTAATTGCCCGATAGTTCTAGCTGTCATCTTATTTACCAGCCACTTCAGAATCTGTTGCTAGTAAAAAAAAAGTACTAAACCATACCAGAACGATCAATCCAATACTAAATTAAATTTTTTTTTTGTCATTTTTTGCTTCTTTTATAGTACAATGGTTTTGTGAATTTAGCACCAAGATTCTGATGCAAATTCAGGCCAATGAGAAGAGAAATTATTTGTTAAGACTGATTCCAGGCCTTTTGTCAGAAAATATTGAATTATTTTAAGAACACATCTTACCTAGAAGTTGAACAAAACAGTGACCTACTTCACAAGCTAGATTGAGAAAACGATAGAAACAATCCTCCATTGGTTGCTCCGATAGCGCATAAACAACACCTTGAACCTAATAACACCTGTGCAGTATTCCATGGTTAAGCTTAAATTTACCTAAGAAATTGTTAAAAATGGTACTTCGACTGGTACTAGCACCATCAAAGTCAATACTTACCGGTTCACGCTAGCTATGATTATAACCAGTACATTAAAGGAAGTCCAGAATGCACCAAAAAACTAAAGAGGTATAAATTTATGGTTAAAAAAGTTTTAGGGATTACTCGCTACATGACAAAAGGCAGGGTTTTGTCACCATTAAACCATTGTTCTTCCAGTTATACACTCCTGAACAAACAATAACAAAAGAATACATAATTAAAATAAAATTATACAAACTAGACTGTAAAATGAAGTATTTTTCCGTGAAAATAAGTTGAATTTCTTTCCCTTTGAACTAACAAGATAAAATTTTGATAGATGCAACCAAGAGTGAGTTAGTTCATCTCTCTCTCTCTCTTTTCTGAAGAAATTTTGATAGAAACGCCCAAATTAATTAATTTCATGTCTTATTTTTTTAACAAGATCGTCATTTCACTAAACTGAACTAAAAATTTACAATCTTTTTTGTCTATAAAAACCATAAGTATCAGACGAGAATTGTGATATGAAAGCAAGATCGAGATCCACAGGAAATATAACTCAAACAAAGATAAAATAAGCCTTGCTAAACTGGTACATTCAATACCAGAATATTTGAATGCTAAATACAGAAGAGTGCATACCCAAAATCGGGAAGGAGAAAAGAAAATAAAAATGCATGTAAACAGATCAAATTTATAACCTGATAAAGAGAAATACTGTAAACTAACCGACTGGAGAAAGAAACCAAATTGAAGGAGAAAAGCCGCACCTTCTAGTAGTGGAGACAAAAAAGGAGATACTGTTGAAGTGGCCATCTTGTTATTATTTGGAACGGAGGGGCAAAATCAAAATAAATTAGAGAGAAAGCGCAGTGGCTTGAACTTGAAGCAATGAAATTGGGAGTGAGAGATGAGGTCGCTTGTCTGCAATTTCTACAAGATGTTATTAATTTACAATTTAAAATTTTCCAAACTTATTTCAAAATAAAATATCAATATAAATATAAATTTTGAAGGTAGGGATGTACCAGTTAAAATGGCTTCAGCTGTCAATAGATGGTAGTTTTGTTTTTATTTTAAACCTTAAAAATTAGATTTTTTTTTTTTGTATGATTATATATGATGAATGAAATTGGTACATCTTTCTGTCTTTTTTATTCAATTATAACTTTTATTTATAATGTGTTGACGAGTATTTACTAAATTTGATTTTTAACTTTCTAAATCTCCAATTGTTGTTCAAAATTCAAAATTAAGAAAATATTATGATATGGTTTAACGATTTCATAATTGATAATAGTGGATCATCAACAAATTTTGACACAACTTTGTTATAATGTATTTGATTGAAGTTGAAAACATTTATTGCAATTTGTTACATATACATATATATTTATTGGCACTGGAAAAAAAAATCAGATATGGAAGTTTCATGTGATGAAAAAAAGTATTATTAAAAAAATTATTTAATGACATAATATATGGAGTTAATTCTAGGAATGTAGTGGGACAAATAAGAGTAAACTTGATTATTATTTATTACTGTGATAGGTAAGTTTAATTCTAAACTTAAGTACAATTAAGTATCAATTTTAGATGAGCATGGCATCCACTTAATCAGAAACAAAGTTTCGATATGTTTTTAGAAGAAACTAAATTTATGAAACCAACATAATTATAATGACAAAACCAATCTTACAAATTAAAAATGAATAATTAAGAAAAGAAAAATGAAATATTTGTTGAGCATATAAGTATTTTTTTACTCTTTATTCATGTATATATTATCTCTAAAATAAGAAAATAGTGATGCATTTTATTTTGTCCAATGCTAAGATTTTTCCTTGTATTTAAATTTAGTTAAAATGTGAATCTATCAATTATTCAAAGAAAATAACCGTCAATCGAGATTATTAACATAGTTAACTTCGAACTTATAATTTAGCATGTCTCGGCAATCTATATGTAAATAAATTATTTTTCAAATGTTGTATTGTTTAAAAAAAAAAAGAGAGAATCACATGCAATCATTAATAATCAAGCAGGCAAAAGAATAATATGCTAGTTAGTAAATTAAAATCAAATAATTGTACTCCGTAAAATTATCGATTGCAGAGGTTTAACAGAGAAAAGGGAAGATACGGTAACAGTGTATAAAGTGATAGCAGCAGATCGTTATCCTGTCGTGGCGTTGATTTTTTATTGATCGTTATCCTGTCGTGGCGTTGATTTTTTATGAAATTCCGATATACAGGTTGATATCTCGTTCCATAAATTCATATACTATGATATCAAAATAATAATCTGACTTTTGAGTGCATGAAAATTCAAAAAAAAAAATATTTGTGAGACATAATAAATTATTTCTTCTTACGAGACGGGACAAATTGTCCCATTCTATCTATGTTTTAAATTTTCACCAAACCGTTTGATCTGAGATATTTTATTTATTTATTTTCAATTAATAAAAAAAGCGGCGTTTAGGCGAGCCTATCCAGAAAGAGATGGTCAAAATGACATGCTGGCAGGGATCAATGCAGAGCTGTTAACTGTCTCCAAAATGGCTCCTTCAGTCCTTGTCCGGAATTTCAAATATGTATTTTTTTTTTTTGCTTTTTTTATGGGGAAATTGATATTAAAACAGTGAACAGAAGATGTAGAGATATTTAGAATTATTTTTACAGATAATTATTTGACAACGGAATATTTAGTTATGAATTTGATATCCATTGACAACAACTTAACTTGATAATTTTGACAATATTATCTCACATTAACTCAAAGATTTTAATAAAAGCAAAAGATTTATAGCTATGTTGTCAACTTTTAGATTGATTGTGTATCATTTTATTACAATTTGAATATCGGTATTTGATCCAATGTCTTTAAATATGGATCGTTGTAATTTTTGAGTCATTTAAAAAAAAATCCTTATTTTTCATGTGTTGATATGAATAAAATATAAATTATATTTTTAACTGTTGGATTTAATAACTATGTATAAGTATTATTTTACGGTTGTCAATGAAGTACTACTCATATTAATACTAGGTTTATATATACACATATATATGCCTATATAAATTACCGTGTAAATTTTAATTAAACAAGATGTAATACTTACTAAAAAAAAAAAAAAGTAAAATTTGATAACCGAATAATAATCCTGAAGCAGTCAGGTCCAATTCAATATCGGATTGGAAGGTAGAAAAGAGGAAGTTTAGACAACATATTGAAGGAATAATTAGAGCAAATCTTTGAAGTAATGCAATGGCTCTTTGGTAAAAAAATAATTTTTTTTTTCTATTTTATGATTTTCTTGCGAGACAGTGGTAATACAGAGATTGGTACATTAGTCAATGATGTTTTTACTTTCATGCTGAGACGGATAACGGTGCTATTATGAGACAAAATTAAAAGGTATGGAGAATGATATTTCAATGTTGGTTAGGTTTGTGATGCGTTGCTTTGTTTGGCAGAGGCTAGAATAATGACTACAGAACTGATTTAAAATTTGTGTTTGACATGTACACAGTTCAAACATATATTTTTGTACATGTAATGTTTTGTTAAAATTTATAACTTGAATTTTCATTATTGTGCGAGGTTCACCTCATTCAATGTATGAAATGAATATGTTATATGATTTTGGGTGTTGAATTTTTTTGTTCATCTTTCAGAGTTGTGTTATATTTGATAGTTTCCATCTCATTTAATAAGTTCAGCTCTTTCTCCAATACTCCCAAAAACAATTGTAGAGTATAGGGTAAAATATTTTTCGATCATAATTAAGAAACCTAGAGAAAAATCACATTGATTTTTCAATGAGAAACATGAGTCGTTCATTCACTAGTTATTCTATCCATTGTTTAGTCACGGAGAATTAACTTAATAGATCATTAAATATTAGTCATAACCAGTTAAATGCTAAGCAAGATAATTAGCTAGTTGTTGAATGGTGCAACAAATACGTCAGAGATAAATCAAAATAAAATTTCTAACTTTAGATTTGAACTAAATAAGAAAATTACGTTGTTAACTAAAAATAAGTTGTGTGTGTATAAGTACGTACTACTTTATATTTGAATTTTGAATGTTGTGTCATCAACATATAGAGAGATGGGCTATGGTGAGTTGCGAAGTAAGAATCTTGTTTTATTTCATGCTCATATCTCTGTTTTCAAAGACTAAATAGTTGATCCGACCCGCTCAACAAGATATCCATATTGAAATGTGCTTGGAGACCAAATTTTACATTTTTGGAAATTTTTTACTATTTTTTTTAAATATTTCAAAATCACTGTTTTTTATGGTCCGGAACCATTCAAAAACAGCGGTTTTCTACCTATCTAAAAAAATAGTAAAACATTTCCAAAAAAATGTAAAATTTGATCTCCAAGCACATTTCAATATGGATATCTTGTTGAGCGGTTAGGATCAACTGTTTGGTCTTTGAAAACGGAAATATGAGTATGAAGTAAAACAAGATACTTACTTCGCAATTCACCATTCAAGATATATTTGTTAATTAACAATTATCTGCTCGTTCTTAACATTTAGCTATAACTAATTAAAATTTCAAAACAAAAATACTTAAGAGGTGAAAAGTGGGTGGACATAATTCAAACGGACATCATTGCATAGCTCCAATTTTCTGAATCAAAATCGTGTGATGTGAAAAATTAAATAATATTTTATACGAGCATTTATGTCTTATTTTTTCAGGTATACATTATTATCCGCAGCTAGAAAAAAAAATACCAAAGAAAATATAAAGATATCAGGATCTATAGTAATACTACAATTTCTTGAGGAAAAAAACTCCAATCATTATAAAGTTGATACAGTTTTTACCATACATGTCTTGTCCTAGCAACTGAGAAAAGTGAGAGTATAGGCGAGCATAATCCTCTTAAACATAGAAAATTTATAATCTTGTTCGTTAAATTTGTAAATTTTTACATATATCAATAATTTTATTATACTCTCAATTTGAATTTTCTGAGCTCATCCCTGAGATTTGACCCATTTATACTAATTCTTTTGAAAACTTCTTATAATTTACATTTTTTGAGTAATTTTGTTGTGGCAAAAAGCATAACCCTTTTGCTATTCTTTTTAAGATAAATCATTTCCAATGATGTCTCCTGCTTCTCTCCAGTTTTTTTTTTTTAATTATTTATTTAGGATTCTTCTCTCCAGTTTGCCTCTCCTCCGTTGATTTACATTTTTCTTCTCGGTTCCTTCTTTTTTGGACTACCGGTGTTGTGCCTTAAATTGGGTAAATATATTAACAGATTAGTATTGGCTTCATGCAGTGTATGAGCTATAGAATCAAAACGGCACTTCACAGTGTTTGCACGCTGCATAAAGTCAAAACTACTCCGTAAAAATCTTTACCCCTTGAATTGCCTTGGAACTAGAAAGTCGGTGAGCTAGCTTTTGTTTTTTTATTGGATTTATATTGTTACCTGCTGTGCAGTGTCTATGTAACGGATTGCAAAGTCTGTATGTAACGTATGAATTTCATTGATGAAAATTGCTTCATTTATTTTGTTGGGTGATTCATATTTATTTGATATTAACCAATATTTTGTTGGGTGATTCATATTTCTATATATTGGTTAATATTTTTCTTACTGAATTATTTTTTTTTTAATGAGAGGATTGTAGGTCAAGCCACCCAACACTCTTTTTAAACCCTTGTT
Organism: Carex kokanica; assembly: GCA_025461125.1. Classification (NCBI taxonomy): domain Eukaryota; kingdom Viridiplantae; phylum Streptophyta; class Magnoliopsida; order Poales; family Cyperaceae; genus Carex; species Carex kokanica. The sequence continues at coordinate 117,769 of JAJGRX010001128.1, read as the reverse complement.
ATTACAATAAATGATTTATTTCATCCGGGTTTCAAACTCATACCTCCCGTATCAGAGAGCATGTGCTTTTACCACTAGATTAAATGATGATTCTTATTTTTCTTACTGAATTAACAATAAGTTTCAGAACAAAAGAATTATTTCATACTTATTCTTCTCTAATCGGATGATCATCATTAATTATTATTTTTATTTTACAAAGTATGATGTATTGAAAAATTGCTATTCCAATTTTCAGAAGTCCCGTGATCAAATTCTCGTACAAGTTTTTAGATTAATTTGGAAGCAATTTTGATTTTAGTGCATCTTTGTGATAATTTTTGCATATTATATCAAAACTGAAGCTAAGATGAATATATCGATTTGAGTAGAACTAGGGTGTTCTTAAGTTCATCAAGTCGTTTTGTGAATTCAATTTTAAAATCTATTAAATTGGTTTCAAATATCGAATCCGAACAATTGAAACTCATCTACTTTATGAGTGATGCATCTACATGCAAATTTTTTTATAAATTTTGAAATTTTATATAGAATCAAGTGGTCAAAAGATATTCAAAAAATGAATGCATTAAAACTAATTTATAAACCTTTTAATTTTGACTGCTTGACTTTATACTAAATTAATTCGAAAGTTTAAAATTTTCGCATGTAGACGCATTACTCTAGATGGACTTCAGGTATGAATTTGTTATTTGAAGTCAATCCAATAAATTTTAGAGTTGAGTTAAACAAAGACTTTGTTGAATTTAAACACCCTAGTTTTACTCAAATTGATTTAGGAAACAAGCTACGTTTTTTTTTTTTTGAAAATCGGACACAAGCTACATTACTTGTTTCTTTCTGGGTGCGGAGCAGTCTAGCCGCTCAGAAACAAAATTAAAGGGAACAAGAATCTTGTGCGTTCCAATTAAAACAATGATGTTTATTTGTTGCTTTCCAATTAACCACTCAGAATCAAATTAAAAAACTGTATTTTGTGTGTTCAGTTCTTGATTTTCAAAATTGATTTTTAGAAAGAATGCTACCAGTAATCATTTTCACTTGAAATTAAGCTTGCAATTTGTTTTGATTGACCCAGTCCAAATTGCATCAACAATTGACATAGCTTAGCAGCACTCAAACTTGCCAAGATTTTAGTTACCACCTCAAACTTTTAAAATTCTGATCTTACCACTGTTTTAGGAAAAATTTAAAACTTGCCACGTGTGTAAACTGAATTTGTGCACCATTCTTTTAGGCATAATTTTTTTTTATAGACAGAAACTTTTTTGGTGCGTTTTTTATTTATTTTTTTTAGCAAAAATTTTTTTGGTTAGTTTTGATCAGATTTTTTAGGTTATTTATTTAGGACAAGAAAATCGAAATTTAGATCGAAAAAAACTTAATCAGAAACTTCAACTCAAATTTTGAGACTCTTCTCTTTGTATTTTTGCAATTCTGAGATTTCATTAACTCCTATGCAGTCAAAATCAATATTTTTTTCTCGCAAGCTTTCTGAAAAGTTGTCATATGCTGAAATCGGATGCTCGAGCTCCGATATACACTTGTTTGAAGTTTCTTCGTCATTTTTCGTCTTCTCGGTGAATATATCGTCTCTCTTATAAAAAAAATTGACATGTTATTGTCACAAATTCCACTTGGAAACCAATTTGGCTTGTAGCAGTTAATGTAGAATGGATTTACATGAGCTCTGTATTTGGTTATTTTTATTTTAAACTTTTGTGTCTATTTTTAGATTCTTAAGATATTTTTCAAATGTGTATGATTATATTCTTAAAAAATAAGAAGCTTTGATACAAATTACTCAGAATTTTGATGCTATACAAATTACTTAGAATTCAAAAAAAAAATTATGTTTAAAAAAAAAAAGTTTGGTCCAATCTGCACACCAAATAAAAATGGTGTGTAGACCCAGTCTGCGTACGTGACAAGTTCTAAATTTTGCATCAAACGGTGGTAATGTGGGTCTGTGCACGTGGCAAGTTCTGAATTTTACATCAAACGGTAGTAATATACGACTTGTAGACTTATTGAAGCTTGAGGGGTAACTAAAAAAAAAACTTTCGGTCAAACGTGATATTCTCATGTACCTGTCGAATATCTCTGTTATAAAATTTCTCATGAATTTTTTTAACTTACAAATTAATATTTTCCATTCTCACATCGAAAAATTCGATGTCCCATAAAAAATCCTATTGCCGAATATACCCATATGATATTATGAAAATAAAGATACAGCCCAATTAAACATATTTTAAAGCAGCACAATCAACTTATCTATTTGACAGATTTTCTTCTTTTATTCATTGTTGACATCAGTCTCAACTGTTTCTCATCTGCTACCTCTATTGCTTTGATTGATTGTTCATACTCTTCTTTATTATCATCACTATAGACCACACAAACTCTCTTTTGTCAAATGCCTCCTTATTTTGACCACCCCCCTTCTCCTTATTTTCATTTTCATTTGGGTTTTAAATTTTAATGGGTTGATTAGCTTCAAGTTTTCGCATGTCTTGCAACAAATCATGCACTACATCTTGGTGGGCTGCTAGTTCATACGCTTTTTAAGAAAAAAAGGAACTAGGATTTTTAACAAAACTATGTAAAAAATGAAATCCATTTGCTCTTCTCGATTGAACAATGAAATCATTCATTTTGTTTCTTTGTTTGGTATCTGTCTTCTAATGGAGGTAAGGAGGAAGATATGTAAGTATTTTGTTGGAAGGAAGTGCTAGAAATTGCTGTGATTTTAAATTACTACAAGTCTACAAGAGCTTTGTACATAACTGTAGTTGTGATTATATCTTTTGTTCTGTTGGTTATTGTGCATAATTTATTGTGGCAAATGACAATTCTGACTATAAGACTAGCTTAAATGAATAGTTGAGATTCTATCCATTTCAGGGGTCAGGTACTAGAGAGAATAAACTCCAGAACTACCATCTGCCTAATTGACAGTTTCATAACCAAGCAGATATTAAATTGGTGTAAACAAGCATATATTGATTTTCATGCTCTAAAAATTTCCAAACAATACTAATTTATCGAAAATAAAACCATAACACAAAACTAATTATCAAAATTTAATGCCTAACAAATGGCAAATATGAAATGTCTTAAGCCACAAAGAAAGGGTCTACAAAAATACATCTCTACTAATTTCATCTTACACCTTGGTCTTAATTTTTTTCCCCTTTTTGACCTCCTTGACAGCCTCCGAATTCTTCCCCTTTCTCTTCTCTTCCCTTTCCATCTTTTCGACAATTTCATTCGATAGTTTTCTATCAACATTACCTATTTTCTCCTTCTTTGTTTTTGTTTTCGCACAGTTTATCACTTCAATCTCAATATTCTCTTGCCTATTTATTTTCTTCTTGGTCTTCACCTCCATTTCGAGAACGTCAAACTTCTCTCCAGCACCACCCTTCTTTTGCTTGAGCTTCACCTCTACATCACCTCCAGTCCCAGCTTTCTTTTTCTTCTTAATAACCTCTATCTCATCGAGGTTAGTCTCACCTCCAGTGCCTTCCTTTGACCTTTTTTTCCTCTTTTTCCTCTTCTCTTCCTCTCCTTCACCTTCACCATCTCCTTTAACCAACTCTTCACCAGCCAAAGGAACTCCGTCCATGTACCTAACTCCTTTCTTCTTCTTTTTCTTCTTCTCACTCTTCTCTTCAACCACTTCGTCTCCATCTAAAACTTCCTCAGCACCTGAATCCTCTCTCTCACCAATCTCAATTTTCAATCCGATTTCTGGCACAGACTGATAAATTGGCAAAGCCACCGAGTCAACTGCCTTCAAATTCAAGGACCTCACATTTCCCCATTTCTTCGGTATTTTCTCTACCGCCTCATCAATAGCTGCCATTACATTGTCTACTACATGTTCGACCTCCATGGCAAGCCTCCCAACCCTAATCGCACAGCATGTACCCGATCTGAGGTAAAAGAAGGTCGAATTAAGAATCCTCTTGATCTGATCCTTCCAGCCCACCCTCGAGAAATTGACCGGCAGAGGATTCTTCTTTTTCTGAAAGAAACTTTTACCTAGAAGCCGAGGCAGCAAAGGAAGGATCTTTTTGTCGGCCAGGAACAGGTCATGGGACCCGCACAACTTGCGGCGGGACTCGAAGGCGCGATAGTCAGTGCGGAGAGTGGAAATGCCAATCACCTCAGAAATGGGGAGGTTGCATTCCTTGGCCTCCTCTAGAAACTTCGAAGGGGGAGGGGAATCAGCAGAGCGATCGTCTATTATGAGAAAAACAGATGGGCTTAGAGTGGGGTCGGAGAGAGGGAAGATTGGGTGGGGAATGGAAAGGAAGAAGGGGTTGGTCCGGCAGTTGGAGGGGATCCGGCGGAGAGAAAGGAGGAGCACGAAGAAATCGTCGCGGTCATCGAGGAGAAGCTGTGGTTTGGAGGCGGCGCTCCGGCCATGCATCCACTTCCCCAGCGATGCCACAGCGGAGGACACCGTGTCGCGACTCACCGGAGTAGTAGACATTGGAGGAGGCGGCGGCTTGGGATTAGGGTTTAAAGCGGGATGGGATGGAGACGCGAGGTGGAGACTGGAGAGAGGCCTCTAAAACCCTAGAGGACAAAAGTTATACTGCTTGAAAAGAGAAATTCTAGTATAGACTATAGAGAAAGAGAGTTCAGAGGAAGGAATGTATCTGATGTCTTACTTCGGGCCTGGAAACCTGTGAGAATATAAGTAACTGGATTTAACGCTTATAAGGCCTATCTAACGAGACATGTTTTAACCTAGTGACTGAAGAGATTGGGTTGTTGAGTTTTATAAGGCCATCTAATGAAACATGCTTTAACCTCATCAAATGTTCTATTTCGGAGTGACTGAAGAGAATATAAGTAATTGGGCCTTGCTTATTGGGCTTTATAGGGCCCATCTAATGAAACATGTTTAACCTCATCAAATATTCTATTTCGGAGAGAAGGAAGTCTCCACCCTTTTTTTTCATTTAAGGGCCTGAAGTTCAGTTAAGTTCACTAATCACTAGAAACAGAAACCAAAGTGAAGGTCTCATCTTTCACAAAAGAGCCCTAGAATGACAACAGCTTCAGCTTACTATTGTACAGGAAATTTTCTATCAGGTCCTAATGCAAAAAATGGAACAGATTGACAAATGACACTGACATCCGCTCGAAAATAAAAATAAAAATCAATCAGATTTTGCCTCCAAAACCTTGCAACCCAGCAAACAGGAGATAAATGCATCAAGGCATGCATAACGAATTTGCATCTCTTTTAAATTCCATTGCTCCCAGTTGCTCTGAGTTGCTCTCTTCGATTTGTCCAATTCAAAACCCAGAATCTCTCGGGCATAACCCTTCAGACCCATGCATTTCTTCATTTTTATTTCCAGAAATGCATTGCATGGTTTTTGTAGGTCCACGGACTTGGTGCATTTGAGCCCGTAGTGGCCTTTTAGTTTAGCCAAGTCTTCACCAACCCCAACACCTGGAATTTGGAGTGAATGGATCAGGGTTTGGTAAAGCAAGAGTTGTTCAATAAATTTGCAAATAGGGTGTGCAAGCTGTCTACTGGACGATTGTTGTTTTTTTAGTGTCTAAATTTTACTCTTTTGGTGTAATCAAATGATGTAGTTCTCCCTTAATTATGCCACATCATCACTTGACCAACTCGTTGACTCAATGTTATCTACAAATGCGGCATACACAGTACATTATGTATACTGTACTAATCCTATGTTACATTCTTTTTGTGTTTATTGCCAAATTTACCATCATTTTTTCTTTTTGGAGGCCTCTACATATTCAAACGTATGTCTTTGCATGTTTTGCTGTATCTATCATGTCAAGCCATCAGACTGACCTAATTTTGATTGGCTTTAAAAATAAAAATTGCTAAAGCCCAAACAACTAACATCCTGGTCTTAATCATACCTACAAAAGTAATCATCTCATCAAGAAGAAATGCCTTGAGTGAATCGGGAACGGGGTCCATGTAAATCAACTGCAATATCAAGCACCTGTTCCCAATGCAGAGTTGAAGAAGCGCTATCTTGTTGTCTTGGTGGCGGACCCGGTTGGGCTTCCACTCGCAATCAAGGCCCACCACAATTTTCTTTCCATCAGTGGTGGGATGGGCTGCACGGGTGTCACAGATCCATTGGTCGGTGATCAAGGGGTCAGTGGTGACAGTGGTGTCTATCTCATGGGGCCCAAAGAGGATCTTTGATTGAGTGGTCTTGGAAGGAGTGCTGCCGTCGGTGGTTGCTCTGGTGGAGGTGGCAGTGGAGGCAGTGGAGTTAGGAGTGGAGGTGGCGGGTGGGCCAGTTTTTCTGCTTCATTTATTTAAAGTAAAGAGATAAACAGTTTATCTCAGCTAGATATTATAAATTATAGTTTAAAAAAAGGAAAAGTAGGTCTTCTGAAAATAGCTAGTGGTGCATTTTCATGTTTACAAATTACAAATATCAGTTAGCACTAAAAACTTCTGATATTATAATTACAACCGAGAGCATGGAGCTGATTGCTAAGTAAACATCAAATGGTGAATGGTTAAAACTTAAAACCATGATTGCTATCAACCAAGATGTATAGCAGGAGAGAGGTGTTTTTGAAAATACCAATTATTCTATCCTATTTACAGATTGCACCGAACATTGATCGCAGTTGTTAAAGCACAACAAGAGGGGTTTCCTCCAAGTCCGTGAGCCCAAAAATAAACTTTTAATAATAATTATAAATAATATAAATAAGGGGAAATTGGTTATTTGCCACTCCAAAACCTTCTAATTCTAAAAATGCCATCCCGAAATTTGAAATTGTAAAAATGCCACTCTAAACTTCATTAATTTCTAATTTTGCCATTTATACTGTATTCTTATGCTATTTTTATTAGAAATTAACTGAAAAATACTGTTTTGGTATACGTATTTCTGTATTTCCGATTATACCTTTCATACAATTTCAAGGTTATTTGCCAAAACAGTATTTTTCAGTTAATTTTTAATAAAAAAAAGCATAAGAATACAGTATAAATGACAAAATTAGAAATTAATGAAGTTGAGAGTGGCATTTTTACAATTTCAAATTTCGGGATGGCATTTTTAGAATTAGAAGGTTTTGGAGTGGCAAATAACCAATTTTTCCCTATAAATAATAATATTATTATTATAAATATTAATAGAGAATTTAGATATATACCCATCATAAACACTTGATTTAGATACTTCCCCATCTAAATTGAAAAATTAGTTATTTCCCCATCTTAACTTTACTATTTTATAAGTATACCCATTTCTGAATTTTAATACTTAAAAATATAATTTAAGAATACAGAGAAACTTAACAGACTATTTTGCCCTTAATCAAAATTCTTCCCCTCCTTCCCTCCCTGCTGCATCTAATGGAACCAAATTTACTAATCTAGACTAATGTTTCTTGATATGTAATAATTGTCAATATATTGTTAATATAGATATAAGCATCAATTGTTTCTTGAGCGCCTAATAGAATAAGAGTAGGGCTATTGTACTTCGCGAAGACTCACGCTCATACTCCCATTTCCAAAATCCAAATCGTCGATCCGAACCGTTCAAGTTGTTCTCCATATTGAAATGTGCTTGGAGACCAAATTTTACATTTTTTGGAATTTTTTTACTATTTATTAAGCCACTTTGAAAATCGCTGATCCATTGGTCCAGAATTTTTTACTGTTTTTTACTGTTTACAATGGATCAGCGATTTTCAAAGTGGCTTAATAAATAGTAAAAAAATTCCAAAAAATGTAAAATTTGGTCTCCAAGCACATTTCAATATGGAGAACAACTTGAACAGTCGGATCGACGTTTTTGGATTTTGAAAATGGGAATATGAGCGTGAAGTAAAATATTGGTTTTACTTCGCGAAGTACAATAGCAAAATTCATAGAATAATATGCATTAACAAATTTGAAAAGGTTAAATTTCTAATTGGGAGTACAAAGAAATAAGTTGCGGGGAAGGACTAAGGATAAGGACTAGGTGCAAGGGAGAGGAACAATTGGGCAGCAGGGAGAAGTCGCGGGGAAGGGACAGGAAGGAGGGGATGGCGGGAAGGGGGAGGAAGGTAGAGAGTCACGGTAAAAAGGAGAGAGCGACACAGAATTTTGGTTAAGGGCAAAATAGTCTGTTTAGTTTCTTTGTATTATTAATTATATTTTTAAGTATTAAAATTCAGAAATGGGTATAGTTAAACAATAGTGAAGTTAAGATGGGGAAATAAATAATTTTTCAATTTAGACAGGGAAATATCTAAATCAAGTGTTTATGATGGGTATATATCTAAATTTCACATATTAATATTATTATTATTATACCTTTTTTTTCTTAAGAAAATGACTCCATGAGCCACTGATTCCATTAAAAATCATCAAGTTAAGCATACATAAACTAGTTTCAAAAGAGTCAATAATACAGTGGCAGTATCAAAGTAACACACCCAACTTTTACTCGGTCCAGAATGTTTAAACATAAATTAAGCTATATCTGATATAGAAAAAAAATTGTCAACAACAAATCATCAAGTTAAGCATACATAAACTAGTTCCAAAAGAGTCAATAATACGGTAGCGGTATCAAAGTAATACACCCAACTTTTACTCGGTCCAGAATGTTTAAACATAAATTAAGCTATATCTGATATAGAAAAAAAATTGTCAACAACAAATCTATGGTGAAGATTGAGGTCCAAGAAGAAGCACATCTATACCAGACAAAACTGATACCAGGCATTGACATCCAACTTGACAAGTCTTTGTAAGAGATGGTTTAATTGCCTTTTAAACTAGTACCAGGCTCAAAATTTAAATTTTCAAGCACTTAATTAAAATTATTAATTTAGACCGGAATACAGAACTAAACAAACCTTGACACTGTTGAAAAACTAACCTTTTATTGTTCCTGCCTTCATGGAAAAACTCGCCTTGTTGTCCAGATGGGCCAGGCCTTGAGTTCAAAACAAATAGAAAAGTTAACAATACATACCAATAGATGAAATAAACAAAATACATTGAGAAATAACGAAGAATCAACACGTCAAAAGTGCAAAAGAAAATGACAGTGCTATTTCAATTATTACCCTATTATAAATTGAAGAACCCCTTGGGGCACATTCACCTTTGGAACTCTAACAACACACCAAAAAACAATACAAAATTTCAACTATCCAATGTTATGTTTTGGATTGTATGACATATTAGGTCCCTGAATATTCGTACTATAATTCTTAGGTTTTTTGTTTCTTGCAAGTTGCAACCTGAGGCAATCATTCGCCCAATGATCCGGTGCCTGGCATATGTAGCACCTGCCGCCGGGATGAGTACGAGATCCCGTCTGTACTGCGTTCCTAGCGTGAACCCGTGGCAAGAGTAACCCCTCCAGGAATTCGGCCTTGTCCATCAAAAACTTGATGGACACACTCTGGTATGGGTCTACCATGCTTACCAGGGTTGGGTGCAGACCCGAAATGAACCTGTCACGCCTGCATTGAGGGTCTGCGACTAAATCTGGCGCATAACGGGAGAGACGAATAAAGGTCTCTCCATACCAGCGGGCGGTCATACCACCCTGGGTGAGGGTCTCGAAACGACGTCTCAAGGTTGACAACTGTTTCTCACTCATAAAATGGGCGCGGAACATGACTATGAACCACTTCCAACGGGTGCTTGGAGCTCCTCCCAGATGCTGAGACTGTTGGGAGGTCCATCAATGTCTGGCATTTCTATCCAACAGAGTGGTGGCGAGCTCTGTATAGTGCTCGGTAGGAGATTGAGATAGGAGCAAAGTCTTCTGCACCCTCAAAATCCACTCCTTGGCAGTCTCATATCCACCATGGCCATCATACCTAGGTGTCTGATAGCGAATGAACTCGCGATGGGCCGCAGTGAATCGGTTGGACGTGAGTTGGGCGATACTCGCAAGGGACTGTTGTGTGAACTGCACTGGGTCCATACCCGGTGGTTCTGCATTCTGGGGTGGGGCTGCATCACAATGCAATGCGATGCTGCTTGTGCCTTCTGCTTGATCGCCATGGTTGCGATCACGTCCAAGGGCATGACCACTTGCACGTCCTCTGCGTGGTGCATCAGATCACTCCATCAGAGAGAAGAAAATACAATGAAGGGGAGATATCGGTACATAGGTAAGAAGGAAAAAGGTACGGAGGCAAGAAGAAGTTAGAATTTCTACTCCCTGGGGTGTGGAATCGAATAGGTACAAATGAAGTCTTAGACTAGAAGAGAAGGTAAGAAGGTAAGAGGGGATCTGACTCTAACATTCATGAAGGTGAAAAGGATTTTTCGTTCAATATCCTAGACCTACCCTCACTCAAACCTATGTGGGATATTACTCTAGGGATGACTATGCTCTGACACCACCTTATACATATATACAATTGTATTATTATTAAAGGTGAGAATGATGCACGGACATTATATTGTATACTGGCCCAGAGGTACAGGGTAAGATAGAGGTGGCTTTTCGAAATCATAAACCCTAAACCCTCAAATTAATATCCCAAAAAAGCCTTCTGTGCCTGATTTGAAAGGGGTGCATCACTATGCATGTTGGTCAGTTTGTTATCCATCTTTTCTCGGTATATGAATGGAACACCTTTCAATCGATTAATTCCTATGTAAACATAAATAAAGCATGACCTGATCTAAAAAATGAATTGTCAACAACAAAATCTATGGTGAAGTTTGAGGCCCAACAAGAAGCACATCCATACCAGACAAAACTGATACTAGGCATTGACATCCAACTTTACAAGTCTTTGTAAGAGATTGTTTAATTGCCTTTTAGTACTGGTACCAGGCAAGTGTTATTTTGAAGCACTAAATTTAAAGTATTTAATTTAGACTCAAATACAAATTATAAAAGGTGGAACTAAACAAATCTCAATGCTAACATTTTCTTGTTCCCTCCTTTATGAAAAAACTTGCCTCGTTGTCCAGATGGGCCAGACCTTGCGTTTAAAAAGAAATAGAAAAATAAACAATACAGACCTACAAACTAAAGAAACAAAATACATACAGAAAAAACAAAAAGTCAACATGTCAAAAGTTCAAAAAGAAAATGACAGTTCTGCTGAAATTTAAAAAATTTCAATTGTTACCCTATCATTCATTGAAGAACCCCTTTGGGCACATTCACCTTTTGACCCCCAAGTTCATTCTCTCCTAAGAATACGAAAAAGAACCATACAAATTTTCAACTATTTAATGGAGTATTTTGGATTGCATGACATATTCGGTCCCTGAATATTGGTACAACTATAATTCTTAGGTCTTTTTCATGCAAATCCGAGCTTTAGACGCCCATACATTGGAACTTGATTATCCACATGTTAAATTGAAAACTTAAGCAATGCAAAGCCTCAAATTAATATCCCAAAAATGCCTTACTTACTTATGAGCCTGATTTGAAAAGGGTGCATCACTAGGCATGTTGGTCGGTTTGTTATCCATCTTTTCTGTGATCAATCAATATAAAAAGAAAAGATTATTTCTACCTTCCAACTTAGCAAGATCTCTCTTAAGAGTTACGAATTGTGAAAATTTTCATTAATGATAATACTGCATAACACAGATCCTATTATAATTTTGGCCGGAATAAAGGTAAAAATTAAATTCGTTTCCCCTAATTCCTACCAGAAAGGAACTTGACTCCTGACCACTGACCCCTGACCAGAGAAAAGTTAAGAAGAAAAAAAGAAGATATAATATATCGTTTCAAATCTCACTAACTCTGCTAAAAAACCAACCACATTTGGTTGTCGCAAGGGTTCGGATCGCTAAAACCTCTTTCTTTCCACTGACAACACAACGGACAGTGCTTTTCAGAAAAGGGGGAAAAAATCGAAATTAAAACCCTAGCAAGGAAAGAATTACCTGAGTAAATCGAATTTCGCAATGCAGTCCTCAGGCAAAAGAGAATCGAATTTTCGATACAGTAGGTTTAGTTATAAAAAATGATCAGTGAGAAGGATTGGAAGCTCCAGACAGCAAGAAAAAACATCCGATTGACTAAGATGAATTGTTATTTAAACGGGTCGGTACGGGCAAGGTTTTTCTGGGCATTTGGTGAAATTAAAATGAATTTACGGGTCGGATCCGATTGTCTAATGTGGGTTCGAAGGTTCGTCATATCAGAGCCATCTTGTGGAACTTGACTTGCCCTCAGGGCACTTGAGGATTTTCTGCATCACTTTACCGTTTGAGTTTAAATTTGAACCGTACTATCAAAATCCAGATCAATTGGCTCAAATCTATAATGTACAGAACTTCTTTAAAATTTATGCTAATATATAGCAAACAAATGAGGATGTAAATTCGTATCGTGCCGTGGCTATTTATGTCATGACTTGAGTCACGTATTGTAACGATTTTTATTTACCGTGTTGTAATCAAATTCGAAGAGACGGTCACAACACGTTAGCCATGCTGTGACCACATATTTCGTATCAAAACGTGACGGATCACTATCTTTTTCATAATTTAAGTTAATTTATTCAAAATTCACCATTCGATCAAATTTAACAGTTCTAATCATGAATGAGTCAAGTGACCACGTGCCATCTCGTGATGTGCCAATTTTTCAAAAAGTAATCATGTTACGTAAATTATCATAACACGGAACATACAAGTCACAACACACAACCGACACATAACATATCCGATCACAACATTTTTACATACCTACGAGCAAACCGGATTCAAAGTCAAACGGCGAGTTTATTAGCATTTGAATCCGTTATTAGCTATAAATTTATGGTAGATATACTCTCTACTTTTTTTTGGCACTTTAAATACACATGTGGATATTGTGTAATGTACATTTTGCTATTGTTAAATACACACTTGTATTATATAATGCATATTAGAGTTGAGCTAAGGTGTTCTTAAGCTCACCAAGCTCCTTTGTGAGCTTAACTCAAAAACCTATCGGATTGACTTCAAACGATACATCCAAACCGTTAAAACCGTTCTACTTCACGGGTGATGCATTTACATGTCAAATTTATAATTTTTCGAACTAGTTTAGTATAAAGTCAAGCGGTAAAAAAATGATAAAAAATAAACTCATCAAAATTTACTTATAATTTTTTTTTTTTTTACCGCTTGACTTCATACTAAATTAGTTCAAAATTTTAAAAATTTGACATGTAAACGCATCACTCATGAAGTAGACGGTTTCAACGGTTTAGATACATCGTTTGAAGTCAATCAGATAGGTTTTTGAGTTAAGCTCACAAAGGAGCTTGGTGAGTTTAAAAACACCTTAGTTTTACTCTATTTATTTCAGTATAAAACAACTATTTAGCAATCGTTATGTGTTTTTGATAAAACTAAAAGTGCGTTTTGACATATATTATTTTGAAGTCCTTTTGAAATACATAGCTGTTTTATAATACATATTCAGATATTACACGATACACAATTAATTATTATTGTATAATATACATTTGTTATTTTGAACTTACATGCTCACTGTCCGTATCTCCTACTGTATATATTAAACTATTTCATAATGTATAATTGATCATTGCATACAGAATTATTGCGCAATGCACGCTTATATATTAATTTTGATAATTGGGGGTTCAAGGCTTAGAAATAAGTATGATATTTCTTTTCACAATTTAACGGTTCGGAAAAAGTTCATTATTACTCCAAACTTCTGATCATTTTTAGTTTGGCCTGATTGAATTAGAAAGTAATATATTCAATCAATGCAGTACGATACAACCATACAAAAAGGATAACTGAGAGCAAAAAACCACTCAAAAGGAAGTTCCTCTCAACATTTTTCTTTATTTTGCTTTGGTAGCTTTGTTCAATTAAATAAATGAACTACACTACAGCCGAAAGGAAAAAAAATTCAGAAACCAAACTTTTAATATTTTAATTTCTTAGACCCCTTTCCGACAAAAAAATGGACTCCGTACAATGACAGTTAAAATTAATATATGAGATTCAATATGACCTTATTATCTTTTTGTAAAATAATGGGAATGGATTAACTTTTATCATAGATATATAACAAAATTTTAATATCATTTTTTTATTCATGATAATATTATTCATTAGGAAAACCAAGCAATGTGCATCTTTTGAAGCTAAAAACAACGAGCACATAATCTAGCAGTGTTTGGTCTTTAACGAATACCATCCCAGAGTCAAAATGTGTATTACAAGCATTAATCTTTTGTAAAATAACCCCACATTTAATGTGCACTCTTTTTAATTCAAATCACAATGAAATAACTACGACTTTCGATCTAACTCAAAAATATCAGGTTAAATAAACTGTTAAATGTAAGCCTAATCAATTTATAGGTTCCACCATGCTTCAGTAAAATTAAAAAAAAAAAAAAATTGCCCGAAGAAGATTCATGGATTGGGAAGCATATACAATTGCCTCGCTCCAAAACCTGAAAAGCACCATTTTTAATAAATGTTTTTTTTCCTCATCTCAAAATCATCAATATTCATTATCAATTAAAAAAGTGCTAGTTTTCTAACAAAAGCTGAAAAGGAGTAGTTTCAAAATAACAACACTAGAATTAAATTAGTCTCAGTAGATAGGGTTAGTATTTGGGAAAAGGATGTTGAAACCTATTGCAAGCAAGGAAATCCTTGATTTTGCTCCTTCCTAAATTCAAGTTAAATCATGTTGGAAAATTCATTATTACCAAGTAAACTAAGTACTAATTTTGCAAACTAATCTAGAAAGTTCTTTTAACTTAAATGCTGTTTTAGAGTTGAAGAGATAGGCAGAGAAATCCTAGGCAGGAGATAAAAGATATTCAAGAAATTATCAGCAGCAGATATCTCTATAATAAGAGAGGCGAAAGGTAGTGAATTGTACCTCATCTAAGAACCACGGCGAGATTCGAGCTGCTTTGTGTTTTCTAGCAGAATCTGCCAGAAATAAAACATCATCTTCACATTATAAAAAACTAGGCAAGCAAGAATAACAGGGGTTTTGAGGAAATGTAATATTTCTTGAAAAATGTAAACCCTCTCCTCCCTACTTCCCCAAAATGTATCTAGGTATTTTTTCAAGAAAGAGGGAAATTGAATACACATTTTGGCCTTCAAGGGTGATTAAATTCACAGCCCAAAACCATGTGGACACAACCAGTGAATTAAGATTAGGCAAGAGTACACAGAAAAACTCATTTGATAAATACAGTTACATAAGAAGAAAAAAGGTCAACTTGGTAATTAAAAAAAGAAGTAATTAATGGCAATATAAATGACCTATGGTGCTTTCAAATTTGAGGATTGATAAGTTAAAAGAAGACATTTTCTCATGCAATTGGTATATAGGCTGTGATGGTCACACATTTGCAGGCACAACTTGATACCACACAAGGTTTTGCACCAAGTAAATATTTTTTTCTTCAGAAAAATACAACAAACATATAAAAGAAAGCTTGAAATTACTTCTCGAATGTACTGTGCAACTGCCTTGCACCCTTCAATTGCTAGCTGCATCACATTTTCAAATGTGTCCAATGGTAACTTTGCGTCCATCTAAAATAAAAAAAATGAAATAATTCATCACTATAATAGTATAATTACAAGAAAAGCAAATGATGAGTATCGGGCTTTTTTCTCAAGGCTACAAAATACTAAGAGAATATGCCAATCTGCAATGGTACCAGTAATAGGCAGAGTTAAGACTACTGGTATATATAAAACAACTTGAGAATACCTGCAGTAGAGTAACTTTATCCATCTTTGCAAGTATGCCTACAGTCACATCGGGTCCACCAGCACTATCTTCAGCGTAATTCAAATCTGTCTTTCACAAGGTAAGCGAGTCCACATATTCTTTTACAGTAAGTTATCAGGGATATGAAGATCCATACAGAGGATTCGTGCACATACCAGTAAGGGTCTGGCATGGTACAATTCAGGGCAATTCTAATATTATTGGGCTGAATTATTAGCAACAAAACAAAAGGACCACATTCTGGTACTGGTAGTAATAAAAAAAGTATTGAAATGCGGTACTGAAAGAAAAAGAGAAATACAAAACAATGAACAAATAAACAAAAGCCAAAAGAGTGGTTAGAATGTTGTACCAAGTAAAGGTGTAGTACAAAGATACCCTGCACTACAAGAGGTGATGATGTCACGCATTGGTACACCAGCATCAGCAAGTGCCAGTGTAGCAGCATTAATACATGCTGATCTCGTTCCTGTTTGAAAAGTACCAAGCAGCTATTTATGTTGTCACAGAGAATAGAAAAATCAAGAATGACAGCACTGGTACAAACAATTGGATTATCTAGTATCTGCACACTACAGGTGTATACCAGTTGTTATTAGCCGTAATTGAGTATATACATATTAGCTACAGACACTTGATCTTTGACATACTTGCCACAGGAAGCTATGTTTGCATCAGTGACAAAAGAAATTAACTACTTTGAGGCGTACCAAAGAAACTTATGCATCACAACTCACAAGATTAATTTTGACACATATTATAAAGCAGGTATGATCACTCCTCAAGACAAGTAATAAGCAAGATTCTTTATGGTATAAGTGTATACAAACAAGGAAATAATTCATCAAACACAATATATTATCTAACAGAAAGACCAGAGTAGCATATTACCGCCATCAGCTTGAAGTACTTGGACAAATATGTCAATCTGCAAAAGAAACACAACACAATGTTTTAGAATTTTTTTTGTAATAAAACTTCTGCTACTAAAACAAAAAAAAATTCTAAGTTGCCATAATAAAAACACTGACCTGCGAACGTGGCATTAATTTCGTTAATATGCATGCCTCCATAGTTTGGCGAATAACTAGAGATATTTCAGTAGATCTCCTGCATGGAGCACATCAAAATCAGAAGAAAAGATAAAATTAAATAAAATTGATCCACACTACTAGAGAATCCCACTGATTTGACATATAAGCCCTAAAAAAATCTGAGCTATATCACAAATCCCGTAAAGTGTGGCAAAAATAGACGGCATACCCAGGAACCAGAAAAAAAAGGTCCTGAAAAGGCATTACATTCTCTCCTTGTTTTCAACACATACATTGTGGTGGATATTAAAAAAATTAAGAGATGATTCTGATATATTCTTTTAGATCCATATCAATGTCTTATAGATTCACAAATAAATTATTTTTGTGTTTTGGTAGCACAAACATGGTATACTTTAAACTTCTGCAAGATACAGGTAATGATTTGAGCTAAGTACAACAATTTGGGTTTTGCCACCAGTATGGCTGTAACAGTTGCCTAGTGTAGCAATACTGATCTACACTGGTACAGAACAAAAGCTTCCCGCCACAAGCAATGCAAAAAAACTGAGAAATAAGACACACAGGTACAGCATTATGGCATTGAACTTGACACGATTTCTTAAGGTAAGATAAAAATATGAAAATAAAAACATAAAATTATATGAAAGAACAAACCTATCACCCTTAGGCCTTCTAGTCCGATCACCTGTACTAAAATTGGCCATGCTATACTCACACCGCACCTGCATGCATGTACTTCACAAAATAAAAATATAGAGAGGAAAAAAATGTAAAAAGTAAAATCAAATTGTATAAGATTTAAAGCATTTGAATCAGTACCAGAGCTTCATTGTTGTTCATCTGTTGGCCTTTATTTTGTATCTGAAAGGAAGAATATTTCACTTAGTAAGGTTAATCATTGTAAAATTAGTATCAATTTTTTCACCTTTTCTCCCTCCAAATTTTTACACTGCCAGCCTAAACATTTAGTTAACCATAGAAAATGATACCTTACAATACCACAAGTTATAGAAATTTTATAAAAACAGAAGCAAAATGGTAGCACAAATTTTGAAACCTAAAAAGAGTCCAAGAATTGCCAGTATAAAGTAGGTGCTGGTGCGAGGAAGTACATAAAAGATGCTTATCTCAGCAAACTCACAACTCCCTCAGCTAAGCATTTTAGCAAACATGAACTGTGCATGGAAAAGATGAAAAAATTAAACAGATGTAATTCAAACCTCTTTCGGACCATAGACAGCTGCAATAACTCGTGTGTTTCCCATCTCAAAAAGAGCGGATCTGCAATTATCAATTAAAGACATCATAAACAATACAGATAGAAATTATATTTGCTGGGTCTAGATTGGTTGCATAACATACCCATCAGCCTTAGATACTACTCCAATTTCTCCCTTTAGATGCCTCATCTGTATACACATAAAAAAATCTCTTCAGTAAACAGCATTAAACTTAGTTCGATATCACAATTATAGAGTTAAGGGGTTAATCTCACATTCATCGTCCCATTTACCCATGAACTTAGAGATACAGAGAGAGAGAGAGAGAGAGAGAGAGAGAAGCGTACTTCGGTCGGACGGCGACCATCGATGCGGAGTCCAGTGAGGGGATTAACATACTCCATGATTTTGGATTGAGAGCGAGGAAAGGAGAGCGAATCGGATTTCAAAAGGGGTTTTGGTTTCTTGAAGGGTTTTAGGAGAAGGGGAGGAAAAGCTGTGGCTTGTGGGCAGGGTTGGGGGCGAACCAGTATCTTCTGTGTTACTCGAGAAAATAAAATGAGCTCTCAGCCGGTGGATATTCGGGTGATTGGAGGGGGCAGTATTATTTGTGCTTTGAGATTCGTGTAAATTTAAATCCACCGGCTGAGACTCACTTTATTTTCTCGAGTAACACAGAGGATCTGAATTCGTTGGGGGCGGTCCTATACCCGTTCGATCCGCATCAAGATTCGTGTTCACTGGCACGAATCTGTAAGTTTTCCGTGCGAATCGTGAAGCACATAATTGATGCGGATCGTCGGACAGCGGACCCGAATTGGGCATCGTACCGCCTCCAATTATGTGGCCTGTGGGCTGTAGGCTTTAGATAATTGCAAGCGGGTCGGATTAACCTGAAGCCCGACTAAACAAGAATGGCCCCGATAATCTATTTCAACCAGGAACAGGTGTTCAACGGTCGGTTATTTTTTTGGTTTCATCCGAATTAATATTCGAGTAAAACGATTTAATTTTTTAGTTTATTTGGTTCGAATCAATTTGAAATTTTTTGATAATGCAGATCATGTTTGATTGCAGAGTAAGCGGTGGAGTAAACTCTTTACTTCAACTTAAGCAGTCAAACAAAGAATAAATTTAAAGAATTATGATGGAGTAACATTCAACTTATAATTTTCTCTCATCAATTTACTCCACCAAGCTTCGACTAAACATGATTAATTCAATCTATCTAAACTTGGAGTGAACAATTTAATGTGGATTAACTTTACTGCACAACCAAATATGACCTCAAATTTTAATTTACAGCTTGATTTTGACAAATTAAATAAACTGAAATATTAGCAAATATTATATTAGTATTTTGACAAGTTAATACTTTTATTTTTTGTTACAATTTTTTTCATATTAATTCGGTTTAAACAATTTAAATGTGGTTCATTTAATTCAGTTTATAATTAATTTGATTTGGTAATTTGGTTAGGTTTAATTCTCATTTGTACGTCTTTCATTTAATTTATTTATTGCTGGCTGATAATCGTTTTATTAAAGAAAACATGAAAGGAGGTCAATACAATAATTTCTTAACAAGCTTGTTATTTTTGATATGTAACTTTAATTTTTTAACTAAAAGCAAATTAAGGGCTACCTAAGTGAGGTACAGAAATTTCTCTCTCAAACAATAAAAATGAGCCACAAAACAAAAAATGTGAGAAGATGCCACATATATATACCCAAAGAGGAAAAACGGTATAACTACATTTGTTTGTTTGTTTTTTTAATCGAGAAGTCTTCATATTGGTACCAAACCAAACACCAAAACCATTTGAGATAATTGGCAATAATTTTTTCTAGACAACTTGCACCCAGGCTGCTTTGCTGGGGACACCACCGGCCACCACAAAAAGATAATAATAGCCCTGTGGCGCAATGTTGGCGGTCGGAGGTGCCGTCACCGTCACCTGAGTTGGCGCTCCCTTGCGGTACTGCGTGATATTCAAAATCAGCAATCGCTGACTCATTGAGAACCCGTGAGTTGTGTACGGTGGCGCATACATTGTCACCATCACATGGGGCTGATCTACGGGCATCCTCGGCATAGAGAACTGGAAGGTGAATGGTTGGCCATACCTCATGCCACCGGTGATGGACCTCTCGGAGATTGCCGGTCTGTCAGCTGCTAGTTTTCGTTCAAGGTAAGGAGGTGTGAAGCGCTCAACTTTCATCTCAGTGGGGAACATGGTGGTGTCTCTGAAGTCGTACCTCTGGTTCGTGTTGCCACCTGCAATCATGATAGTCGCATCGGGAAGCACGGCGCTCGTCGAGTGGTACATCCTTGCAATGTTCGTCGCTTTAAGTGCTCGCCACCGTCGGCCTATCGGTTCATTAGGTTTGTATATGAAGGGGGTTAGAACCGGAGATCTGGCAAATGTCCTGGACAATAAAACAAATATATATATATCTGAATTTCTATTTTTGTACCGGTTTTAGATTTCTTTTTATAGGTTGAAATTTTTTATGTACCATCCAGAACAACCCTTGCTAGCTCCATTGAGCATGAGCAGTTCACTTGTTGGAAGGATGAGGAAATCGCCCATGGTACGCGGTGCCGGCATGTCCTCCTTCGCCCACTGGGCAGCAGGATTGGTGACGCTGATGCGATGACAATCCTTTAGCGCATCGGGGAACCTGCCATTAGGAGCTTCGTCTTTGAAGCATTTCTTGTAACCGCCACCACAGACGATAACCTGATGAAAGAACAATATATCAATCAATCATGTACGAAGACTTTCCTCAAAAAAATCATGTATGAAGACTTGAAGAGTAGGTTTCAAATGCCTGATATTTTTCATGCTTCAATCAGTCTCACATTTTTAATTCCATTTTCAAAGTCTAAACAGTCGATTCAAATCGCTTAAAAATATGATCTCTATATTAAAATGTGCTTAGGGACCAAATTTTATATTTTTTGGATTTTTTTTCAGTAAAAATAAGAATCTAGTTCTTATTTGTTTTATTCATTGCTCAAGGCAGAATGTTAAAAGGTTTCGAATTGAAACCCGTTACAAATTGTAGAAGTAAAAGGATTCAATTTGATTGAATCACTTTAGAAAGATACAAAATTACTGTATTAAACTATTTTTTTATTTTTTTTTTGAAAATTTTACTTTTTATTTGGAAAGATACAAGGTCCATAATCTTCTGAAAATTAATTAATTAAAGAGTGAGGCTATGGTGCTATGCATAGCACGGATGGCTATGTACTACGGCTCAATATGGTACTTTTTAAAATCTTAACGGTCGATCCGACCGTTCAATGTGATAACCATATGAATATGTACTTACAAACTAAATTTTATATTTTTTCGAATTTTTTTACTATTTTTTCAGATAGGTAGAATTTTGATGGTCCAGAATTTTCAAACAACACTGATTTTTCTACCTATCTAAAAAAATAGTAAAAAAATTCAAAAAAATATAAAATTTAGTTTGCAAGTACATATTCATATGGATATCACATTGAACGGTCGGATCGACCGTTAGAATTTTAAAAAGTACCATATTGAGCCGTAGTACACTAGCCATCCGTGCTATGCATAGCACCATAGCCTCACTCTTAATTAAATATGAAATTTACATACCTCGGCTTGAATCGGCTGGCCAGGCGTAGTCTTACGTAAATCAATGGGTAAGAGTGCAGACATGCCCGAGGGAGGATAGGTGCGTGAAGTGAGCCCGTCTTTCAAATTCGGTAGCTCGCGTACAATCTTGCCGGTGTTCGGGTTCATGATGATGGCGCGATCATTCGCAAAGATAAACAAGTTGCCATCAGGGATGAGGTGGACAAAGGGGTAGAGATTATTCTCACTGTCTTCTGTTGTTTCTTTAAAGAACCAAAATACACCGACACCTCGATTCATCTTTCCCTGCTCCGGAATGAGCTCGAAGCTGAAAGCACGGCGTGCACCGAGCACCATCGCCTTACCATTTGGCAGTGTTACCTGAGTCCCATACCTGCATCAAACACAACATTAAAAACTAAGATAATTAATTGAGTATGTGCTTATATATCTATATCAGGCAAGTATCCATAATTAAAGCTGCTTAATTTGCAGTATATAAACTGGAATTAGGTTTTTTATAAAGGGCTATGGACAAATTTTATGCAAAGTCAAGTTTAAATTATTCGATATGTATTAGGATTCGTGCAGATGATATAAAACTTATTATAAATTTAAACTGCCCCTATGAATTTTGATACAAATTAGATGGATTAGGACCGGCTTTGAATTAGACTTTGTTTAAAGCCCTTTGGACAAATTTCCCATCCATATAAATTGAGGGGCCAGGGTGTTTCCGTGAGCATCTAGTATGAACTGTTCAATCTGTATTAAGGATTCATGTTTGGTCTGATGTGTATCATGAACCATTTGATCCACATTAAAATTCGTGTCAACGATTTATATTAAAATCCACTCGGTAAATCTAAATGGTGCTAAAATCTTGACGGGATCGAACAGCTCCGACCAGACATCAAACTACCCCCTTTCCCATAAATTGAGTAGGTGCTAGCTGTGGCTAATATCAACATATCACATTTTAATTCACACTTACCATCTTCCCTTGAACAGAGCATTTGGAAAGTCACTCCAATCACAAGTAGGGCAGGGCTTAAGCCACCGCACGGATCGTTCTCCCAACGCGAACCCTCCAGAGTTTATTAGCGTTCCGTCTGGTGCAAACCCACCGGACGAGCACCATGGATCCGTTTCAATCTACATTGAAAGCAAGATACGACTAATTAAATACGCGCCATTGCTTGAATTTGAAATTTTGAATAGGTTATTTATTTTAGCATACATATGGTAAATTTACTCATAAGATATATATTTAAAACATATTATTTAAATTGTAGATATGTTCTAAATCTGTATAGCTTGTATCATATTAATTTGGGTCGATTTGAAAGACGTATAATCTTCTATTAAATAATTTTAAATTTATATCAAATTAATTTTTATACATATATTCGACTCAAATATTATACTGTTCTATCTAAATAATTAACAAATACATCTCAATTTTAATTTCTTATTTTAAAAATATTTTAGATACTATAAAGAATAAATGCATCATAAAAATTGAATGTACTCTGAAATTTACTCTCGAGTATATTAAACTATGGTAATTTGTACTGTAAAAATGAAATGAAGACTAGCAAGACCTTAAGCTCGCGTATCTTCCCAGTATTGTAATCGAACTCGGCCGAATGAGCAAAGCAATCTAGTTTAGCGTTGGTGGCATTCGAGGTCTTACGGCAGTTGCCATTTGGCAGCTTCAGCAAAGAGTTCCCTAGTGCCACAGTATCAATCATGATGGCCTTTCCGTGTTTTGCAATTGCCAAATGCATGCAGTTCACCCCCGTATTGTTGCTGATTATCTCGTATGACCCCGCAAAGCCGTCGGCCGGGTTCGGTGCGACCACGACGCCTGTCCACTTTACCTTCTGGGTCCTGGTGGGAACCGGCATCAACAGGGAGTTTCCTGCTGCCTGCTGCTGAAGCTGGCTCTGCGCCGGGTCGAATTTGTATTTAGGTTCCGGTTCAGTATTCGGCATGTACCCAGGGTTATCAGAGAAGTCTGCACCGGGGGTGGGATTGAAAGATTCAAATGGAAATGGGAAAAATTCGGATCCTTTTGCGAGCGGCGCTGCCACGAGGAGCACCACAAATGCCAGAACGGCAGTTTGTAGTGGAGAAGCCATACGAGGAATTTTATTTTTCATGGATTAACTCGAATCGATACAATGTTTAATTTATGTCACTGATCACTATCAATGCAGATAACTATTCCCAATTAATTGTTCAATTGGGGTTAGCTATCTTTTCCTATTTCTATCCCCTCTTCTCCCTGTTTCTTCTCTGGCAATTGATACCATGCTCATCTTATAATAGGCAAATGTGTTGATTGGCGTGGTTAAATCCCAACGGTATTTCTCTAAATTTAGAAAGTGGTCAGTATTCCTGCTACCAAGAAACTCAATGTTACTTTCAAAGTTTCCAACAGCTAATTAAGTTACAGTTAATTTTGTCATGGTTACTAGGTAAATTGCCATCTCAGATTATAATACTGTTAGACCGTTTGCCTTTCTATTTTACCCCAACAATGCTGTTTTAAATAGCTGGAGTAAGCTGTGTTTGCTACAAAAGAAATAGAAATCTTTTCACCAGTCACTTGATAGTATGTCAGTATCTAATTTTGATATATTTCTCTGCAGCTTCAAATATATTTGGTTCTATGCAGGAGAAGCATGTATTGACAACAGAATTAATTTGATGCTATTTGAAAATGAAGAAAATAATTATTAAAAATAGAAAAGTAAAATCATAACTGTATTGCCATAGTTTTAATAAGTTATGCATTTATATAAATTGAGATCATTTCATCACTGACCAAGTGCCAGTAATTGAAGGCCGAAGCAACAGACTTAATTTGTTGGATACAGGGCCTTGGGCCTTATGTTAATGTTGGGTTTTAGTGCAATAATTTGATCTTGAACCAATTGTATTGGACCTTGATCAAGAGAGAAACAGTCATAACCTATATATAGTACAACTTCATAAGCAGGCAGCAGCTGTGTATTAAAATTTGTAGATTAATAATCAAAGTATCTTAAGTTGACATTTGTATGGAATTTTTTTTTAACAGATCTATTGCAAAAAGTCAGTAACAGTTTATTTAATTTGAAAGGAAAAAGTCAATGCTAATTTGCAAATAATAGAAACATTATCTTTTTGCTTGCACGTTGGTACCAATTGGAGTTTATTATAGAAAAAAAAAAAGCATCTTTAAAAAAAAACAAAAATTTGTATAGTGCATTTATACTGGACCAGGTAGGATCTAGAGAGAGGCCAGCAATGCATTCTACATTTTTTTTTTCCTTTTAAATACGTGGTCATTAGGAGACCTTTAAATTAAAAAATTATAAAAGCATGGACTTTATTCAACATGACTTTTTTTAATTAATTATAGAACCCATTAGATTACATAATTAATATGAATAGAAGTTCAGTAAAATTTCATAATATATAAGTACAACAATTACGTACCTAAATTAACTGAAATCGATCACACTATTCAGCAAACAAGACCCATGATTAATTTTTCATGTCAACCCCTAAAGAAAAGTCCTAGTTCGAAAAAGACAGACATACATACATTGAAAAATGGTCTTTGATCTAGTGACAAAAGGCAGTGTTCTCATGTATAAAGTTGTATGTTCAAAATTCGAATGAGAGATCCTTTATAAATATTAAACAGTTAGTAATTAGTTTGACCCTCAACCTCTTCACAAAAAAAAAAAAAAAAACAGACATACACATATAGTAAATTTATCTGAAATAAGTTTGTTGAGTATGCAACGTGCACTCAGCAACTATATATTCGGTTTAATTTTTACAACACCAAAACGAAAAAAAAATAAAATAGGCTCATTATTGGGGAAACTTTGAATTCGCAATGATCAAATCAACATGAGGGTAAATACCTTCGTTATTTATATTTTTATTTCCAAAACTTTAATAACTTAAATATCAACATAAAATCCTCAATCAACATATATATATATATGAGGAGGGATCCGATTACACCTTTTTTGGTGACACACTTTGACACCTACCATTTTCAAAGTCCAAATAGTCGATTCAAACCGTTCAACATGATGGATATATTAAAATGTGCTTGGAGATCAAATTTTACATTTTTTTGCTATTTATTAAGATGGTTACAAAAATCGTTGTTTTCAGACCATTGAAAAACAGTGATTTTGTAACCATCTTAATAAATAGTAAAAAAATTCAAAAAAATGTAAAATTTGATCTCCAAGTACATTTTAATATGGTGATCATGTTGAACGGTTCGGATCGACTGTTTGGATTTTGAAATCGCAAAATTGACCTATATAAAAAACGGTGTCATGATGTGTCACCAAAAAAGGTGTAATTGGATCCCTCCTCTATATATATATATATATATATATATATATATATATAGTGGTATACTGAAATTAACGCAGGTTGTTTGCAATTGTACAAATGTAGAAGACATATTTGCAAATTTTAATGTTTTGTTCAGAATATGATCAGTTGGAACCAGTGTTCTAAATAGCGCGCTATAGCGTTTTTGGACCCCAAACGCTACGCTATGACATCAAAATGCGCTATTTGCGCTACGGCCGCTATAGCGGTCTGCTATTTGCGCTATTTGCACTATACAATATGGGTTTTTTTTTAAGCAATTTATATGGGTTTTAAATAAAGATAAAAAAAAATCTCAAACCGAAATTGAATTTGTTGCTACTTGCTACAGATAAATCAATTTGAAATTGAGAATAGAAATAGAAATTTGAATAGAAAAAAGTCCAAACCGAAATTAAAATTTGAATAGAAAAAAAAATAGATTATGTCATGAATCATGATGCTTAAGATATTTTTAATAGGAAAAATCGATAGTTTATGATATTACTATGGATATTTTGAACCGTAATTTGGACTTTGTACGGGTTCAATATGAATATTATAATTTCTTAATTACTTTGGTGTTATTTATTGTTCTATGAGACTTTAGATAATGTTGATATTTAGTACAAATATTGAATATACAAAATGTAAAAAAAAAACGCTATTTGGAATAGCTTCCGCTATAGCGACGCTATTTACTATAGCTTTTTTTTTAGTCTTCCCGCTACGACGCTATAAACGCTATTTAGAACCTTGGTTGGAACAAGCTCAGCTGGAATACCTGAGCCATGCAGCCAAGTTGTGTATTGTCCTTTTATATGTAGAACCAATTAAATAGCAAGTTCAGCTGAGAAATGTTATACTTTGCCAATTGCCATACACAATAAACAACATTTGTTTCAAGACAAGCTAGTGGCATATATAGGTTCTTCTTTTTTATTATTTCTTTATTAAAATATATATGGTGTTCATACTATTTTTTTTAACGATATATATACATGACATATATATATATATATATATATATATATATATATATTAGCATATGTATATCCTTTCATTTGACATAATTAATTGCATCATAGCTGCTATCCAGGTTGGGCACAAGGCAAAATGGGCTTTAATTTGGATACATACATGCAACAACTGGACTTACATGCAAGTTGCTCCTTTTGCAATAACTGGACTAACAACCCCACTTGCTCAAATGCATATGTTTACTCTGCATGCATGGCCAGGCATATTTGTACGTGGCTTCAAGTTCTAGAATCTTCACCTTTCTCATATATATTTGTATTAATTAATTTGATGAAGAGTTGAAGCTAACTAGCAAGTGGTGAAAGTTGGTTAATTAGAAATGATGATAATGCTAACTTTGCAATTGACCCCTTCATCTCCGTTTTATTACTTTCTATTGAACTTTGCGTCTTAAATTGTAAGCATATAATAATGAAACAATCATGGTTTTAAGTTTAAACCAAATATGATACGCATAATTACCAGTGTACGTAAAAGTATTAACTTGATAACACACGCGCACGCGCGTGAGCGTACGTGTACTGAATTTTTATTAGAAGGCAGGGATAATTGCCTATGAAATGCAATATTAAATCTGAGGGGTTTATAACTAACAAAACAAGCTAATTAAGCAGCTTTTACTTAATAATTAATGAGTGCAACAAATTAAATCAAATCTGTTGTTATAGTGGTATACTATATATATACTCAAATGATGTAATTAATTTGATTCGGATGTAGTTTGTAATTTAAAACCGGGAAAAAGTAAAATTTTCTCCTAGCTAGTTGAAATCTAGTACAAAAATGAAGCTCATATAGGAACTAATATTTTAGTGCAAGTAGAGGTACCAAAAGCATATTTTGATGCAACTAGCTTAACAAATTGGCATCCCTCTTCATTAATTAGTCTAAAAAAGACCAACTTCATATTTTTTTAACCAAAAAGTGATTAAGGTACTTTTGCAACAATTATAACATATCAAGACCGAGGCGCTACCACGTCAATGAACTTTTTCTATGATTTAACTGATCTGAGATGTAATTTAGTTGACGCCTGGTTGACAGAGGTTAGGGGTGTCAATGGTACCTTTTTAGCTGTTTATCCGACCCGTATCGTATTCGATAAGGCGGGTATGGGTAAGGTTTTTTTTTCGTTAGCTTGTTGGGTATGGGTATGAATAAGATTTTTTTTCGTTAACCAAATGAGTAAGGGTATGGGTAATGACTATTTCGTACCCGTTACCCTATAGGGTAATTATAAAATTTAAATATATATTCAATTCAATTTCCAACCCACCTAAATATGTATTTGTGTTTTTTAATTTTCTTCATTTATAAAAAACAATTTAATTTGATTTGATTGCACATTCATTTTTATTTTTTATTAGATATATAATTACATATGTGTGAAATGAATGAGTTTTTTATATTTAATTTGTAAAAGATAATAAAACTAATTATTATATTAGTAATATCCGTTATTCATCCGCTACCGTTTCGTTACCCGATAATATTAACGGGTTAGGGTAAGGTCAATTTTTAATGGATATGGGTAGGATATGGGTAAAGTCAATTTTAATGGATATGGGTAAAGTCAATTTTAATGGATATGGGTATGAAAATGCCTCCACCCGACCCGTACCGTACCCATTGACACCCCTAACAGAGGTACGGTTGAACAAGATTAGTATCGGTGTTGTTTTCATGTTTTTTATTGGGAATTTTTTATTATTTTATATTTTTCAAGCTTGATCTTAATTTGATTTACATTAATTGAAAATCTATATGTTTTATGTTTAATGAAAATTGGTGGTGTTGGCCATGTTTTACATGTATATATAGAAGGAGAATTTATGACAGAATTCATGAAAACAAAAGAGCTCCATGAACAGTAAAAATAATGAAGAAAAATCAACAAGTGGAACATATCTGATGGAAATTAAAACACTTGGCACAAGAGAAATGTGAACTCGCTCATAATTTATTTTGTAAAACCTATACTACAATGCTTCGCACAGTTTTAGATATTAATTGCAATGTTTTGTAAGCATTATTTCGGTAAAATAAATGCGGCATTGATTATATATAACAGCTTCTATGTTCTATGGTCAATAATGTACAGAATTAATATACATGCATAAGTTTCAAAAGTATGAGCCATAAAATTAATATAAAATCATTCTCGTTATAGTGATAACAGCAATCATTAGATATAGATCACAATCTTACTTTTAGCTTTAGCCAATAAACAAGCAAAAGCTCATAGATGCTCTTGAACAATTAATTTTTGCATCATGCCTCCTACACTATATGAAGTTATGAACACCAAAATTGAAAGTAATTAATGTAATTCAAATCTGCATTATCCAGCATTTCTACACTTTTTGAAGATATATTCTGATGCCTTTTCATAAATTGAGCTTACAGAATCTATCTAATATCATCAATTAACTAATTAGAGGAGCTAGCTTAGTGTAATCCTTGAAAATTAGTATATGACATCCAATACAAAATTAATCTAACTTCATGTATATATATATATATCCCTCTTCAAATAGAAAACAAATGAAATGAGCTCCCGTTTCACCATATTTCATTTCTTCATTGCACAGCTCCAGTAGATGTTATTTAATTAACAAGCGAAGAAGTGAAAGAAAAAAACCCAACTAAAATAATTACACAGAAGATATAAAATGTTTGACATTGCATCTCATTCTACCAAAAACTAGGACATTGAAGCCAATTTACATATATACTTATATAGTGTTATATATGTTACTTCTATCAAAGTACGTATATTCTAGCTTATAAATGAAATTCTTGCCATAAAATATCAGCTTCATTTTGTGATTATGCATGTATCATTGTGAAGAAATTTTCTTTTGCAACCAAACATGGTTTTATGTAGGCAGCCCAAATTTCAAGAAGTGTCAATTTTTTCAACAGTTATGAGACAAGCTGGTAGACACTTTGAGGCATCTAAATTGCACACAATTAAATTTCACAATTTCAGTTCTAGATCTAAATCTTGCGTATCGCTCGAATCTGAGTTCAGGCTTCTGTCATAGTCTTGTACAAAATCCTAATCAACAAGAAAACAATTCTTCTGTAAGTCACTAATAATGTAATTCTGCTATTATTATGGTAATAGATGTATAATTTTTCAAGTCTTCAGAAATTAACATCTGTTCATGCAACTGAAATCTTGCTCCCATGCATAACAGAAAGAAAAAGATATCATAACATTGGACGTACATACAAAGAGAGATGATTTATGAGACATAGAACAAAAAATTGTGCTCGAAAAACTATATCGGGTTTTGATGTACCTCTCGATCTCCCTCGAATAGTGGTAGTGTGACAGCAGGATGGCCATGAACATTGGTTTGATATGCATTACAAGGTGCACTCAGTAAAGGCCTGAGAAACATGAAATGCACATTAAGTTAATTTATTTTTTGAGTAAAACATTAAGTTAATTTATTGTACTCTATTGCATTGCAAATAAAAACATTGGAAGCATATTTGAAGTTCAGTTTTGTATTTGCAAATATAAGCACTACCTGACCGTAGGAGATGTAGATTGGGCCTCACTGTAGAATGCTCCTCTTGTTGCACCTCCAAATGACATCTAAAACATGAAAAATAGAGAAATTCCATATGAAACATATATAGGAAGATATTGATAGATCATATATTTTGAAGTTTACTACATAATTATTGAAAGGAGTTCCCTTCAATCTTGAGACATATTGTTCGATACATGAAATGTGGTTCGATTGGAAACAACGTTATTTTCTCCAGAACTTAAATCAGAATTTAGGGTTTCAACTTTAAGTCAAAATTAACCTTTTCAGTATAGGAAGCAGCTATAACAAACATAGATATATCTACTATGATACATGTCCTATTTGAAAACTAGAATATAGATTATGAGAATAATGAAATGATCCTTGTCCTATTTCATAAAAGAATGAAAAAGCTGGATAATTTTCCAGTTTAGTTTGATTTAAATTGTGTAAATTGAAGCTGAGATTAGAACATGAAGTAATTATAGCAAAATTAATGAGAGTAAATAATGACAGAGAAATAAACATATATATATAATTTATAGTAAAAAAGATACAAATTTCGGTTATAATATATAGCTTTGAGGTAAGATCTTTATATTACTTTTAACATGCTAATAATATTGCTCGAGTAAGACACTTCTCTAAGCTAAGATGAACTTACAGGTACAGTGGTTCGTGCAGTGTAAGTTTGAGAAGGGGGTAAAGATACTGGTACTGGAACTCTTGCATCAGACTGTTCAATTAAGGCAACAAATAAAGATATATAGTTTTGCTTTATCAAAACAATTTTTAAGTAAAATTAAAATAATTCCAAATTATAAATTGGGAAAATACCATATTGAGGTTACTAAAAGGAGATTGAATTGAAGGGAGCGGGTACTCGGCCATCTCACTTTGAAGTCTGATCTTCTCCAGTTGAGCAACCCCGAGTCCCCTCTGCGGTTGCCTTTGCTTGTCTTTCTTCCCTTTCCTTGAAGAACTACCACCACTGCTACTGCTACTACCCCATCCATAGTTGCTCCTATCCATCTTTTTAATTTATTTCTCTCTTAATTCTCTTCTCTGTATATTGTGCTCTTGGTTAGTTGTAGGTGGTTCAACTCTCAATAGAGAATAGACCTAGCTAATTAACCTTAATTTGTTTATGGAGGTCAAGAAGTGATAATAGAGAGAGAGAGAGAGAGAGAGAGAGAGAGAGACACCAATATCTTCTCTTTTGAGAGCCAATATCTCCCTTTTAAAGTGAAAGTGATGGATCTCCAATTAACATGGCTTCATAAGCAAGGAGATTTTGCCACTTCATCATGATCAAACAAAGAATAAATATAATAGAAGGTTTTGCCAAAAGTTAGGTTTTGCAAAGCTGGAAAAATATCGCTCAAGTATAGTTTATTAGATTTATGATCCTGTTCTTATATATTGCCTTTCTACGTTTATTTTGTGGTTTGCATGTTGCCATTTTTATGATTTATTTAGTATAATACTATTATGAGTTCCCATGTGATGCAAACAGGATGATTCTGTAATTAAAAGACTCTCTGTTGATTTGTCAAACATGATTAAGGATCTTCTTAATAAAATAATAAAAATTACTAGCTGCACGCTATGCAAATTACTGAGTACCACATATGCTCTGAAATGCAGTGCAATATAAATACTAGTGTCGTATATTTCTAACACTTTAGAAAGTTTAGACAAGAAAGCGTCTCATTTAATTTGTTGGAAATCATCAAGAGATTGGAAATCAATATTTTGTCCTGTTAATCTTTATTCATTTTTTCTTACATTTATTAATTGAACATCAAATTGGCTCAATACTTTGTTTAATTTATATTGTTTATAGGCATATATATCTTGTTTTGTATTATGTGTTGTTAGTCGCCATTTAATTAAATAATTAATTAATAAATACATTTAATAACATATATATAAAATTAATGACTCTGATCTGCTGATTTAGTCAAAAGATCATAATCTCAACTATGTTATCTTTCATCATAAAGATACACCACACACACACACACACACACACACACACACACACACACACGAACTACATTTAGCATATATACTTTTCTATATATATTCATTTAAACAGTGGAGCCTTTATTAGTTTATTTTTCTCTAAAAAAAATAAGTGATGGAAGCGAAATAATTCAAAATAAGTGAGTCCTTCTGTATATATAGGAGGGATCCACTTACCCATTTTTTTGTGACACCGGATTATATCTTACATTTTCAAAGTCCAAACATTCAATTCAAACCATTCAACATGATAGATATATTAAAATGTGCTTGCAGATCAAATTTTACATTTTTATTTAATTTTTTTTACTATTTATTAAGATGGGTACAAAAATTCAATGGTCTGAAAACAACGATTTTGTAAAATACTTAATAAATAGTAAAAAATTCAAAAAAATGTAAAATTTGATCTGCAAGCACATTTTAATATATTCATCATGTTGAACAATTTGAACTTTGAAAACTTTGAAAATGTAAGGTGTAATCGGGTGTCATCCGTTCAACATTCAATCTGTATTAAAATGTGCTTGAAGACCAAATTTTACATTTTTAGAAATTTTTTTACTATTTATTAAGTCAGTTTTAAAATCATTGTTTTCAATGATCCATAAATTTTTTAATGTTTATTAAAATCAGCGATTTTAAAACTAGCTTAATAAATAGTAAAAAAATTCCAAAAAAATGTAAAATTTTGTCTTCAAGCACATTTTAATATAGAGATCACATCTAACGGTTTGGATCGAGCGTTTGGACTTTGAAAATCGAAAAACCAATTGGTTGCACCACGGCTCCGGAACAAACGTTTTGAATATAGCCAACCTCTCTCTCTCTTTATATATATATATATATATATATATATATCTCCATTCCATTATTAAGCACGTTGGGTGTCCGATCCGCCAACGGCTACGATTGAAAGATGAAATTTCGGATTTAATCTCAGCCCTTCAATCACATAATCTGTCTTCTTTTGATTAAATACATATGTTTTATGTGTAGAAGTCTAAATTTAGTTAAAAACATACTCACCACACGTACTGCCACACGATACGTTACAAGTAATACCAAGAATTGAGCAAATGGAATTAGCATTAAATATTTATTACCATATCTCTCTAGCTTTAATTGGTGCATAAAAGATTAATTTTCAGACAGATAGCATATCTTATTTCCGAATTTCCTACCTCTTATTCATTTTTGGAAGATAACAAAAAATACATATTATTGATTTATTCTCTAGCAGCTTTCCACATTTAATTTAATTGAATTATAACGCAAAAATTGTGTATGCACTGACATGCAAAGAATGTTGTTGTATTAAAACAGTCATTTGTTGTTGTTTATTTTATTATTATTTATTATTTGTCTCTCTATGTTAAATCTTATAATATGTCCCGTTGCAACGCACGGGTATGATACTAGTATATATATATATATATCTACGAAGCTCTTTTTTAATTTGCAAACAAAATCTGCATGCCATCATATATATTTGTGTACCTCTTGATTTAAAGAAAATCAGGATCATAGAGAATTAATGATGCTGATCATGTGAACATATATATTTGGCAATCAGTATCTGCAGAGAATATTTCTGTAATATATATATATAACATGAGGTGTGCCAATTGTAATCCACATAACCAGGTATTTTTTGGGGTGTGCCAATTGTAATCCACATAAGGATGTGATCATGTCTGTACTCCTCACTGATCACATAATCAACATGAGATACGAATACACTCTGGATACCATTATTTATATGTTAATTTTTTAGTCACACCTGTTTTGTTGCAACATAAAAGCACAGATGGATTAGATTGGTGTTTTGTCTTCTTGGTTTCAACTACTATATATAATTAATTAATTAATTTGTTTGGACTGATAATAACTAGATTAATTATTTTAAATTTTAAATTTAATTAAGAAATTGGTTCCTCCTAATTGATTGTTTAAATAACAAATTAATTATTCAATATGTTATATGCGCCATGCAATTCAATTAATTGGAAGATAGTTTGTTAAGTTTTACAACATATTTATAAGACAGAAGAATAATGCATACTTAATTAGCTAACTTTTACTAGTATAATACAAAACGATGAGTAGATATGATCAAATTATTGTAAGCTAGCATAGGAAATCTCATATACTTTGTGAGCACATGCATGAGCCTAATCTCTAGCAATTATAATAAAATTAAATATACAATGTTTAAAAAATGAAGAGCCTGTTACACTTTTAATTTGTGCCAAATATATTGGCCCCAAAATAAAGTTTTGAATTTTGACAATTACCCTTTTTAAACTTCCAATCCGTATTAATTAGCCTCATAATTGCTAATGTCACTTAACATAAATAATTTCTGGGTGTGAAAGTTCTTAAGATGAACCTCCCGTGATGATCTCGTGCATGACGCCCGGTACGTAGGGTTTGGAAATTAATTAGTTAAATGTTTTCATGAATTTAATTGCTTCATAATGTTTGTATAAAAGGAAACTAAAACCATATAAAAACGAAAAGAGCAAACATTTCATGTATTGGGTATATTTACACAAATTTCTATATATTTGAAAAATCTAATTTACTAATTGTTAATAATTCAAAAGTCATAAATATTTTAGAAATAATGACAACATAAACATCAAAGGATATACAATTTGGTCATTTTATATTAATAATTAAACATTTAAAGTAAATTAGCTGTCAAGAGGTAGTTTATTGTCATGGTTCCAAAGATTCCAAAGACAAAAAATTTAAGTCTCCTAAAGCATAACCCCTTAGAACTATTTATAGATACTGAGATATTCTCTATGGGATGGTTAATTTGGATATTGATTTCAATTTCTTTTATTAATTTATGTCGGTGGAGAGAGAAATATGAAGTAATTACCAATTTTTTGGTATTTTCTTTTCCACTTTTGCAAGAGAAATATGAATTAATTATTTATGTATTTTCTTTTCCACTTTCGACTTTAGTATATATATAATCTAGACCAAGACATGAGCTTGCCAAATTTTAAATTTATTATGTATGTGGAATTTGTTAGGAAATTAATCACAAAAATATAAATTAATTATGGTATAACTAGTTCTTGAGTATATTTCAGTCTCTAGATTCTCTATCATACTTTCTTTATCTTTGAAATTAAATTATGTAAGACAGAAAGTAATATTATGTTTAATTGGTATAACATATATGCAAGAAGAACAACTTTATAATTTTCCCTTTAATTATGTTACTTCTTCTTTTCTTAATTTTTTTGAGACATTTTTTTTCTTCTAAAATTTAAGGATGCTCACATTGAACGAGTATTTCGACAAGTGAAAATCTAATATCTCTTCTAATATCTTATTATATATGTCTATATATGGAGTAGAACTAGGGTGTGATCTTAAGTTCATCAAGCCTCTTTGTGAACTTAATTCTAAAACCTGTCATATTGACATTAAACGATGAATTTAAATCGTTGAAACCAATTTACTTTACAAGTAATGCGTCTATATGCGAAAAAAAATTAATTTTAAATTTTAGAATTAATTTAGTATATATAGAGTCAAGTGATAATTTTTTTTACCACTTAACTCTATACTAAATTAATTTAAAATTTTAAAATGTTCGCATGTAAGCATATCACTCGTATGGTAGATCGGTTTCAAACGATTTGGATTCGTCGTTTGAAACTAATCCGATAGATTTTAGAGTTAAGTTTACAAAAGGATTTGGTTAACTTAAGAACACCCTAGTTCTACTCCTATATATAATCAAATATAAAACTTATGCTTTTGGTTTCAATTAGTGAAGAAAAAACGTAACAACTAAAATGATGAAAGACAATCATCTATGTTTTTTGTTTTTTAGTTCGTTGTCGGGAAAAAAATGTTAAATAGATATGAAAAATTTGCAAAATAAATAAAAATAAATAAACAATGTTAGAAAAACTGATCACATAATAATGTGTCACGGGACATGACATGACGTGACTATATCAATTTGTTTGTGTGATGTACTGTGTCATTTTCGATCGAAGAGAGGCATAGCATTCAAATGGTCATGTCACACAACATGCGAGTCACGCCACGTGATTAACACACGTAACATGACGTACCTATCATATTACTAACATATTACGACAAACCGATAATGACATGACTAATTTCGTTCACTTTTTAATAAAAAAAAATAGAGAAATACTAGCTGTATCGATCCAATACATAATCTTCATAGACAACTTTCGAGGGTACACAACTAAAGAGATACAATTATGTGACAATTAGGTATGATTGTATCAAAGCTTTGAAAGATTTGAGTCTTGAATGATTAATTGAGCGTATCCTTTTTCTGATAACATATCAAGAGAACCCAACCAGAGAAGCTTCGTTGGAAGCCTCGCTGCACGTGGGATTATTTGCGGCCGCTAATTTCAAAGAAAACTGCTTTTAACAAATCAGCATGAAAAGAATAATGAATATATATACACGGCATAGCATTATTTACACCTAATAGCTAGCTTGTAGCGGTTAAGGTTACACCAGAATGAAATCAGAGACTCTTCATGTGCCAATATGGCAATCAACTGATGGTCATATCTAAAGAGTAGAACTAGGGTGTTGCTAAACTCACCAAGCCTTTCGTGAACTCAACTCTAAAACCTATCGAATTGACTTCAAACGATATTTTCAAACCGTTAGATGTTCAATCTATATTAAAATGTGCTTGGAGACCAAATTTTACATTTTTTGAAATTTTTTTACTATTTATTAAGCCGGTTTGAAAACCGCTGTTTTCCAATGGTGCAGAATTTTAATAAAAACAGCGGTTTTCAAACCGGCTTAATAAATAGTAAAAAATTCCAAAAAATGTAAAATTTGGTCTCCAAGCACATTTTAATATAGATTGAACATCTAACGGTTTGGAAATGTCGTTTGAAGTCAATTCGATAGGTTTTAGAGTTGAGTTCACGAGAGGCTTGGTGAGCTTAGGAACACCCTAGTTCTACTCCATATCTAAATATCATTAATTTATATAGAATGAGGTTATGGTGTTATGCATAATGCCGATCCGTCAGTTACCATGAATTTATATATTTGTTTTTAAAATTTAAATGACCGATCCAAATCGGTAAATATAATCTCTAAACAAAAATAATATTTGGAAATATCTATTATATATTTTAGATAGATATATAGAAAAACACTAGTAGGATGGAACTAGAAAATTTAGATTAAAAGTGCTGAAATATAAATATATAATACATAATGTGTGGTCATTGAGATTTGAATTCAAATCTCCACTACAACAAATTAAAAGTGAAATCATAACTAATAAAAGTATACATTTACCTTATAAAAGAGGTCTGAATTATATAAAAACTTACAAGAAAAAAGATATTCAGATAAATATGAATATACATGATTAAAAAATTTAAAATTATGAGAGTGGCTAAGTACATCCGACTTTAACCGAAGATCCATCTCTGATTACTATGCTCCAGAATATCTAAATAATTTGAAAACTTTTCATCAGTGTTCTAAATAGCGCGCTATAACGGCGCTATAGCGTTTTTGGACCCCAAATGCTACGCTACGACATCAAAATGCGCTATTTGCGCTACGGCCGCTATAGCGGCCGCTACAGCGCTATTTGCGCTATACAATATGAGTTTTTTTTTATTTTTATTTTTTAAGCAATTTATATGAGTTTTAAATTAAGATAAAAAAAATCTCAAACCGAAATTGAATTTGTTGCTACTTGCTACAAATAAATCAATTTGAAATTGGGAATAGAAATAGAAATTTGAATAGAAAAAAAGTCCAAACCGGAATTAAAATTTGAATAGAAAAAAAAAATAGATTATGTCATGAATCATGATACTTAAGATATTTTTAATAGAAAAAATCGATAGTTTATGATATTACTATGGATATTTTGAACCGCAATTTGGACTTTGTACGGGTTCAATATGAATATTATAATTTCTTAATTACTTTGGAGTTATTTATTGTTCTATGAGACCTTAGATAATG
Source organism: Carex kokanica (assembly GCA_025461125.1). NCBI lineage: Eukaryota > Viridiplantae > Streptophyta > Magnoliopsida > Poales > Cyperaceae > Carex > Carex kokanica. The sequence continues at coordinate 79,065 of JAJGRX010001128.1, read as the reverse complement.
TTGTTATTTAGTACAAATATTGAATATACGAAATGTAAAAAAAAAACGCTATTTGGAATAGCTTCCGCTATAGCGACGCTATTCACTATAGCTTCCGCTATAGCGACGCTATTCACTATAGCTTTTTTTTTAGCCTTCCCGCTACGACGCTATAAACGCTATTTAGAACCTTGCTTTTCATTCAAATTAAATTTTAGTGAAAAGAGGCGCAACATAAATGATGAGATGAATAAAAGCGGTTCAGTGTACGTGAGTATTTCCCGAAATTTTTAATAATACCATTTCCAACAAAAAAATAAATAAATAAACCACAAATTTTGGAGAATTCGATATTTACCAAGGTTCTAAATAGCGTTTATAGCGTCGTAGCGGGAAGGCTAAAAAAAAAGCTATAGCGAATAGCGTCGCTATAGCGGAAGCTATTCCAAATAGCGTTTTTTTTTTTACATTTCGTATATTCAATATTTGTACTAAATATCAACATTATCTAAGGTCTCATAGAACAATAAATAACACCAAAGTAATTAAGAAATTATAATATTCATATTGAACCCGTACAAAGTCCAAATTGCGGTTCAAAATACCCATAGCAATATCATAAACTATCGATTTTTTCTATTAAAAATATCTTAAGTATCATGAATTCATGACATGATATATTTTTTTTTCTATTCAAATTTTAATTCCGGTTTGGACTTTTTTTCTATTCAAATTTCAATTTCTATTCCCAATTTCAAATTGATTTAATTGTAGCAAGTAGCAACAAATTCAATTTCGGTTTGAGATTTTTTTTATCTTTATTTAAAACCCATATAAATTGCTTAAAAAAAAAAAAAAACCCATATTGTATAGCGCAAATAGCGCTGTAGCGGACCGCTATAGCGTTGTAGCAGCCGCTATAGCGTTGTAGCGGCCGCTATAGCGGCCGTAGCGCAAATAGCGCATTTTGATGTCGTAGCGTAGCGTTTGGGGTCCAAAAACGCTATAGCGCGCTATTTAGAACACTGATATTTACCAAGGCCGCAACGATAAATGATGGAATGAGGCCGCCATTTGTCGTTGCGGCCCTGGTAAATATGAAATTCCCCAGTTTCAGTGGTTTTTGGTTTTTTTTTTTTTGGGAATGGTATATTAATAAAAAATTTGGGGGTATTTCTGAAGCTCTTTTTTGTTCATTTTTCAGGATCGATTTTATAATGGTTCAACTTCACAGCTTGTGAAAAGGTTGGATTAACACCTTTTTTTCCAAATTATTTTTCTTTTTTTATGATTTTGCTTCTCTACTAATTATTGCAAGAAAAAAAACCATCTTTTGAGATGATGAAAATTGGGGCATGGCCCTATTTTTGATAAAAAAAAAATAGTTAAGAGAAAAAAATATGATAACTAACTTTTGGGTCTTAGAACGAAGAAGAGAGAAATAAGAGGATCATCTAGGTGATAATTGAAAACTAGACATGATTAAATTTAGGTGACGAAAAAATTGACGGTGACAAATTAAAACACAAAAGGTTACTAAAATATTTTAAGAATTAGCTCATCAATATAATATTACATAACATATATTCATGTTTATAATTTTAAAGAAAATGTTTTAATCCTTTATGCCTTGATCATTTTTTTATATTTTAACAAAACGATAAAAAAAATATACAACTTTCTTTCAAAGGATAATAGTTAGAGATTGTGAAGCAATTTAGTGTTTTGATACCAGACCAGGGAGCTACTCTTCCAGAATAATACTAACAAATGTGGAATTATTAGATACTAGAAAATCTTCATACAAGTGAATCTCATAAAAAATAGAAAGAAAACAAGAAGATGTTATCTTGAAGAGTAGAAAAAAAAAAAAATTTGTTTCTCTAACACCGTTTCTCAAAAAAAAATTCTCACGCGTTTTGACTTAATGCCCTTCTTTTTTAGCCTCCTATGACCTTTCTACCATTTCTTTTTAGCAAATACCTTTTTTCGCCCTTCCATCCTTTTTTTTTTGGACAAAATCATGAGCTCTCATTCTTTATTTTTTTTAAGAAATTTTTAAATACGTATGTTTAACATCATACAGTAAAGTATAAAACACCTGACTATACATGACTTAATATTTAACGTTGCACTACCGAGTGCTTGTGTATGATATAATTAAGATATAAAACTCAAGTAGTATAAAAATTAGCAGTTTTCAGTACATGTTAAAACATAAAAAAAAGGTTGAAACCCCTATCAAGTGCTTGAGTTTAGAATAATAAATATAAACACTATCTGTGGGACGGGTGCAAACACTACTACAAAAATATTAAGTATACACGGTTCAAAAATGAGGTCATATATATACGGTTTGCAACTGTGTCTGCGTACGTCGTGTATGAAAGGGTCAGCAAATTATTCACGGTTGTAGAACAATGTACGTTTTTCCAAAAACAACGCCCATCTTTTTTGTCAAAACATTCATACACGGTTTTTAAAGTTGCATATGTGTACGATAACACCAATCATATACGGTTATAATTGAAAAAAAAAACAATGTATAATTCATATTTTCTTTACAAAAATAATACCAATAAAATCCTAGATCTGAGTTCAAATTAAACACTATATTTACCAATATACCAAAAACACTAAATTAAATTTAAAAAACTTATAAATTTAAACAAAACACATACTAAAAACACTACATTAGCAATATAAAGAACATTTGCAATTACATTATACAAATTGTTACATGAACAACAATCTAACTAAGAAAAAATGAAAATACAACAAAAAAAACCCTAAATCTAAGACCTTATACATTAACATGAATAACGCCTAAGAAAAAAATATGGTAAAGAAGTACAAAATCGAAAAAAGAAAAAAAAATTAATCGGAAACTTCAACTCAAGTTTTGAGGTTCTTCCCTTTGCTTTTTGAGCCTGAAAAATACAGTTATTCCTTTAAAAATAAATGTTATAGATCTCCTTGCAAACTTTTCGAATTGAGATTGTACGCTGAAATCGGACACTCAAGCAATGAGTTACGCCCGTTTAGAGTTTCTTCATCTCTGATAGTCTTCTCGATGAAGATATCACCTCCCTTGCCTTACTCCTCACCCTAGCCTCACATATTTAGAAGAGATGTCTAAGAGAAATACATGCACAAGGAAGACATGCTTTAGAAATGATAGAAATACCTTACAAAAAATAGATAGAGATGCATTATAACAGAAAGACACGAACCCAAGGAGTGGAAAATTTTATATTTCTTTCATCACACACGGATCATTCATACATAATAAAACCGTGCACAATATTTGTATCATTCATATACGCCCGTCCGAAAATATGCTCCATTTTTCATACACGATTTTTAATAAAGAACTTATCATTCATATACGCCCTTCTGAAAATATGCTCCATTTTTCATACACGATTTTTAATAAAGAACTGTGTACAATTGGTTCCAATTGTACACGTTTTTGTTTAATAAAGAACCGTACGTGTATGAATGTTGGAGCACATTTATACACAGTTCTTCATTAAAAGTCGTGTATGAATGTTGGAGTTCATTTTTAGATGCACGCCTTCTTACTTTAGACACAGATTTAATGAAATTTTGAAAAAATATGTATAATATATAATATATAAGTAGTGTTTTGTAGTAGTGAAATGCTTTCTCTCTCTTTTTTTAGACGCTTTCTTTGAAAAACAAATACACATTTACTTGTTGCCTAACTAACCTAATTTTCTAATTTAGCAAAATAACATATGTTCTCTTAAATACTTTTGGTCTTGTTCATTTGTATATTTGACAAGTTATGGAATAAACCAAAAAAATCATGATAATAATCAATAAGAATGAGGTTTGAAGTCAATAAATTAACCATCTTTTTTATTAAGATCTCAAAATTTTGTCAATAAAAAACAATTGATATTTGCATATAGACATAGCTAGGAAAGCAATATAGTTGGTTGTCGCAAAAAATCCCAATTGCGACACGACTAAGATGACGCTAGTTGAGCAAAGCTTAGTTTTGTATATTCGATTCACGTGTCAAGATGACCACTAGATATTGCTATTTGGGTTAGTTATGGCAAATTGTATTTCCAACATAGGGCTGATAAGGATCTCCTACTTAAAATTATTGGAGTTTATGATGAAGGGTCCCTTTTTTTTTCAGATACTAAGTAGTTTGTATCTTTACGAATAATGCCACAAGTCAATGCATTTTTCGTGTAGGTCGGAAATTATTCCACAAAAAATTTGGAAAGGAAAAATTCTTAATGCTCTTATGTTAATATGTATATTACTTTTTTAGTTAACTGAAACTAATTTATATATATATAATAGAAAATGAAAAGTTAGTATAAACTTAAATTTAAATGAGAAGGGTTCAAATGCCTTCATTTTTTCATTAGCCTTCGTCATGTCTCCACTTTTTAATTTGTAATAACAAAAATCTACAATTTATATGTCAAAATAAAACTTTTAGATGTCATTTATATTATTTTCACTACACACATAAAAAATTCTCATTTTTTCAATTTTAATTTTATATGAATCAATAAGTTGAACAATCAGCGTCCAATATTTATCCACATTGGTATATTTTTGCAAGCTCTTGATACTAATCAAAATAAAATTGAGATGGCGTAATCTTTTATGTGCACATTGAGAAATTGTTATTAGATCATATATGGCGATTTTATTTTGAAATGTAAGTTTTAATATTAAGTTATTGTAGTTCTAAAAATGGAGGTACGATAGATGCACATGAAGACATTTGAACTCTCCTCACTGAAAATTGAATCACTACAATCCATTAACAAAAATGGCTGAATTTTCAACAGTTGTTGACATCAATTCTTAAATCTTAACATTATAAAGATACAATCAAATCATAAAATTCATCCTATTTTTTATATATTTTTCTCAGTTTTCTCTGTTGGCCTGATTGAAAAACATAATTTACTACATGTCGTGTTATTTTAATCTTACGTATTAAATGTTAGGATTTGGTCTTCCTACCATTCAAACAATTTTTTTTATTAAAAAAAAAAAAACAAGCTCAATAACTGTGAACCTTAAATGGGGAATATTTGGAGATGCAAATCATTTTGGCATGAGGATAGGGAAAACCAATAAGATGGGCTTAGGTTGGGATATAAAGTAATGAAAATTGAGAGGTGCATGATCCGCGACATAATAGTTTTCTCTATGATTTCCTTGTCGGAGAGGAGATAAACTGGGGTAGGTATAGTTCTCTTTTCTATTTTTATTTTTAAATATAAATGGATAGAGTTTAAAAGGAGATTAGATTAATTAGTTAATTAAAGAATAAGATAATTCCGTGGTAACTATTTTTATGGCTACTTCAACTTAAGAAGGATTAAATTGCTTATTTCAAGTTAAGATGATCTAAACTATTATTGCATGTTTGATTGGAACTTATTAACTAAATCATGACTTAATAAATCAATTAAGGAGCGAGAAAATGGAAATTAAATAAATTTCTCTCTGACAACAGATCAACTGCACTTGCAGAATAAGTTATTTCACCTAAAAAAATAACTTAACTTGTTCCATCATAAATTAGTTCTTATTTTATCTTAAACTATTGTAAGTTATTCTTATTTGACAGTTTAAGTGAGGAATAAATTTGTATTCCTCTACTTAAGCTGCAATCTAACATGGGGTATGTACTTAATTGAAAGTTGATTTTGCTAGTCAAGTCCCAGAGAAAAGTCAATAGTCAAAGTCTTGAGCAGAATGCAGCATTAGCTAATAGCATAAGTCGACATTTTGTAATAAACTAATAATAAATGGTTCCTGAAAAGTAAGAAGTATACAATTCTAACTAACAAAAATAAGAAGAAATTTAGTCAAGATTTCTCTGTGACTTGCTACTTAATTATAGGCACATTATTTGTTTTTCTTTTAATTGATAGGACTTTATCTGAAAGATCGTATATCAATCTAGACAATTTTAAAAAAAAAAATGTGAATTTGGTTTGAATTTCTGTTAAATGTAAAACTTGTTTAAATTTGATTTTTATAAGGTTGATATTTATAAATGAAGTACAAGATGACATGGCACGCTTTAATTAATGAATGATTTGGAGACAAAACGAATCCATATCCTCGGAGGTAAATAAATATTTTGCTTTAAATCAGGACCGTTCAATTAGAATTCGGATTAATTCGGTCTGAGGTGAAATGCACATAATTCTTTAATACTCATACAGATTCTAATCGAACGGTATGAATCTAAATAGAAATATTTAATTTGTTACCTTAGGTGATACGAATTCGAGACACCGGAGATTTTTACTATTTATTAAGTATTTTGCAAAAACTAGTCAAATTCAGACTATTGAATTTTGTAAAATACTTAATGCTAACAACCCCTCACCCCCATCCCTCTCTTTTATTTTTGTAAATTACTTTCATGAACACTTGTTAATTTTTAGGGACAGAGCACCCATTACTTTTGTACAGACTTTAATAGTTTAATAATATTAATCAAGGTTGGAGCCGTTGAATCTGCTTCAAAATTTGTGCGACTCATTTACATTTGTTGGACAGATTTTAAAATAAATTGCATGCATATACTTGAAGCGGATCAAACGACTCTGACCGAACATCAAACCGAATTTGATCCTATGCCTATCGAACCGCTCCAATTCCATGATCCAGAGCAAAACTGCCTCGAGAGATTGCTAAGACCCTTTTTTATAATTACTTTCACGAACACTAGCTAATTTATTTGAGATCGAGCATAGATCACTCTTTGCTAGGACTTTATTATTATTAACCAAATCCTATAATAATACATCATATTGCCTTGAAGGGCCTACCATTAAATTAATTTGTAAAGTAAAGAAAGGGTACATAGAGTGACTAAATTATTATCTCCTTTTTTAATTGAGATTCATTAACCCATTAAATTAATTAGGAGAGTAGAGAAGTAGGAAGCTTCCTATTATGCTTTTATACTATTCCAAACAAGTACTACAAAATGTGGTGTTGGGATCTCTTGGTACAGGTCTCAGACCATAAGGCACTCCAAGCTTTCTAATTTTATAATTCTTTTCATTATATATTGTGCTTTATATATGATTGGCATCATTAATTTCATTATATATTGTGCTTTGTATATGATTGACATCTTCAATGTCATTATATATACTACCTACTCTATCTTTTGTTAACGTTCATTGTTTTTTTACAAAAAAACTTGTGGGTTGTTTCTCTTTCATCAGGAGATTAGTGAAATTTTGAAGTTTATTGGATCGGTTTGAAATGTGAATTCAAAATATTGATTTTGAACGACTTGATTATTAAAGTACTTAATTATGTTTCAATTTTTTTTAGTATGAGATGAGAATTAATTCAGTCAGTCAACTCATTTCTAATATATATATATACAGACCGGACACTATGACTTGAATGTTGATTTTGAAATAATTTTCTTAAACAGTGATTTTGAAATAGTTGATGATGAAAACATTTACGTTCTAAAAAATTATCGAGTTCAATTTGTACTATGATATCAAGAGATCTATTAAAAATTTGTTGAAAAATAAATGCACAAAAATATATAATTTATTTTTGAACCTCTAAGTCTTATAAAAAATAAATTTTAAAAATTAAAATATAAAAGGCAACAACTGTCATTGCATTCTAAGTCCTTGTTATATGCACAATTATATGTTAAAAAAATCATCTGATCCATTGTATCAAACTGATCCATGGTATCATCTGATGCACAATTACTACCTCTATCATCTGATCCATTGTATCAAACTAATTTAGATGTTAAAAAAAACATTAAAAGCCAATGAAAATTTTAACGAATAAATCGAATAGATTCCAAAAGGGACAACACAGATAGATCAGATAAATTATTACCATTACAAAAAAAAAAAAAAAAAATGCGCAATGTCACAAAAAGGGGGTCATGTCTATGTTCTAAGTGTCTAGTTCAATGTATCATGGAGAGACAAACCACTCATGATGACTAATTAATTTTCTCATAAAATAAAAAAATGTTTTACCTTATTAATTTTGTTGTATATTGGTTCAATGTATCTATTGGATGAGGCAAAGAAGAGAGGTTGTCGGTGCGTACGGACAGCATTTAATTTAAGAAACGGGGTCCTAAATAAAGTAACTTTTGGTTAGTTTAGTTTCATGTTTTTAAAATTTTACACGTACTATACAATATGCCATAAAATCTCTTGGGATTTTGTTCCTTTGTCGTCTGCTATACTTTATAATTGCATCATTAGGCATGTCAAATTTGCTTTTAGTTTAAAACTTCATGCAAATCCCTCGAAAAGATTGGGATGTCACAGTAGGTTTATTTGTGAGTACAGTTGTATTTAGATAAATATTTGTGGATAATTATTTAATTATTTTTTAAGGTAAAGATAAACAAATAAGTCTTTCATTTTTATATAAGTATTCATAAGAGATTTTTCATTTAGATTTTAAACTTGCACTCTTATACATTATTTTTAATCATTAGATTAAAACTGATCTTTGAAAATAAATTTATTCTTTGAAAAAGAAAAGGGTTTTTGCTATTCTTAATCTAAAAGGAACGGGAGTGAAGAGAGTCTGATGAATATCAGATCAAATTCGGTCTGATGTCTTGTCCGAATTGTTTGATTCACGTCGAGTTTTGTGCATCAAATTTAGCATTTTAATTTAATTGTAAGCACGAATCACGATACATCAAATTGTCTTGATCTTGATCTGACATCAAATCAAATTTGATCCAATACACATTGAGAGACAAGTGTCTGAAGTAACGTGAGAAGTAACGTAATTTTCGTTAATCAAGTCAATACGTAGGTTATAGGTAGTGAGGTAAAGTAGATCTTAGACACCATTTCGAAATGCTAATTATTAGCAAATCTAATCGTATCAAATATATATAATCGTCTCCGTCAACATGTTAATCAACCTCATTAGCTAAGCGATGTTATCATCTAATCATCCCTTATTCTCTTTCTATAATAAACTATAATAAGTCTCTTTATTAGATTGCATCGGTCATGTACATATATTGACTAAAGCAACTTATTGGATCGTTTTCCAATGACATTTATTTTAGGATTTTTTTTTCACTTTTAAATGTGTCTAAAAATAGTATTTTTTTTATAAGATATATTGTATTTGTAAACACTGATCGTTTAGTTTCTACTATAAGTTAATAATTTTTAATACGTTTATTAAAAATATGATTGTATAATTATGTATTTTTAATGATAAATTAATTACTTCTAACAAAGCAAAGAAGCACAAATAGAAGGAAATAAGCAGAAAAGTCCCTAACGGTTAATGAAATTACTTAAAACGAAGAAACAATTTAGAAAATCTTAATTGAAGAATGTTGTCAGTCGAGATGTAGTCTTCATTCCTTTGTACCCCTTGCGTACCAGTAGCAATACAGTGTCTGCACCATACCAGTATCAAGCGCGTAGGTACCCCATCTCTGGCCCGTACCAGTAACCTGTTTTTTGTACCGGTTGGCCTTGTTGTGTCTTGGTTGTCTCGAGCCTGGTCCACCTCGTGCCAGTATCGTCCTCCATTCGTACTAAGCAAAGCAAAGAAGCACAAAATAAAAATCTTGTTATTTTTTTGGCATTTGTGTCTCACTTGAGAGCTTTTAGTTTGCCTATGTGTATTTGTTGTGTGGAAGTACTCGGTTAATAATATAATTACTTGAGAATCAACATTTAGTTTAGCATCAAAGGTAATGTTCTCTGTATGAAAAGTTACAAGTTCGAAACTTAGATAGGAGATTCCATCTTTTGATGTAAATTTAATTGAATTTAGTCCTTTGATATAAATGAACAATTTAATTGAATTTGTTTTCAAATTATTGTTCTAAACGAGAACCATCGTTTGATGTAATGACAAAAGATTATAGGTTCATATTAACACTTTTATGAATTATTGTAACTTAACTATTTCGTCAATAGAGATAAAAGTTTAAAACAGAAACCAACTCTTTAATTTGTAGAAAATTTGATAAAATCGAGTATTATTCAACTTTATAATGGATCGGATCAGATCTCATGCTATAAAAAAAACTGATCCGATTCATTGACACTCTCGATGTGGTTTAATTTTGACATTAAAGAAAGGGTCAATTTTTCAAAGTTGAAGGGACCATAATTAATATCTGATGGGCTAAACATTAAATTTTTAGGACTTGAGGGACTGAAGTGAAATATTCTCTACATTATTAGACATTAGTAGATATGCAATTCAATTGTTGTAAACAAGATCTGCAAAAGGATGAGATAAACTGATAGATACAATACAATTAATTTTTAGGGAGAATTTTATTACGGGCCTAACTGCCTAACACGTGTCCAAAAAATAAATCTAAAATTTTGAGTGTTTGACTGCATCCGAACGAATCGGATCTAACTTACCGGGTACGGATCTTCTTGAAATGGATCTTAATTGTTGAGCCTCGAAGTCGGAAATACTATCCGCTTAAAGCTGGCGGGCAATTGGGGATGACCGGATGAGCCTTTCATTTTTGTCAAAAGTTTCTCTATGTACTTGTCCGTGTAGTGTTTCCTATAGCCTTTAATTTGAGCGATAAATTGGTGGCAAAAAAGAAATTGCAACGAGGGCTGCATACGGGCTTGTCGCAGCAAAGTAGATTGAAACCAGGCTCACTAGCTCACTGCACATGGACCCCGCCGCCGCCGCCTGTCCAGAAATGGAGCGAGTTGTGGATCGTCAGATATATTTTAGTAGAGAAATGGACGGGCTAGTGACCGTTCGATCTAATTTTTCCTGTCTTCTGCGTTGCATTGATCCCATGCAGGGTGATTAATGAGCGAGTTGGGGTATGTTCCTGCTCGGTTCATTAGTTTAATGAGCGAGTCGACTCGAGTTGAGAAGACAATACTGAGTTTAACAGCTGTGCTCATGCTCGGCTAGTTAAATGCTCGAGTTGACTTGTGCTCATTAAGCGACTCGTTAAAAAATTAAGCTTGTAGACAATTTAAATTTTGTTTTGAGTTTTTTGTTTAAGATACATCATTTAAAAACTAATTTTTATTTATATAATTTAACAAATTGTCATAATCTAACATAATTAAACAGAGGGTTTTGGGTGGCGGGCTCTAGGTTTTGGTCTGGCGTGCTTTAGGTTTTGGTCTGCCGCGTGTTTTTCATTTACCCAAAACTTTCGGCGACAAAATCGACTTCCGTGATTTATTTGGGTTTCAAGGGATTGGATGTGGCATGATTTCATGTAACTCAGTTCTTAATGAACGAGTTATGAGCGAGTTGGGGTATGCTCATACTCGGCGCATTAAGTTAACGAGCGAGTTGATAATTAGTGAGTTGTTAGTGAGCTTTTAGCGAGCGAGTCACGAGTTATGAGCAATTTACTCACCCCTACATGCTAGAGCATGTAAGAAGAGGCGGCCAATACTAATTCTTTGAATGTGAGGCCGTGGTGGTTTTGAAATTTATAAATAAATTTAGAATGAAAAATGAGAGAGGTTATGGTGTTAATGTACATCTATTTAAGTGTGTTGTGAAACAATAATTGTTGAATGTGTTCTACTTTTTATTTAGCACATATCTTGACACAAATCCGACACGTGTTACATTAAAACACACTAGATAGGTGTACATTGTAAAGTACCATAACCTCATTTATGAAAAATAACTATGAAATTCAAACTTTGTAGAGTTTTTAATAATATGATTTTAATATTATGTTATACAAGTACCTGTACTAAATATGTAGGCACAAACACCTCAAATTCAACTCTATAAATTTGATTCTAAATTTTTACAATGACAGACATATATTATTTTCATCAAGCCAAAATCTCCGCTACATACATGTCATGTATATATGAGAAGGGACTAAAATGGACGTATCCTCCACAATAACGTAAAATTTGAGTTTGAAATCTGAACTGTTTGATCAGAATTCGTATCAATTCGGACCAACTTGGAAATTCATAGAATCTTTTTAATATTTGTACCAATTCAGATCTGAGTTCTGCTTTACGTAGTGACTCAAAATTTAAATTACTAAGACAGTATGAATTTGAAATGGATATTCCTAGCCGCCTTTTTCCCCTCCACTTAATTATGGAGATGACAGCTAATATTAATTAAAAAATGGTTGTCTTTTCAACTTATAGGCTACGAAAGAATAACATTGTGATGAGTCAGCCATACCTTTCTAACTCCTTAAAGGGGACATACATCTCTCTCATGCTCCGCCATCTACCCCTTTTTAATTATTAAAATCCAGTGCTATACATAAAAATTAAAATTAAAAACTAGTCACGCCATTCTCGTTCCTATTTCTAAAATTGCACTCGCGGTCCAAGTCCAACCTCTATCTTCTGTGGCACTTGCAATGTGGCAAACCCTATGGTGAGCCACAAACATATTTGATCGTTGAAATTGCATAATTTCTATTTTCCTTATTTAGTTTCTGTTGTATGCATATATTTTATGAAAAGTCGTAGATAAAGTTAATACTTCAAAGAATCTGTTGTATTCCTTCATCCTTTTTTTTTTAGGTAAGGAATCTGTTGTATTACATTATATATTTAGAGGCAGAGGCGCTTTGTGGCTTCTATTTAGGATTGCTTTTTCTTTTTCCTCTTGAAGGATCCATGGGCTGAGCCTGAGCCCATAATAGGGTTTGTAGAAGGAATAATATTTGTTGTATAGTTTATGTCCAAGAGCAAAAAATTGCTCCTCTTATTACCACAGAAACAATTCAGGAAGAAAAAGAACAAATAAAAATTGCATTTCCTTTGAAAAAAGTAACAGCTACCTCTCATTTACCCTCCAAAAATGCAATGTTTTTAATGAATTAACAATATGAGCAGATAATTTTACATTACCATACAACCAAGAATTGAAATCATTCAGACAGCAATGAAACCCTTAAAAGATGAACACTTGATTGATTGTAGGAGCGCATGTATGGGAGAAGATTTGGGACCTGGGTTTTTGCTGTGACATCAACAACTGATAACATAGATTTACCAGCTACAGTTAAAAAGTAATTGAATGTATCCAGATTTCTAATAACCGTTGCAATGTATGCGGTTGGAGCTTCTCTTTTATCTTCCCCAAAAGAATCACTGTCCAGTAGGATGGAAAAAACACGAACAAGATCGGGTATACATTCTGGATTGTAAATTATATCTGCTCCCAAACTGTGTATACAGACAAAAACAAGATTAGAGTAACATACATTGCACTTACAAAGGCCTTTTGTTCTCAAGAGATTGTATGGCATATAGTATAGTACGACAATGTATTGTTTTCTATGGTCGGTTTCACTTACAAAGGCCTCAAAATATGTTATGTTAATGTTAGTAGGCCAGGCCTTCTTTCAAGAAAGCACATACACGCATTACCGGTATTGAATAAAGAAAATACAATACCGAGGATTTGGCTCCCCATAGCCACAGCACGAGCTGATATAGCACCACTCAAAACTGGTCACAACCGGACCAGATGGCCCAAGAGTTCCAGAACTAAATTTATATTTTTTTTCATTCTAATTTTTGTCCACTTATTATTTCAAAGATACCTTCATCTTTTTGGTTGGCTACATATCCGGCCCAAAAGCAAACACAAACAAAAAAGTGCCCAAATAGAGGCATTCTAAAATACATGTCAGGTAAAACCAAACAATATTTTGTACTTACACTATATCAGGTGGCTGATCCTGGAGCTCTGCCTTTGAAGCAAGTTCCCATGCCAGATGCCTACACTCAACCTATCAAGCCCCAAGAATGGTTCACATAATTAAAGTTGTCTCACAGTGCTGAAATTTGCGGTAGAATTGGACTATAGCACTTAACAAAAATATCATTCTGGATGGCAAAATCTGATCTGACAGGAATAACCTGTCTGAGTCAACTAAACAAGACCTGACCCTAAGGTATTAAGCATTTTGGGAAGTTGCTAATATGAACCGGTGAAACCAAACCTGGCCAAAACTAACGACATTTTATGTAATAGTGGCACCAATTTGATTGTGTTTGGAGAAAACACAACTACACAAGTCGTTTCTCGTTTATCTACCAGAATTAACTTTTTTTAAGGTACTTGCAGTCTTGCAGATAATATCAACTTTCAGTAAATATGAAAAAGGAGGAAATTTCTGAATTTTGCCAACTTAACCTTTGGGTTTTATTTGCAAATAACACAGAAATTATAATTACCAATATGAGGACAAAAGCATCTAGAGAGGAGAGAGTGTTTCTGTGTGTTTATGTAACAAATCAGGTCAAAAATTGGGCCTAATTTGCAAAAAAGCATCAAACCAAGCCTACCTCTCACTGGCTCATTGCACTCTTAAACAATGCATGATTACAGCAGATTTAAGGAAATTACTTGCCTTTTGGGCACAAGGGTGCATGGGGTCAGAAGCAGTATCGAAACACAAATTATTCAATTCCAGATTGGCCTTCATATTTGCTAAAGAGGACATGTCACCATCTGTCAGTGTCACCTGCTTTAATTATTGAGGGGGAAACGATGAATATAAGAATGTGAACTTCATTTTCTTAACCAGGTAATAATACTCGGTCAATGTGATGTTTACTAAAAACAATTAAAGGAAACGTTTAGAAATAAAATAAATGCTAACCAAATACTATAGTATTGAAGTATTACATTTTAGCATAAAGGTACATTGAATGGAAGCGGTATAAGACAATGAAGTGTGCTGAAACTTTTTGGAGGTTTGGTTTTGTGATTTTAGTTTTTGTTTGTTTTTGTGTGTTAAAGTTTGATACAGGTGCCTCTCTGATTGAACAACTCTTGAGGATGTTTCAATAGAATTTCAAACAAGTGGTACCCTGTACCGCTTTTATCCAAAAACCAAAAAAAAAAGCACTAAGAAGAAAAGACATCAAGAAGGCACAGCAGGATTAGACACTAACTAAACAAGGAATGGAAGGGAAAAGGCCTTTGAAATGCCCTGTTCAGTCAATAATTGCAGCCTCACAATGATGAAATAAAAGTCGGTCACTTCATACCTTAGATGCTCCGACATGGCTAAGAACTATGCCGACTAAGCCAACACCAGAACCAACCTAATTAATATCATGATATGTGAACACCACAAATCAAAACATAGCCAAAGGATATAGCAAATACTGGATGCAAAGAAAATGCAATAGAAAGAACAGAACCCCATATGAGTTCCGGGGTTGTGCTTTCAACAGTGCAAAGAAGGTTCGAATTGATAATGTTAGTTAATCAAAATATGCAGAATTCCCTATTACAGATTCAAATGAATTACCCAGTAAACACAGTAAACTGTAGATTCAAATGAATTACCCACCTCAAAGCAAGATTTATTGGAAAACATCTCGGGATGTGATAGAATGACTTCAGATAAGAAAAGACTTGATGGCCAAAGAGAGCAACTGCAAAGGTAAATGTGTTTTGCAATGAAAATAAATAAAAAGAAATTAATTAATAAATTAGTAGGTAACAAGTAAAGGGAGGAACTTGTAACAACGGCCATAGAACAACTGGAGGAAGAGCATTGTAAAGTCAAGTGTTTTACAAAAATAGTCATTTGCATATGAAAAAAATCATAGAAAGAGCAAAGTAAATACCCTGTGTCACCTTCAAGCATATTTGAAGAACAACGCAGAGCTGCCACTAAATTCACAGAATTTGAGCAATCTTCGCCATCTACTGTGGAAAGAAAGTGCTCAGTTACAACTTAAAAAATACAGAAAATCAAAATATTTCTTCTGCAAAAAAAAACACAATCTTGTATTGCTTTTGAAAAGAGTATGGGCTATTAACATTATTTCTCACATTTGCAAACACCAAGATTCTTTTGGATCACTTGCAAATAGCACCACCCATTAGACTATATATTGAAAAAAAAAAAGTCAAATTTGGACAACTGTAACCTAATCCTAATAACCGCCGCAAGTATCTAAGACCAAACTGAAACAACCTCCAGACCCCTTTTTTTTTAAACTCAAGCCAAGTTGTTAACCAACTAATTGCTCTGTGATGATACAAACAATTTAAAATGTTCAGTTATAGCTCAACAGAATGTTGATTTCAGATTTTAGCAATTTAACTATTCTTTTGCTTTATCTACCCTTGACATTTTGGCAGTTGGATGAAATTTGCAAATAATAAAAAAGATGAGTGGTACTACAAATATAAGAAATTTTGGGTATGATTTGCAAATTGTTCAAGTATTGGCTGTGATTCGGTAAAGAAAATATCCATGAAACAATATAACAAAATGAGCTTACAATCAGAAGAAAGAAATGATATCTCTCTATAAATTATGTTATTCTCCTCTGGTGGTCCTCCTGTTCAAAATAGAAATCACGAAAATTTTCAGGTAAATTCAAACAAATTAATAAAATGATCTGGGAAGGAGGGGCAGTTCAACATTACATTAAGTTTACACATAAAAAAAGTTGTAGATTAGCACTAGACAGCAAGGACCATAATTTACCTTACCTATAGTAAAGTAATGAGCCAGTTCTTCATACAGACAATCTTCCGCACAGACTGATGATGATTCAACATTAGCTATAACTTTCTTTAGAATTCCTTTGGCATATGCTTGGTTATTCATGCTTGTTTCTTTCATCTGCATATCACATGCAAATGAACTTTGAAAAATTCAACTAGTATCACTTGAAAAGAAAATTATAAATCTCAAACAAAAACTTTGATAACCAATATTTATTTATTTCTACAAATTGGCTAGTTTGTTCAACATAAAGAATATAGCCACTTAACAAAAAAAAATCTCCTTGATCAAGTAAGAACCATATTTTTGTTTTAATTATTTGAATCATGCCTTTCTTACTTTGTCTTCATAAATATTGAAATGTAAATTATCAGTGTATAGGAAATTTGTACACAGAAGCTCATATGCTCAAGCGGAAAAAAAATAATTTAATTGAAATTACTCTATTTACTCATAAAGTGAATTTATAAAATGGATATTTTGGAATAGAAAATAAGCAGTATACTACTTACAGTTTTTGTAAAGAACTCCTTAACAATAAAATTCTGAACTTGTGGTGTAATACAACCTCCCCCAGCTTCTCTATAAATGAAAGCAAGATGAAACTAGTTCTAACAATAAATTACCAAAACTGAGATTACAGGTGAACCTTAATAGTGACCAAATTGCTCTATGGAGCGTTTGATCAGGTCCAAATGGGTTTAATTTAACTGCATTCGGTATTGAGATTTTTGGTACCGAACTGGTTGGGCCAGATTACATACTGTACTGGTATGCAATCAGTGATTAGGTAGGATGAAAAGGTAATTGACCGACAAGGTAACAGAATTGGAAATTGAAATGAGTTAGGTAAACAGCCAGGCATTTCCTCAAACAGTTTTCGCAAGGTAGAACCGTGCAGCAATAATAACAACAGCTAAAAAGGAAGAGCATGAAGGTACATACATGGCTAAGGAGAGGAGGCAATTGGAAGGCTCCATTGCCAGAAAGGCCAGCTTCAAGTAAAGAAGCAGCTTGCTCCTGCTCTCCTCCATGCTCCCATTCCCATCTGTCTCCATTTTAACTTCAATTTTAGTTTTTCTTTTTTAACTATTAACGCGCAGCTTCACTACCGCCGCCTCTCCAACGACTTAAAAATGTCGCGTGAGATCGGTGAAGTTACGCGAAATGAGGATGCCATGCGGCCTGAACAGTGCTATTATGGGATCTTCATTAACAATAACCCTGCATCAAAAGGTGTAGCGGGTAAAAACAATTTTGGCAATGATAGCGGGTCAAAAGTAATTGGTGAACCAAAGAGAGACATCGAGCGGGTCAGAAAAATTGTGCTTGAACAGTATAAAAAATCGTGCCTGAACCGGTCAAAAATAGTGCATCTTTCTGAAGCCCGAAAAATTGGTTCAGAATAAATAATTTTGGTTGTTTGCTGTTTTAGATATTTTTTTCATGTTTGTCATTTTGTATTAAACATTTTTGGTATTGGAATCTCGTATTTAGTTTAGGTGAAAAGTCTTAGAACTTAACCTTCTTTATGGGTGTATTGAATGTACGGAGTGTTGGTTAAGATCAATGCATAGCTACAGTTTATTGGCATTATTACTCGTTTCAGTTATTAATAAACTTAATGTTACTTATCTTTTTTGAAACGCTTTACTTATGGGACGCTAATAATTGTTCCTACACCTCTGTCCCCGTACTGTTCCCGCACATAACTTCTATAACTAACTTGGAGGACCGTCCTCACACAATTTTCTTCTATAATATGTATCGTTCCCACACAATTTTTAAAGTATTAATACCTATGAACGAAAGTATTTATACTTATGACAGAAGTATTTATACCTATGTACGAAAGTATTTTAACGTAAATAATTGTCTCCCCAACCAAATCTTCCAAATTGTCCCTGCATCATAAATATTTATGGGGGGACCACTCAAACTAAATAGGGGGACCATACACGTTTCTAAAAATATCAATATTGCCATAACTATATGGGGGACCGCAATACTTAATATTTTTTTACATATGGCGCTGGATGACGTATGAAAGTATTAATATCAAGTATTAAAAGTATTTATACATATGCACTGAAGTATTTATATGTATATACATTGTACAAAATTTAATCTTCAGGCGTTTGATCATATCAAGTTACACATCAAAATATTAATATCTTATTTTGCCAGTATTAATATCTTATTTTGCAAATATTGATACCTATGCACTGAAATATTTATACCAATGAGGTCAACTATTTTGTTATACGAAGGTTGATGCGAGAATACGAGATTCCCACTACTTCATTGGAGGAAGGTTGATGCGGGGACTATTGGGGACTGGAAAAGGGAGATCATCATATCAAGTTACGCATGCAAGTATTAATATCTTACTTTGCAAGTATTAATCGGTTATTTCTCAAGTATTTATACCTATGAAGGTTGATGCTGAGACAAGTGTAGGAACTCAAAAAGAGAGAACTGTATAATTAGTGGAGACCATAGTACAACATTTCTCTACTGTAATTGCGGAGACAGAGGAGGGACTGAAGTGCGAGGATGAATATAATTATTCTTACTTATAAGGGCCTGTTCGACTGTACTGGAAAAATCACTGTTCACGTGGGAAAAAAAAAATTCACTCAGAGTGAATTTTTTTTTTCCCACGTGAACAGTAATTTTCAGTTCAAAAATTTTGTTTTCCCGTACCCATTCCCGAACCCACACTGCAGCCGAACAGACCCTAAAGGTGTGTTTCAGAAGCGGTGCACTAAAGAAATGATGGGAGTGACCGGTCCGTACCAAAGGAGTTCATTCGCTCTATTTTTTTTTTAAATCTTGTCAGTTGCTGACAAGTGATTGTTAATATAAAGTTATGTTACACAACTGATTGCACGTACCATGACACCCCACTTCCTATAGCTAATCCTATACAACAAGAAAGTAGCTACAGCCCCATTAATTTAAAAGCGTACAACATGAATGTTTTGCTGTAAGTAATCGAAATTAAAGCTAACAAAAGCGCAGCCATAGCTCCATCTCGAGAGTGCATCGCCTTGCCAGGCATGCTGCTGGCAGCGTTCGATTATCAAATACTATAGCATTTCTCTGCTTCCATATCATCCATGCTACGCATGTGAAGCGACACAGCCACTGCTTGAAGGTAAGCCCCCCTCTCGATCGTATATTTTCCCAAGAGCTTTCCCATATCTGCCGTACCGTAATTGCCGGTGTCATGAGCGGTATGCCAATGAGCCTGGAGACTTCAAACCAAACCGTTACCGAGTAAGGGCATAGGTATAGCATGTGTAGTGCGGATTCATTGGGGCAGTTCCTGGGACGAGGAGGTTATTACCGTCCGTGGATATGGATTAGCGACGAAGTTGGTTAGTGAAATGGTAATCCCGGACGGTGAGGATCGTCCCGTCCCATGGAACGGTAATTTTATTCCCGTTCTATCTAGTTTTAAAATTATCCCAAAAGTTACGCCCTTTTTCGATATTTTTTTTATTTTTTTTTTATTAATAAAAATTTCGGCAAATGAAGTCGCTTCCGTCATAAGACTCAGCGCTGCATTAGAAAACCAAGGATCCGTATCTGGGCTGACTCAACCTAATTGAAACGGACAGTCCAGATTTACTCTGAGCCGGTGCCTATTCGGGATGGGGCAGGGAGCCGAACCAGTATCTTCTGTGTTACTCGAGAAAATAAAATGAGCTCTCAGCCGGTGGATATTCGGGTGATTGGAGGGGGCAGTATTATTTGTGCTTTGAGATTCGTGTAAATTTAAATCCACCGGCTGAGACTCACTTTATTTTCTCGAGTAACACAGAGGATCTGAATTCCAGGGAGCCAGGGGCCACTGCCTAGTATTATTTGTTCTTTGAGATTCGTGTCAAGTTAGAAGACAGATCCTCGACCGTCCATTTCAATTGTACTCAGTCACTTAACCTGAGGGGATGTGAATTCAAAAAACAAAGCAAGGCAACAAGGCAACAGTTGCTATTCATACCTTTCTCGGCCTTTAGGCTAAGATCAAGTTTTTATCAGTTTAATTTAATATTTGATATGTGGGCCATGGGCTTACAACGTGGACAGTAGCTTGCTACTAGGCCTCAAGTGTCGCCCTTGCAATGCACTACCCCTATTATTATCAATACTAAATTCTTCTTTTTTAAAATTAGAAACTTTTGTACTCTAAGATACAATCATGGGCTCATGGCTTAAATGTTGTGCAAATTTTTCTACTATAAAATACACAAGAGGAAGAAAATTAAGCCCAAAACATGACGTGCCTCCGAATTGGGTAGAGATAGAGAGAGAGACAAAGATCAAATAGTGGCCCATAAATGTGATAAATATTTTTTCCTATCGAAATAGTCCTGTCCCCAAAGTAAAGACCAACATATTAACCTTACTTTCTTTTTTATAAAGAGACGAAACTATATTTTGAATATGAGAGAGACTAACATCATATTTTTTTTTAAATATATACGTTGTATTTTTTATTGTTCAAAATATATTAAGAAAATAATCTAGACCATAATAATATTGAATTCTTTTTTTTGTAGATTACGCATGATCAAAATACTAAAATAAAAATATCAATTGAACTAGATATATATGATTAAAATACTATAATATAAATACTAATTAAACTCTAATATATATTATCAGATTTAAGAAAAAAAAACTTACGGGATGCGCCCCATTTATATATATATATAGAGAGAGAGAGAATGGCTAATATACAAACGTTTGTTCCTGGACTCAGGAACAAACGATTCGGTTCTCCAATTTTCAAAATTCAAACAGTTGATCCAAACCGTTAGATATTTAATCTATATTAAAATGTGCTTGGAGACCAAATTTTACATTTTTTAGAATTTTTTTACTATATATTAAGATGGTTTGAAAATCGCTGATTTTATTAAAATTTTGTACCATTGAAAAACAGCGACATTCAAACCAGCTTAATAAATAGTAAAAAAATTCTAAAAAATATAAAATTTGGTCTCCAAGCACATTTTAATATAGATTAAATATCTAACAATTTGGATTGACTGTTTGAACTTTGAAAATCGAAGAACCGAATAGTTTGTTCTTGAGTTCAGGAACAAACGTTTGTATATTAGCCATTCTGTGTGTGTGTGTGTGTGTGTGTGTGTGTGTGTGTCTATATATATATATATATATATATATATATATATATATACAGAGAGAGAGAGAGGAGGGATCGGATTACACCCTTTTTTAACATATTTTGACACCTACCATTTTCAAAGTCCAAATAGTTGATCCAAACTGTTCAACATGATAGATATATTAAAATGTGCTTGGAGATCAAATTTTACATTTTTTTGAATTTTTTACTATTTATTAAGATGGTTACAAAATCGTTGTTTTCAGACCATTGAAAAACAACGATTTTGTAACCATCTTAATAAATAGTAAAAAAAATCAAAAAAATGAAAAATTTGATCTCCAAGCACATTTTAATATGGTGATCATGTTGAACGGTTCGGATCCACTGTTTGAATTTTGAAATTGCAAAATTGAGCTATAAAAAAATAGTGTCAAGATGTGTCAAAAAAAGTAGTGTAATTAGATCCCTCCTCGTATATATATATATAGAGAGAGTGACTAATATCAAAACGTTTGTTCCTAAGCCCTCGTGCAACCAAGTCGTTTTTGGATTTTCAAAGTCCAAACGGTTGATCCAAACCGTTAGATGTGATCTCTATATTAAAATCTGCTTAGAGACAAAATTTTATATTTTTTGAAATTTTTTTACTATTTATTAAGCCACTTTAAAAATTTCTGATCACATGATCCAGAATTTGGTTGCACTATTTTTACTGTTCACCCGAATCAGTAATTTTCAAAGTGACTTAATAAATAGTAAAAAATTCCAAAAAATGTAAAATTTGGTCTCCAAGCATATTTTAATATGGATTGAACATCTAACGGTTTGGATCGACCATTTGGACTTTGAAAATCCGAGAACGACTTGGTTGCACGAAAGCTTAGGAACAAACGTTTTGATATTAGCCACTCTATATATATATATAGAGAGAGAGAGAGAGAGAGATTGGCTAAGCTCAAAACGTTTTTTCCATGGCCATGGAACAAACGATTCAGTTCTCCAATTTTCAAAGTTCAAACAATAAATTCAAACGGTTAGATGTTCAATCTGTATTAAAATGTGCTTGGAGACCAAATTTTACATTTTTTGGAATTTTTTTACTATTTATTAAGCTAGTTTGAAAACCGTTGTTTTTCAATGCTGCAGAAATTTAATAAAAATAGCGATTTTCAAACCAGCTTAATAAATAGTAAAAAAATTCAAGAAAATGTAAAATTTGGTCTCCAAGCACATTTGCCATAAAATTTGAAAATCAGAAAACTAATTGGTTGCACCACAGTCCCAGAACAAACATTTTGATATTAGCCAACCTCTATATATATATCAAAACATATGAAGAACATTTCTTTTAAATCATCCAGTTAAAATTATTGTGTTTAGTTCTTCTTTTTTTCAATTTAGGAACTTATTAAAAGGACCTTTTCTGTAAATAATTTCAGTTACATGATAAACTAAAAAAAGAAGATATTTTTTAACTTAGATTTGTTAATGACATAAATTTAAGAATATATTACAGTAGACCTTGTTTTTGTACTGCATCGAAAATCAATAACATATATCAATGATGATGTTCAAGTTATAAGCCACGGTAGAAATCTTAACATCAGAACTTTTTTGTATTAATTATTATCAATTATGTTTTATTTTTATTTTTGTGAGATATATTGGAGAATCCGAAATCGACATAATCACTTAATATGTTATGAATGGTTGTCAACAAGTCGAGTCGAGTTAAATTAGAAAAAAAAATTAAATTCGGTTTATGCTAGAACAAATCGAGTTAATCCAATTTATTAACGAAACGTTTTTGCTATAAACTATACATAAAAGTTTCATTTTCTTACCGTGAACACAAAAAGAGATGATAAAAATAATAAAAAAAGGATAATTATTTTCTTTATCTAACGAGCTGAGAAATGAGTCGAGATAGTACGAGCTGAGCTGAGTGAAATTTGAACTCATTTTTATCAGAACGAGTCAAAATTAAACGAGCTAATTATAAATTTTATGAGTGGTCTCGAACGAATTCCGAACTACGAGTTTTTTTCTTTTCAGTCCTACTCGTGAATTGAAAACTGATGTTAAGAGGTTGATATAATCTTTTTGCTCACTATCTTAAAACATAAATCCAGCATGGACATTGAATAAACAAATATAATATTTGATGTAGAATTAGAGAGTTAATTAAACACTTATTGGTGCACCAACATTCCAACAAAACCATCATATCTTTATTTCCTAATAAAGCAAAATATGAATCAACGGGTGATTAGAAGATAATAAGGAAAAAACCCACGAAATTATAATAGAAAGAAATCAATGAATATTGCTAATGAATGAATAAAAGAAAAATAAGAGGAAAAAAAATAATTTTTATAGAGGAAGAAAAAAAAAAGCAAAGAAACCACATAGGGCTAAGTGGTCTGCTGTGGTGATCTCTCTCTCTCTCTCTCCAGCCGAAGCCTCTCTTTCGTCTTGTCTCTTTCTCTCCTTCAACCCTTCTCTCTCTCTCTAGCGCGCGCTCTCTAGCCCGTCGATCCTCGATTCAATAATCACAACTCGCAACTCCGCTTGTTGCCATTTAGTAATTCAGGTACGCGCGATCTTCCCTTTCCATCGCTGTTTACTGCTCCGCTTCTAATTGGTACAATAAGGATCCGCCCCCTTTGTTAATCAGAACTGTTATTCTATCTGATTGGGTCTAACCTCGTCGATTTGTTCTTGATCAGTGGTATATTGGGGGCGATTTCCTGTCGACCTTATTTTTTTTTTTACCTTAAGTTTTTACTACGACTGTGATTGATACTCAGTGGATTGATTTATGTCTTTCACTGATTTAACGATGTTTATTTTTCTTTGGTTCTCAATTTTACTTTTTACAGGAAGATTCAACTATCACTGGGCTTCTTTAGTTTTGATATTTGTCAGGTTTGGTCTCCTACCCCTTTCTCAATTTTTATAATTTTCAGTGAGATTTTGTTCAGCTGTTCTTGAATTAACACAAACAAAACCTGAACCTGATTTTGTTTGGGTTTATGTCTGCTTCTGATTGAAGTGGAGATAAAAGAGGTTGAATGGCCAGCGCCGTGGCAAGAGCAACCAACACTGTCCCTTCTTCCCTGTCAATTCAAGATAAAATGACCCGGAACAAGAGAAAGTTTCGCACGGACCAATCGAGTCCTGATTCGGTTGTTCCCGTTTACCCGCTCCGGCCGACGGATTGCCCCAACTACGGCCCACCCTCCAATGAAAAGGGGACAGATAGTTTCAACCTGGAGCACCTGGCAAGCATGTGCGACATGTGCAAACACCTGATGTGTGCCCCTGAAGAGGGTTTGGAGTGGGAAGACGGGTTCAATGATGCCGATTGGAGTGAGCTCACCGAGACACGTTTAGAGGAGATCTTGATTAGCAACATTGATATGATTTTCAAGAATGCTATCAATGTCGTCTCCTCTTATGGGTACCCTGAGGATGCTGCCAGAAATGCTGTTCTGACTGCCGGGGTCCGTGACAACAGCACAGAGCCCCTCTCCGCCTTAGTGGACAGTGCCCTGGCAGTGCTTCGAGGCGACAAAGAGTTGAATTTGTCTTCTAACTTTGACAAGGATTTGGAGAAGACGGAGAAGAGTGTTCTTGCAAGAATGGTTGCTCTTGTTACCGAATCACAGCCTTTCTTTAGCAGAGGTGATGCCATGTGGTGCTTGCTCATCTGTGATATGAGTGTGCCTCGTGCCTGTACTGTAGACTACGACCCCTCGAACCCCATTGAATCTGGCAGCAGCTCTGTTACACTCCCAGTTAATGAAACCAATGTTAGCGGTTCTCAGAGTAATGCACAGTGTGAGATGCCTAAAGTGCTAGGTCTGCCTACTGTACCGAATGGAAGGCCGCCTTCCATTCCGAGCAACGTGTGGAGTGTGATTTCAAATCTAAAACCTGATGATAACCCTAACTCTTCTGACCATAGTAAATCCCTAAAGGAAGGAGGTAAGAAAAGTGGGGGTAATTTAAAGAAGGATTCTATGCTTAGGAACAAGTCGATTAGTCTTGAGAAGAGCTTGCGGGCCCTGGGATCGAAAGCAGCCTCTAAAGGATGCAAGCATGGTGTACCGGGTAACTTGGTCTTGGACAGGAAGTGCAAGTATACAGCATCTGACTCCGCTTCTGGTATTACTGTAAAGAGCACATTTAAACTAAGCAAGATCGTTGGAGGTGGCGTCTTACGTAAAGATGCAGTCCTCGACCTTTCTTTCCATGCAACAAAGTCCAGCAGCAGCACAAACAATAGTACAAATAACACCAGTACAAGTGCTCCCACTGCTAGCATTTCTACCCCATCTGCTGCACCTACTACAGACACAGAGCTCTCTTTGTCACTTCAGTCAACTAGCCCTGCAACTGCAAGTGCAAATGTGAAGGGTACTGCCAATGGGAATGTGAATGCAGATGCAAAAGCAAACTCAGATACAAAAACCACCGGGAAGGCTGTCGATCCGAGCAATACGGGCCGTGAGGGGGGCAAGTCATGGAAGGATTGGGTCCCACAGAACAGAAAGGATGAGGTAGCGGCTAAGCTGTTACCGCACATGAGAGAACTGCAGGCACAGATACAGGACTGGACAGACTGGGCACAGCAAAAGGTGATGCAAGCGACGCGGCGGCTGGTGAAGGACAGAGAAGAGCTGCAGGTGCTGCGGCAGGAGAGGGAGGAGGAGGGGCGGCTACATGAGGAGAGGAAGAGCCTCGAGGAGAGCACCAAGAAGAAGCTGGCCGAGATGGAGGCAGCCATCGCCAAGGCTGGTGGCCGAGTTGAGAAAGCTAATGCGACCGCCCGCCGCCTTGAGATGGAGAATGCACACCTGCGCCTCGAGATGGAGGCTGCCAAGATGCAGGCTGCGGTGTCAGCAGCCACCTGCCGGGAGCTGTCGAAGAATGAAATGAACAGCCTGAAGAAATTTGAGACATGGGAGTCGGAGCGGGCCCTGATGAAGGAGGAGTTGCTTGACGAGAAGGATAAGACATCTCACTTGCAACGCCTGTTGCATCAGCTCAAACAGCATTTCCTTCATCTGCAGGTCCTTTTCTTTCTTTTCTCTTTTATAGGTTTGGGACTTGGACTTAATTATTATCTTTTATTGATCTGTTTTATTGAGGAGTGTGAGTTGTTTTTCGATTTGGTAAATTATTGAGGGTTTTTTTTATGCAAATTGTACAGGGTTGTGTGAAAAAAGAAGAGAAAGAAAAGAGTGACAGACTGGCGCAATTGAACTCTCAGAAAAAGGAAAAAGAGCATATAGAGATGTCAGCAAGAGCTGAGGAGAATGCACTGATGGTAAAATCAGAAAACGAGATGCAACGGTTCAAGAGCGAGATCCGGGAATTGGAGCAACATATCCAGCAGCTGCGCTCTGCAGATGTCTCCTCTAAGATGGCTGCTCCCAGATGGGCCCCTCCAGACAGCAGGAGCTATGCGGCTCGCCTGGCCCAAGGAAAGAACGGCATCAGCAATGGCAACAGGGCAGCTGCAGCAATTAAGGGCCGGATGGAGAGAGGGGTGCTGGTGGGGCCGGGAGAGGATGAGGTGCAGAGGGAAAGGGAGTGTGTGATGTGCCTGAGCGAGGAGATGGCGGTGGTATTCCTCCCGTGTGCTCACCAGGTTGTGTGTGTCGGCTGCAACCAGATGCACGAGAGTCAGGGCATGAAGGACTGCCCGTCATGCCGCTCCCTGATTCTCCGCAGGATCCTTGTTCGTTCTTCCAATTCTTAGTTTTGTTCTGCTCCTTTTTTTTTGGTTTTGCTTGTGGAGTTTGGTTCAGTTCAAAAGATGAAGCATGATGAGTTTTTCACTGTCAAAGAATAATAACAATAATAAACTGCACCAAGGTCGAAACCTAGTTCTTTGCCGGTACATTGTTTGCCTTAATGAAAGTATTGAAATTGGAGTTTTCATGTTGAGACTTGTTACTCTTTCATGCTGGTTGTTAATAGCCTAGATTGTTGTCTTGGATCGATCAAATTCGAGATTCAGAATTTCCTTGCTATAATTTTTTTTATTGTCCATTCCAAACTTGCAGCGAACATTTTGGAACATTTGGCTACCTTTCTCATCTTTGCTATTACTCTGATGTAGCAGTACTGGTTTTGCGCTTTTTATTACTCCAACAAAAACCAGATAATACAAACCCATTGTTTGAGATTGTTTACAAGCGGCGTCTCTTGATTGCTCGCTAAGTAAACCTCATTTGCAATCAAGGATGAGAACATTTTATTTTTCAAGTTCATTTCATTTTCTATTCAGTCTTACATTTTAGGTTGTTGAATGGGAAAATTATAGGGCTTGAAAGCAGCAGCATTGCTAGTGAAATGCAAATTGTTGGTGTAGTAGGATGTTATTTTTCATACGTGTATGTTATTTATCATGCATGCTGGGGTAAAGGAACCATGTTCGCAATTAATTTCAATGTCAAGGATCACACAAGAATTTGATGCATTACATTCGAAAATCAGGCCTAAATACGGCTTGGTCCTGTAGGCCCATTTTACCTGTCTATTCTGTCCAATCAAATCATATTCCATTTTGCCATCCAATCAAATCATGTTCCATTTTGTCATGGGCCATATTTGACATCTCGCCTGAATAATGTTTCCACTTGTATCCCGGGTCAAAGAATTTTTTTTTTTGAAAGCTTGATAGTGACTAGGGTCAAAGAAAATCACTTGACAAGTATAACTTTGACAGTCTTGACAATGTCATTTCAAACGTTGGATGAACTTACTAATGAACGGCTGAAACTAACCTGATATTCTCCATTTCTCCTGAGCCAATTTCCTGTAATTACAAGAGGAAGAAATGAGAGTATCCCCTCAGCTGGATCTTGAATTCAAGAAATGAGCCTCTATCTCTACTGCAACATAAAATTTGTCTCGCTTATCCATCTCTAATCCTCTACTGATCTTTTCTCTTTAGATTTAATCTATAGCTAACTCGATCCATAAGCTCTGATGACAGAGGCAATTATGTTGATGGATACGAGCTCCGACCGGAGATGGAAGATGATTTCTTTTGTGGAACTAAATATATAGGTGTTGATAGGCCCCTTCTCGCAGTAAAATTAGTATACAACAACAAATCATATAGGTACAACCATGCAACGATTGCTGAATTTCAACATTGTTCTCTCTTACAGTCAGTGTTTTTAAATGCGGTTTTGTTTATGCATGTAAAAAGTCACTTCATATGTAATGTTGTTCTAATTTAGTGGTCTGTGCTCTTTATCACTCTCCTATAGATCATGGGTTCAAGCCTTTCTCAAAACAATTATTTTCTGTGTCTTTTTTGGATCCGGGAGCAACCGTATAGACCGTATATGCGGCTGCATTTAAAAACTCCGCTAGCAATAATTCAAATTAAAGAAAGATCTCAAACAATTTTGCCAATCAAGTATTAAAAATGGTAAAGTTATAATTATCAGCACATTTCTCAAAAATAAAGAATACTAATCCCCTTTTGAAAATGTTGTCTTTGGTTCTAACATGACAGTAGATATGACATGAAAGTATATGTGATTATATTGCACTTGCAACTTATAAAAAATACTAAGGGTGTGCTCCACAGAGAGGGAGAACCCCTTCATTAAAGGGAAGGAAGGGGAAATCTATTGATTGTCGGACGCCCACGTCGTTCACCTGCTCCAAAAGAGTAAAAACAGAGAGGGAGCAG
The DNA here is from genome assembly GCA_025461125.1 of Carex kokanica. Taxonomy (NCBI): domain Eukaryota; kingdom Viridiplantae; phylum Streptophyta; class Magnoliopsida; order Poales; family Cyperaceae; genus Carex; species Carex kokanica. The sequence goes on along the minus strand of JAJGRX010001128.1, from coordinate 49,677 downwards.
AGGGGAGGAGTTTGCTGTTCGGAGGGGAGGAGAGAGGGGCGTGGTGTTGATTTTTGATGAAATTTGTCACTCCCGATTCGGGGTGTAGGATTTACTGTTCGGAGAGGGGAGAACCCTCGTTTCTCTTCCTCCTTGTCCCTTCCCCTTCCTCTACGGCCTCCGGTTCTGGAGTACGCCCTAAGAGTGTCCTCAGAAAAACATTAAAGAGAAAGAAGGACACGGTGATGGAAGGAGGCGAAACCTCCGCACAATAAATTTACACTCCAAATTGGGGGTACAAATCTCGTCAAAACAAAGCGTAGCGCTCCCTTCTCTTCTTCTCCGTGTAGTAGCGCGTACCCTCCGCTCCCTCTTTGATTCCCCTTCTGGAGCAGGTGCATATACTCGGTCAGATACAGTCTGGCGACGTCTTAACCTCCGCATAGTGTTTTTTCTTCCCTTCCCTCCGCGTACCCTCTTCTGGAGCTGACTCTAAGCAATCATACTTCAATAGTTGTGATTATACTTTATACTGCACTTGCAGCACCAAAAATTGAGCAATCATACTTCAGTAGTTAAAAAATTATATATATCAGTTCCATTCTTTCTTTGTTTTTATGAACAAAGATCAAAATAGAGCCACTAATTTCTCTCCTTCACCTGAATAAACCACTGGTAGTTAGCTAGCGGGTCTGTGCCACAGTCCGTCCGACATCAGCAGCAGTGACAGGAGTGCAAGATTCGGAACCAGGAACAGGAGCAGTTGGGGAACCCGCGGTCCATGCCGGGGCCTCCTGATCCGCTTCCTGGCGTACTCCCTGAGCTCCTGAGTACCCCAGCGGTCGGGCGCGGGGTCGACACCGGACGAAAGGATGCAAGGCGGGGGTTGCTGGAAGGGGCAGAGAGAGCGCCAGGTGGTGTGAGGAAAGCCGAGGCGGGAAGCGCGAGAGAAGAAGAAGGAGAGAGACCAGAAGGGGAGAGCGGTTGGAGAGTCGCAGAGGAAAGGAGGGAAGGACCAGTCGAGGAAGCACGGTGCACGGAGAGAGACGAAGAATTGGGAATGGAGAGATGGGGTTAGGGTTTGGTGCGTGAGGATGTGCGAAAGGGTTTCAATCCGGTCTGGCCATGATGGGGTGGAGGAGCTGGATGAGACGCTGGTGCTGCTATTGCTGTCGATATTGCTATCCATCAGGATCAGGCATTATCTGTGGAGATTGGTTGGGAACTGTGAGATGGGAGATGGGGATAAATTGGGTTTCTGAGCCAGTAAGGTGCTGTTGTGTGGTTCGTCCAGAATAAATGATGGTTATGATGGTTGTGTTGATATCTATAGATTAACAAGTAGAACAAAAGGGTCGATTCTGATTTCTGAGACACTTAGATTATTTTTTTCGGGGAGTGCTATCTTTAAGGTCATAATTTCTAATATTCAGGACACAGAAAATTTTCATTCTTAATGTCCGTTTTGCCCCTTAATAAATGCTGTCTTTTTTTGCCTCTAATTAAATCCTTACTATTAATTGAGAAAGTTAACCGTACTAACTCATAATATGCACATTTTAAGGAAACTTTTAGTATATTTGACACGTTGAATTTATTATTACTTATTTAAAAATATGAGATTTTTCGTGCAAGTTTCTCGTTCTCTATCTCCACAAAAATTATTGGTTTAATGAATTCATCTGTCACTTGTCAGTAAATCATAACAAGTAATACGAACAAGGCACGAAAATTAAATCATTGAGAAATGGAGCACGAAACCAATTCTTATGAGAATTGATACATAAATTAGTCAAAATCAAAATCCTATAAGAAACAAACAAAAAATTGAATTAAAATTGAACTTATAACAGGTTTAAGCATAAAAATAGGTCTTATGTCTATATGTGGAGCTACATTTGTTTAACGGCACTTATTAATTATAGGAGGGTTCTAATATTTTGTGTTTTGTGGAGCTACATTTGTTTGACGGCACTAATTAATTAGAGGTGGGTTCAAATGCCTCGTGTTTTCTGTCTCATCGTGTCTCACATCTTATATTTTAGTTTTTCAAAATTCAAAGAGCCGATTCGAACCGTTCAACACGATCTTATATTAAAATGTTCTTGGAGACCAATATTTTTTTACTATTTTTTTAGGTAGGTACAAAACCACTGTTTATGGACCATCCAAAAACAGAGATTTTGTATCTGTCTAAAAAATATACAATTTGTTCTCCAAGTACATTCTAATGTGGATATTATGTTGAGAGGTTTGAATGACTCCTTGGAATTGGAAAATGAATATATAAAATGTGATGCATGATGAAGCGTACAACATGAGATATTTCTCTAAAAATACATGAGGCATTTTGAACCTTTCTCTATTAATTAAGATAGAGCTTCTCAAAAAAATCATTTAACTTTCAAAACATTGTTAGAGGAAACTGACAAAATAATGTAGCTTTATCTGATCAACATAATTAATTATTCATTACATACCAACAGAAATCTATACTTGTAGGAGCATATATACTAGATATTTTTCATATGTGGATATTCTGTTTTGAGATTGTGATTTTAGCTAGTACTATCAAGCCTTTCAATGCATGTGACTTGTTCTGCCGAAAAATAATAAGTCATTTGATTAGTATCTTTGTATAACTTGTCATTAGTTGTTAGGATATAATAATAGTTGATATCGGAAAAATAAACAAATTAATTAGTCCACACCATATAAGCATTAATTCATCTTTTTTTTTTCCAACCAATTACTGTTTCAGTTTTATTCATTTTTTTTGTTTGTTTCTTAGAGGATTGAGATTTGACTAATTTGTGTGTCAATTATACTTTATTAATCTTAATACTTATTATGATTCATTAACAGAGGAAATTGATCAATGAACAAATTATTTATGAAGAAATTGACAAATGAAAAACTTGAATGTAGGCACAAAAAATCTCATATGTCTAAATATCACCTGTTAAATACACTAAAAGTTTCTATTAGAATGCGCATAAGAGAAATTACCAAATCCGTTAACTTTCTCAATTAATAGTAAGGATTTAATTAGAGACAAAACAAGACAATATATATTAAGGGGTAAAACGGACATTAAGAAGAAATTTTTTCTCTTTGCCCTGAATATTAAAAATTGTGACCTTAAGATAGCACTCCCTTTTTTTTCTAATTCATATCACACAGGATATTTATGTTCAGATCAGAATCAGCATGGATATTAAAGAAATTGGTCAGGATTTTGATTGAACGGTCCAGATCTAGACAAAAATGCGATGTTACCTCAGATGACATGGACTCATTTTTTTTCGGTGGCGGAGTTGAGATTTTTAATAAGGCGATATATAATTTGAGAGTAAGATATAATTTTTTAATTCTTTTTTAATAGTAAGTATATTTTATAATTATTTTTGAGAAAAACAGAGATGGGATTATGTTTTGAGGAAAAAATTTACGGCGAGACATTTTATTATTGTTTGAGAAAAACATAAAAATAAAAGCATATTTAGAAAAACAAATTTAGTCGGGAAACACCGATTTTTTTATTAATACCCTAAATTTTTTTAACAAATCTACCCTTTGATTTCAATTTTTTTTTAAAAATACTCTGATCGCCTCACTTTGGGGAGATCCAGTCGCCCCACGGTAGGACGGTCAGGTATTTTTGCCCTATAAATAAACATTTTCTCTCTCATTGTTAGTTATTAAGATAGTAAAGTTGAAAAATAAAATATAAATTTTGTACAATGTTACATACTTGCTTTCTGCCTGTCAGAAGTGGAACGGCGAGTCTGATGTCCCATTCGCCTACCTTGCATCTGGTCCATGTTCATTACATCACTTTTGTGTTTCCTCCTCCCAACCCTGATTCATGACTTGGAAGGAAGTACTTTATCCCCAACATGGAGAGGCCACGCATGCTAGTTGGGATAAGAATGAAAAAATGCACCCTAAGTATTTGCAAGGTAATCAACACGATACATGTTGGCTACATAATTATTCTCGCGGTAGTTTCTCACCCGGCATACCGCCATAACATGAGAACAAGGAAGGTGGGCTAATTGGATTCATTGGCATGCACATGTTACAGTATTGTCAGGTCTGATATTAACGATGTACTTGAAAGGCCTTTTGACAAACTCCATGGTGTCATTTGGTATATAACTGGTTGGAACGTACTCTAGACATTTCACTTCGAACTTACCATCTTCATCACCGTACGCAACAATAGTCATAGCTACACATTTCTCCATGTGTTTTCTTAGTTTCTCCTCCACCCTTGTTGAAAACATCTGATTCCTGGCCATTAATGTTGCGGCTCTAGCATGTCGATCAACAAACCATGCATTTAACTTGTAGAATGTGTCATATACTATGGCTGCCACAGGCAACATCCGACTCTGCTTAAAGATAACATTCATCGATCCGGAGCCGTTTGTGGTCATAATTTCCCATCAGAAACCTCCAACACGACTTGAAAGATCTTCTCATATGCGGGTGGCTCCTACAGATCGTTGGAATTATTTTTGCCCACCTGTAGTAAGAAGCCATTGTCTTTGGACACATCTGGACAAAATTCAAGAGAAGCAAACACTTAAATAAATACAAGAATAAAATTCTAAATATCAAATATACATACCTTGGAAAAAAAAATTTGAACATCTCTTCCATCATTCTTAGCTTCTTTTTCCTGTACCCTAATTTGAATGTGTCGGAAACCCAATCATCGTTTTTGAAATTCTTGTTCAGGTTGTCTGCAACAAGTTGCATACACAACATATGCACACAGTCGCCATTTGTTGTCGACCATCCGAAATCGTTACGATCAAACACATATTTGATTACTTTGTGCTGGTCTGATATGATACAAAAGAACCTATTCCCAATCACATGTCTTCGTAAAAAACTCATGAGAAATTCCCAATTCTCACCATCCTCCTTCTCAACAATTGCAAAGGCCAAAGGCAGCAACTGGTTTTCAGTATCATATGCACAAACTATCAATAGCCTCCACTCATAACGGTCAGACATGAAGCATGCATCGACACTGATCACCGGTCTAATGTATGACACAACTTGAATACATGGACCAAAAGTCCATGCTATAGCCTTGAATTATTTAGCCCCTTCGACCCCTGCGTCTACATTCCACTGTTAATACCTTGTGCCGGGATTATCAAAAAAATATCTTGTGCTGGAATTTTTACTCGTTATGGCCTGGAGCAATTATGCAAGCAAGGAGTATAAACCCTCCCAACTACCGAACATTTGGCAAATCGCAAGCTCACAACCTCTCCACAACCTGTTGTATTTTGGGGTTATATGTCTATAAATGAGTTTGACACTCCTAACGACCTCCTTAATGCTCATTGATGGATCCTCCTTAATGTCACTCTTAATTACATCAGTAATAAGTGATGTCGTCAGCTGTGCATGGTCTTTCCTTGATGACGTAGACTTGCATGAATGAGGTGGTTCACACTTCAATTATCCATGCCTCCCCTACCTGTAGGGGTTGCAAAAAGATGGAACTCGTAACGCGGGTGGTCCTTACAAACCACAACCAATCTAGTTCGGTCCCTTTTTTATACTTTTGCACTCCCAATTGCCATGAACATGAACCTCATTGGTCTTCTTCACAAGTTCATCTATGTTGGTAAAAACTTGTTGTGAGGCAAGCTCCTGGTTATATACAACACACTTCCTATAGAAAGTAATGTTTGCTTCTTCAAAAAAACTGATATAATTGAAATTCTGGACCGGATGCTTATTTGTCCACCCTCTAATTGGAAATCTTTCTTCCCTGGAACTGGGTACTATATCTGCATCACCATCTGATAAGTGATCAGAATCCCAACCCCCTTCCTAATAATCACCAATGTCTATCTCCTTATCTGGTACTGCATCGATCCCTTCACCATCAATATCAGTTTCATTCTAATCAATAACGGGTAACAATCAAGGTACTTTCTCTGGTAAAGATGGAAATCCAGCTTGGATTATAGGTTCAAGTGGTGGTGGTGATGGTGGTGGTGGTAGGTCGGGGGTAAAATCATGGGTATAATCTTGGTGGTACATAACCTGAATCACAACTCGAGTTCACAAATCTGTGTTTTCGCTATAATTTTCAACCCCGGGTTTAACTGGAACTCTCTTTTAATATACGTCCATTACTGAGACATTTCCCGACTAAAATATATTGTAACCCCTCTCCATATGTCCTTATCTGGTAAAGGATACCTTACGAAGTAATATCTATTACCCCTTTGTGTGTCAATTTGGGTACATAATTCCAATTCACATTGAAATTTACACCAATCTTTTCGTATACCTTGCTCTTAAGTTCCTCAAATGTGATATTTCATTAACCTAAAATGCATAACTTGCATCCTTTGTGTATTTGTGCTCCTTCCACACCTTTTGTAATTTTCATGCCCACAAACAGTGCAATTAACATTTTTTTCTTAACAAACTACATTTGCCAATAAACATTTATCAACAATCTACTAATCAACAAGAATTAATAATTTAAATAAACAATAAAAAATAACCTAAATCGCCTAAGAAATTGCCTAAAAATTACCTTTTTCTCTTCCTCTTCTTCTCAGCTACCATATGATTGAATTGTGAGTGGACAGGAGAGAGAGAAAACTCATTTATAGGGTATTTCTACCTGACTGCCCCACAGTGGGGCGGCTGGGTCTGAAAGAGGACCGCCCCACAGTGAAGCAGTTGGGTCTTGAAATGGACCACCCTATAGTAGAGCAGTCAGGATATTTTTCGAAATTTTTGAAATCAGAGAGTAGATCTGTTATTTTTTTTTTAGGGTATTAATAAAAAAATCGGTAGGAAACACAAGTGCCCATCTAGTTCTATATTAACTTCCCCACTAATTTTTTTCCCTATCATTTCAGATGATGTGAAACCTCTGCATCACCATGTACTTTCCGGAACTAATTCAAAATTTTAAGAATATTGCACTATTTATTTCATATTTATGATTTTTTCTTTGTTTATCAGCGTTATAAGCCAGCAAACTATTGTATCGAGATATATTCATATTTATCTCGAATGAGGAGGGATCCAATTACACCTTTTTTGGTGACACATCATGACACCGTTTTTTATATAGGTCAATTTTGCGATTTCAAAATCCAAACAGTCGATCCGAACCGTTCAACATGATCACCATATTAAAATGTACTTGGAGATCAAATTTTACATTTTTTTGAATTTTTTTACTATTTATTAAGATGGTTACAAAATCGTTGTTTTTTAATGGTCTGAAAACAATGATTTTTGTAATCATCTTAATAAATAGCAAAAAAATTCAAAAAAATGTAAAATTTGATCTCCAAGCACATTTTAATATATCCATCATGTTGAACGGTTTGAATCGACTATTTGGACTTTGAAAATGATAAGTGTCAAAGTGTGTCACCAAAAAAGATGTAATCGGATCCCTCCTCATCTCGAATAGCCAACTTCTAGCCTTATCAAATTATTTTCAAATTGAGATCTTTAATTACTGTTTCAAAGTTGGATATACAACTTATTGCTCTACATTGGATGGGCTTAGTTTATAGAGTAAACAAGAGATGAAAGGAAAATTTGTGTCCATGGACTTGGGCCTGAAGTTCTTGTATCTCTTTGGATCCTGAACAGACATGCAACTTGTTTTTGTAAACAATGATAAATTTGGAAGCAGCTAAATTCATCTGATGCTCTATTTTGATTTGCGTTGAGATTTGTACGTTCGGTTCCGATTAATATGGAGATTTATAATTTTAATTTCCGCACGAATCTTAACGCAGATCTCATGCTTAATTTGGTCCAATGATCAACACTCCGTTGCTGATTAATTTAGGTAGTTCAACATCTATCGTACCACTTAATTAAACCCGATTATGGTTGGGTGACCAAGCCATTAATTATCACACAGTGAATTGGATCAGGCTTAATCAAACACTTTGAGATCTTAACTATTGATGCTGATTGTTTTATCTTTTTCCATTTTTTTTATAATGTTTTGATGTGTTCCTTTCCAGTTCTGCCTTGTAATTCTTCTTATTTTGTTCTCTTTCTTAAAATTAGGTATGTGAATTTGTAATAATATTGATTGATTGTGTGTATAGTTGTAAGGTTAATTTGTTAAAGCGAATGAGGTAATTTAACTCTATAATTTTACAATGTGGCTATGCATGAACAAGCGAAGTAAATGCTAAATTATTTTAAACATTATTTTTCTTAATAGTGAAATAAGTACATGAAGGAGTATGGAATAAAATGATTAAATTATTCTTATATATTATGTTAGGAAGTGATTTTTTTTTTTTTTGGCACAGGAAGTGAAGTTATGAGGATCATATTTTCAATTTTTATATGAGGAGGGATCGGATGACATCATTTTTTGGTGACATCGAATGATACCGTGTATTTTTAAATTTTTTAAAGTCCAAACAGTCGATCCAAACCATTCAATATGATGGATATATTAAAATATGCTTGAAAATCAAATTTTACATTTTTTTTTGAATTTTTTTACTATTTATTAAGTATTTTACAAAATCGTTGTTTTCAGACCACTGAAATTTTGTACCCATCTTAATAAATAGTAAAAAAATAAAAATAAAACGTAAAATTTGATCTGCAAGCACATTTTAATATATCCATCATATTGAACGGTTTAGATCGATTGTTTGGACTTTGAAAATGTAGCGATGTCACAAAAAAGAGTGTAATCCGATCCCTCCTCTTTTTATATAATTTGATGATTTAACTTTACTCCACCTATGAAAATATTTATTGTACTTCATCTTAATCATCTTGAAATACTTTCAATTGATATATCAAAGCACATTAAAATATTTAAATCACCAATAATTTCACTTGTCAAACAATCCGTAAATTTGAATTTTGAAATTCAACGACAGAATGAACAAAATATTCCCTTAAACACTTTGAAAGTTGAACTCCAAATCATTTCAAGAACCGCACAAATATGGATTTTAATCACGAGGAGAAGGTTACAAGCAAGGTAACAAGCAAGGGTCAAGAAATGATTAATTCCCCTTTATGGTTCAAAAGGTTTATAAATTTTATGTGTAGTATTTATTAATTCTAAAAAAATTATATAGTTTGTTCCTTTATCAATAAAAATTTTGTTTGAAAATATAATTCTCCCTAAAATATATCTTGTTGGATATTATTTTTATGAAATTCAACTTCGTAAATTTCTAATTATAAATAGGCAAATAATTCAGACTACTCAGAAGAGTATCAAGTACTATCAACCAACTAGAAAGAAACTTATCCCTCCATCACAAAGAAGACTCGCATGCAGTTCAATTAATGTCCCAGATGTCAGAACCCACGGTGAGGCGTCTTGCGCGCGTCACAGAAGATCGAGATGCTTGTCCGGGCTGGAGGGGTCCAGTTGCATCCCTCAGTACCAGGCATAGTTTGACAAGACGAGAGCAGACCAAAGTCACCAAACTGAGTGAGGAGGCCTTTGATCACATGATGTTTCTGATACAATGAGAAAAAGAAAGAGAGAGAGGATCTGAGAAGATGAATGCAAAGGTGAAAACGGGGACCATTCCATCCTCTTCGACAACCAGCCATGCATTACCTTCTCCCCTCACATGGCTCTGGACCCCACCTCTGACTTCCCCCAACAGTATCCAATCCCCCTTCCTTTCATTTAATTAGAGATATCTGTTAATTTGATGATCCGATGACTTTTTAAGTTATTACTTACACTTCGATTCTAGTGCCAGCAGCAATGGAATTATGGAGCCAAGAAAACAGAACTGTGCAATCAATGCTTTCGGCACCCATAAGAAGAAACTCTGTGTCTCTGACTCATTGATAGTCTTTTCTTCTTTTATTCAAAACCTCATTAAATATATAATACGGATCTTTTTTTAGTTAACATAAAAATGAAATAAATAAATGAATCCAGATCTGCTGTTACATGTAACAGAGAAATTGTTTGTATAAGCATCGTCGTCGTCGTCCCAACAACCTTGGATACAAGTGTATGTCAGAGAATTTCAAATTTCTAACTTAAAAAATCAACACTACTCCTGCTTTCATTTTACTAAAAAAAAGGGCCAGTTGCAGCAGACAGTCTACGTCAACACTAAGCAACCTAATAAAACCTTGCTCAGTTGCTCTCCTCTCTACTCTTTCTATTTATCCACTACACTCACAAACCAAAGCAATTATCTATTTATCTATCCATCTCTCCAATTCTCTCCAGACCAGAACACAACAATTAGTCAATTACTCTGTATAAGACTCTCAATTTTGGACCGTCATGAGCCGGAGCCAGCACGTGCAGCCTCAGCCGAAACTGAAAACGCCACCACGCAGCGCCACTCTCTTCTCCTGCGGCATCTTTCGCAATTGCACGCAATCCTCTCTCAGTCCCACTGCTACTCCTCCCGCCACCTCATCCGCTCCTTCTCCACCCCATGTGCAACTCACCACGGCCTCTCCACCGTCTGTTCTCCCACCTATATCCCTTCCTCCAACCTCCACCTCCTCTCACCGTGCTGCCATCACCACCGCTCCCTCTTCTTCCTCTTCCTCTTCTTCCTCTTCCACCTCTCAGAGCTTCACTCAGTGGCGCCTCCCTGTACACCAGCAATCTCCATCCCCGCTGCCAAATAATCCACTCGGCCCTGCCACTGCCGCCGCTCTTCTCCCCACTCCTTCTGAAACATACCACTCAGCTGAATGCCTCTTCGCCTCCGGTAATTCCCTCCAAGCGCTATGCATCCTCGAGCGAGCCTTCACTCCTGACCCATCTCCTCCCGGTCAGTGCCCACCATCCGTCATGCTCGGTGTTGTCGCCGCTTTGCTGGACTCATCCACTGCAAGACCAGCAGCTAAGATGCTGCTAGCATTGCTGCTCAATGAAAGAAACCGGACCGAGGCAGCACGAGCTGGCGCGGCAGCAGCAACACTGGAAGCGGTGATGGCATCGGGTCCAGCCGGTGCAACTTCCGAGAGAGGTCTAGCAGCATTGGAACTCCTATGTACAGTCAGGGAAGGAGCAGAGGCAGTGCGGAGTAATCCGATAGCGGCGCAAGCACTAGCATGTGCAGTGGAAAGGATGTTGGGGAGGGGCAGGGAATGTGCAATCGGAGTACTCGCGGCAATTTACGGAGGAGGAGGTGGGGAGGATGGGGTGGTAGTGGAGGTTCCGTCAGAGGTAGCGAGAAGTGTACTGGGGGCGATGCAGGGGGAATGCAGTGCCAGAGGGAGGAGAAAAGGGGCCCAATTGCTGAAAGTGTTGCAGGAGACTGGCAGGCTGGATGTCGCCTGGGACGGGATTGGTGGCTGTTAGTATTTTCAAATTGGAACCGGAGATGTCCGATGGGCATCGGACTGATATCCGGTCGTCATCGTTAGATTCACTTTTAGATTCATGCGGATAATTTAACGTAAAATTCGTCTCATGAATTGAATCTTTGGTATTATTTTCCATTGGTTTGGAATGATCCTTGATGAAATTGGATCTTTGTATCTCCCGTCCCAATCGCCGTAAATTTTTCTCTCATGAATTGAATTGAAGGTAATGCGTCGTCCAAAAGATTAATTTTGCATAACTAATTGGTGCGAAAAGAGGCGGTCTAATCAAATTTGATGCGATGTCTCATTAGCACTATTGTCTACGGGCTTGTTTCAAAAAAAAAAAAAAAGCTGTTGTATTTGTTTTAAGATTCGTGCGACCTATTCAGATTCAGGAGTTTTCTTCTAAAATAAATTGTTTTGTACAAATTTTAAAGCGGACGAACGGCTTCAACCGGATCCAATGCGTATCAAACCGCCCTCGGTGTATGATCAAAGATGTTGGGTTTGTTTTAAGATTCGTACGACCATTCAGATTCATGAGAAATTTAAAATAATCGCTTTCACGAATAGCGGATCAAAGGCTCCAATTGAATCCAATGCCCATTAAACCAATCCTCTCCCTAATTGGGACGATCAGCGAGTAGAGGTCTCAATGGTACCATTTTATCCGTTTACCCGACTCGTATCGTATCCAAAAATACGGATAAGGGTAAGATTTTTTTTCATTAGCTTATCGGGTACAAATAAGAGTAAGAATTTTTTTTCGTTATCTTATCCGTTATCATGTAAGATAAATTTTAAAAATAAATTTATAGATATAGATATATATTTGTATGAAAATGATACACGATACAATAAAATTGATATTTTATCAAATTTTCATAATACAAATTAGTTGTATTCATTATTATTATTTTTTTTTTTGTTTAAAAAAATATTTTATCAAAAGCATAAATCGAGATGCCAATGGCACTTTTTTATCCGTTTATCCAATCCAAATCGTTTTTGAAAAAACGGGTACGGGTAAAGATTTTTTTTCATTATCATAACGGATACAGGTATGAAAATACCTCCACCCAACCCGTACTGTACCCGTTGACACCCCTATCAGTGAGCATTATAGTTAATGAAAGCACAAAATTGGGAAAGAGAAAAAAAAAAAGAAATTTGCATTTCTCGTCCAACCTTTAAATTTTTTCATATGCAAATCTCGATAAAAATCAACGATTTGACAATATGTTCCTGTTTTAGCGCATATTTCACTTCCAAAATTGGAGTACGTATATGCTATTAAAAACAAGAACGCAATTCAATTATGGCAGTGTACAAATCCTGGGTGCGACAGAGAACCCGTAATATTTATGTAAAATCCAGAGGTGAATATGTAAAATAATAACTAGGTGCGATCGAGTCTGTGACGGTTCGTACCAGGAACAGCAAATTTTGGACCCGACAGGCGGGCAGGCCCAACTGACAGGAGCGCATCAGCCATAAATGTGGTAGGTGTCTCGTACCGGATTGGGTTAAAAGGTAGTGGCGTTGTGTACCAGTTTAGGCTGGGCATAGGTGGACCATAGCAGTAGTCTGGTGTGGCACTGGTACGTAGGAGTGTTCAAATTATCGGTTTGTTTAAAATCGAATTAAAATAGTTAAATTAATATTTTATTTGATTTTTATAGCTTAACTAACTAAATTATACTTGTTAGTCGAATAACAACATAACTAAAACAACTGAAGTGAATTTCAATTTGTTTGATTGAACCAAAGTATGAGAGAGAGAAAATTTAGAAAGTCAACTCAATACATACATAAATATATTTATAATCATATAAATAAGTATCGAGATAATATAAAACATCAAAATTATTCAACAAATATCAATTAAATTTTGATTTTTTAACCGAAATAATAGAGATTAAACTAAAACAAATATATGAAAAATAAAGCTATTCAAAAATTCCAGCCGAACCAAACCATTCATATCGAAAATGGAAAAACTAGACTTTTTAATCCAAAAGAAAATCAAATAAAATGGATTCAATCAGCGTTTAACATCACAGATAAATTAGTAAATATTATTGAAAATTATGGAATTTCTACAAGAATATAAAAGCAGGCTAGCATAGTTTAAAATGGGATTGGATAAAGGTCTGGCTTTATTTTTGAACTTAGATGATTCGGAAAATTCATTCCAGTTTTTGTCAGTGAAGCCGGAATAAAAAGACTCGATTGTCAAAACGGAATCGGGAGTGTTTGATGAATATCAGACCAAAAATTTTGAACATAGATAATAGTTGCAGCATATTCATTTCATTTGTCTATCGGTGAAGCCGGAATAAAATAACTTGAATTTCAGAACGAAATTGGGGGTGTCTGATGAACATTGGATCAAATATTTTGAATATAGATAATAATTTCAGCAAATTCAGTGCAGTTTTTTGTCAGTAAAGCTGGAATAAATTACTCGAATTTCACAATAAAATCAGGGTGTCTTGATAAGAATTGGACCAAATATGTTGCGTTGCTCAGTCAGAACTGTTTGATCCTCTTCAAGATTCGTACAAACAATTTCTTTTGAAATCTGCCTCATAAACTTAACGGACGCGTAATCCGGATGCGTAATCCTGATACGGATCAAACGGCTCCAGCCGAAATTCGGACCAAATTATGTCCGATGCCTACTTAAATGCCGCTTCCCCATTTCACAGTAGGTATTAGACAGAAACAAGTTAATAGGCCTGAAATTAAATTGCTGGGGATCAATGGGCAGATAATTCAGCTCGGGCTTGTACAATAAATGAAATGAGATTTGCGCTTGGTCACATTTTGAAAAACCAATTTGGGCCTGTGGTCTTGAATTTGGTCACGGCTAGAGCTTACAGCTGCACTGAATTTTTTTTATTGGAAAAAATTAAGATTTGTCTCTTAACTTTTTCTAAAAGAATAAATTGATTTTTGAACTTTAAATTGTATCAAATTAATCCAAAATTGAGAAGACTAGATGGGAATATTTGTCAGGTTTGGTTAGTTTGGAATCACAAATGCGGTCTGAATTAATTAAAAGTGTCAAAAGACACAATTGTTTCTATTAATTTCTTAATTCCTTCGTTCATCTCAACATTTTAGGTTTTTTAACACAGCTGCAACATCGCTCTCTGTTTGATTACTATCTTAAGAAAAAAAAAACTAGGAAACCTGATTAGTTTTATTAAAAGTAAATTATAATTCAACTTTTTTTAATATTTTAGTTGGAGGTCTTCCTAATTTTTATGACCACTATACAGCAAGCCGTTGGGCTATGAAACCATAAAGGGAAAAGGTATCTACAATTGGGCTCCCATCGGCCTCTTTTTTTGTTATATCTAAAATCATTGTTGGTGTTCCAGAACCACAAAAATAAGTTTGAAGTATGTAGTGTTCTTCTAGAAATAATGCATTCTTACATCAAAAATATTTTTTCTAGCCAAAATATAAATGAGGAGAAATCAATCTTGATAATGAATCTTTAAAAAAAAAAATAATAAGAAGAAAATTGAAAAGTAAATTGATATGTTGTTATCAGACATATAAAAGCCTAAGTTCGGAGTGTTCTTATAGAACTAATTCATTCTTACATCAGAAAGATTTTTCTAGACAAGAAATAAAAGAAGAGAAATCAATCTTGATAATGAATCTTTAATAATTTCAAATAAAAAGAAAATTAAAAAGTAAATTTATATGTTGTCATCCGACATATAAATAGCCTAACAACAAAAAATTATGCAATTTAGGTATTATTTCTTGATGTATATAGGATCATTAATTTCGGACAGTTGAAATTTTAAGACACCTTATATACAGTAAGTTGTACACCAAATCTCATTATTTTTGAATAATATAGATTGTGTTTTTTTTAAGTAATATAAATTATATTTATTATATAAATTTTAAATTAAATTTTATTTTTAAAAGTTGTTAAAATTGTCAAAATAATAATTATCCAAGTCATCTCCCAATGAATATAAAACAAGGTTGGTAATGTGTGGCGCACAACGGATAGAAAGGTTTTAATGGAATTCGTTATGAACCAAGTGGGTATATCACTTTCAAGGAAGCATTATGATTTAAAACAAAATAATATCTTAAGAAAATGTCACTCTCAAGGGGAGCATCAATTTCTCAAATATTCCCATAAATGTCAATATAAACCCTTTTACAGGTGACCTACTCATTTGGACTGATACAAAGTGTGTTATGTATATACGACTTCATAGAATGGAAAGACAAGTTGGTTTATTCATTGTGGAGATTGGTTACGATCCATTGATCCCCTACAAGGCGGTTTGACCCGTTGTACCCGACCCCCCAACCCGGTTTAGACTGCTGGATTATTAATTCTACATTGGACTAATATGTAAAATAATTGTGTATTATATACTGTCAATTTTATACTCAATTAAATTTATGTGAGAACTTAATATGTAATATTTATTTTAATTATGAACTGAATTGAATAATTAAAATATAAGACAATCAAGGAATTCCTTGGGATGTACATAAAAATTTGATCTCCGTATTCTAAATTCATCTCTCATTATCTTATCAGATAAGAGTGTGAGAGACTTCGAAGAAAACAAAACAAATGAGACTTTTTAAAGAATTTTGCTATTTTGAAAGAACTAAATTGGTGGTGCTCTCACAATACTCAAAGGAGACATGGTTCAGGTACGCTTCCACACTTCAGTTTTATATTCAACACAAATGATTCTGCAGTGTGATAGTTTTTGTCGCCTCATCATAGACTGGTCTGACAATTTGGGGTTAATAGGATGCGATGTTTGGTTGGATGAGGGGAGTGGATTTCCAACGGATATCAGACTAATCCGTGTTGAGTTTGTGTGTACGGATTTAAATCTACACTAATCTCAACATGAATTTGAATTGTCTGCGTGAATCTCAACATGAATTAGATGATTTAGATCGGGCATTGGATTGGACCATTGAACCCCTCATCTACCGTTAAATGAGATTGATTTACTTAAAATCTACACAATTGGATTAAAACTCATATCGTCTTATTAACTCAAAATTTGAGTTAATGTAGAACAAATTTGAACCGTCCGATCCATGTTGGCTTGAATATTAAAAAGCATCATGCATTTCACGTCGGGCCGGATTGGCCCGGATCTTGATTGGACAGCCGATATCCATTAACTCAAATTGGATTGGAACTTTGGGATGTCGGGTTGCATTCGGATTTCCGTAATTGGATCTGGGTTTAGTTAAAACTTCACCCAAATTGACTTCGTGTGCTCTTTTACAGGTACTTAAAGTAAAAGAAGATAGGATTGTATATACCTTTTAAAGGCTAGGAAAAGCCAGTGCAGGGAAGGGCTCTGGATTGCGAGGATATCCGGTCCGTTTATATCATATTATATTCCCATTTCATGCGGTGCTGACGGTTCAGATCTGTTTTGCCATTTCCCCATATTTTCAATTACACAGACTGTACAACCTCGCGTGTAACGAATGAAAAGTATACCACAATGGGTTGATTAAATCTCAAATTCACGTTTTCCTTCGCAGGGTGGCGTCCACGCTTGCTCCGAGACCAAATCAATAACTGTGTGTTATTAGAGTATCTCCATTCCAGCAAATGTTTAGCAATTAATTTGGGCCACGTTACTGAGTTTAGCAATTAAAGAAATTCATAATTTCTAAATCACTCCATCACAGAAATTTAGAATTGTTTTTAAAGTAAACTTGTTAATTTAAAAACTGTAGTACAACCTAGTAATTATATTAGCAATTAACACATCAGATATCTAAAAAAAATTACCGTTGTAGATGCTCTAAAGAATTGTTTTTAAAACAAACTTAATAATTTAAAAACTGTGGTACATCTCAACAATTATATTAACAATTAATACATCAATTTATCAATTTAAAAGAAATCACAGTTGTAGTTGCTTTGGATAAGAGGAGCGACATCGGACCGTTGAGTCTCATCTTTTCATTTCAATGAACTTTCTACGACGGAAATAAGTACCCAACCGTGTTGCTGCCGTTTTGAAAGGGCGAAATGGATTTGCCTGACACATTTGACATTTGCTTACAATGCGCCACAACCTATCAAAACAGCATTTCACAAGGTTGGGTCCCCCGCTAATTTTGATTGTCAGACTAGTCGATTTTTTACGGCTAATTATTCAAATAAGATACACAAAATGTCCTCCGAAACACAATATAAAGTGACAGTTTGTCAATCACTTCCAACTAATTCCGTCGGCCTTGAAAACCCTTTTTTTTCTCAACAATAGAATTAAATATCACTTGATAGTTGATACCCCACCCTCTCCTCTAGTTTGATTAATTTTCACTAAAAAAAAAGAAAATTGAAATTTTATGAATCACGTGGCTAGTATTTTTTGCACACTTGAGTCCAAGTTATCCATCTTACCATTTGCTTTTTCATCGCTACCATTAGTGACGAAACCACATAACTGCATAAGTTGTGAGGAGTATATAAAAAAATGAGCGAGTCTATGGTACTATGCATATCACGATTTGGTTTGTAATACATATCTATATTTTTATTTTTAAAATTCTAACGATCGATCCGAACCGTTCAACATAATATTCATATGAATATATACTTGCAGACCAAATTTTATATTTTTTAGAATTTTTTTACTATTTATTAAAATAGATAGAACATCACTGTTTTTGGATGATTCACAATTTCAGATCGAGTGATTTTCTACCTATCTTAAAAAATATAAAAAAATTCTAAAAAATATAAAATTCGGTCTGCAAGTATATATTCATATGGGGATTATATTGAATGATTCGGATCGACCGTTAAAATTTTGAAAACAAAAATATTGACATGTATTACGGACCAACCCGTGATATGCATATTACCATAGACTCACTCAGAAAAAACTATCTCTTTATAAAATTACCCCATATATTTATTTAATTTTTTTTAAGATTTTTTTTAAGTTCTACATATATATAGGTATCAAGCGTAGGGGTGTAAACGGAGCGAATTCGGAACGGATAATGCTGATATCAAATTCATATCCACGTTTCAGTAGGCGGATACAAATACGAATACATATAGTAAACGGATGTCAAAATGTAAAATAAAATCCACTTTAAACGGATACGGATAATCCACGGATTCAAATACGGAAACGAAACGAATAATTATCGGATAATTTAGTTACATAAACTTTAAGATACAAATACTAATTAACAAAATTCAAATATAAAAATAAATGAATAATTAAATACGAGATCTTGATATAATTTGTATAAAATAATTAATCTATTTGGAGTACACTAAAAAAATTAATTAATGATAACCTATTGAGATTAAGTAGGTTGGGTCTAATATTAAATTTAATTAAAAAATCACTGAATAAATATATTGAGATAAAATGTGATTTTATTATTTCTTTCTCTCTTCCGTTAATTTCTTCATTCAACTACTTTTTTTTTTGCTCTTCTCCGCACTTCACCGTCAAGAATTTGAAGAGAAGTATAATAAGAACAATTACAAAGATCAGATCAGCGAACTGGGTTTGGCCCAATGTATTTCCGAGCGAATTCCCAATGTGCTTCCAAGTACAAATTGAGAAAAAGAACTATCCGGATATATAAATCAAGTTAGTCCCACATGTGATACGGTTAATAGATTGAGATCTTTATATACACTGCCTTAGATAATTCAAATCAGTCATATGTCAGAAACATACATTGGGAAACATACCTAAAATAAAATACACTTCTCATATGATTAGACATTACATATTACAGCGAATTGCTGGCTGTTCCGCTGTTGGCTTCGGTCGGTAGTGTTTATCTAATTAATCTGAGTCATCTATTACAATTTATGTGTAACCGTTTCTGTTGCAAGACAACGCGTGTGTCGTTTAAATCCTCTGAATTAACTTAAATTTAATGCAGATTTCACTTACCTGCATGAAGTGAGACTCATTAATATAAAAATAATATAAAAGAATTGAGTCCGATGAATATTCTCTGTGATACTGCATTTAGTAAAAAATACTCAAAACCAGGCCGGAATTTTATTTGGATCTATCTATAATGCACAATATTTCTGTAGGTCTCATGTCAGATTAAAACGGACGGTGAGTTGGTGCGGTCATGTCAAAATTTAATTTAACCAGTCGGCCACTCGTCAGTGACTTTATAATAAGTTCGGTAATAAATATGTTGGTCACATTAAATCCAAATTATATTTAATATCCACATGTCCCGTTTATATAGCGCCCAAAAGCTGCATCCGCTGTTCATCAGTCATCAACACTGTGTTGTCTGGTTAATTATTATCCTTAATTTCAGCTATGTGAAAATGCCAATTCATGAAAATAGAATGTCTTTGCCATGTGAGCTACAGTGTAGTTAAATAATATACAAATTAAATAATCGTAAAAAGGGGATTAAGTTATAAAAATTAATAATCCAGAAACATGCAGGTTAAAGTGTGAAAATGTAATTTATAGTCAAAAATCATAAAATAAGAATCAGTATACAGCATTAAAGATCACATGTTAGAAATTCGATTTTTTTTTTTTGTAAACATTTACAATTAGAAAATTTTACCTCCATCTTTATCTAAAAGAATACATACCATATAATATCAAGTGTGTTTCAAGAAATGGGGATTTTCTTGATCGATGCTCCAATTATCGATAAGAGTGTTCGACTTCTTAAATGACAAATATGTAAACATGAAAACAAGGTTATAATAAACTATTCGCAATAAATTATCAAAAAATTAGAAGAACAAATATTTGCAAGATATCTGTATGCTTGCTTATTTTCTATTGATGAACTTTTACTCATTCTCCATGCTTCCCTTTTGTATTTTTTTTTTAGTAATTTGAAAGCCCATTTATAAGTAACAGATATGATTATGATTTTTTTTATGCACAAGTACGATATGATTCTTTTAATTTTCATCTGTTCTCAGAATCGAGTTCACAGAAAATCTGAAAATTAAAGAAACTGAATTAATAATGCACTTGATTTATTTATAAAAGCATAATTAGCACATGAGTTCAATAGGTTTCCTTGTTTATTAATTGTTACACCGACCATGTGGAAACACCGCAATCAAATTTTGTCAAATTTCAATTAGAATGTGAGTAAGTAGGTAGGTCACATGTACTGTGAAATAAATGCTTAAAAAGGTAGAAAGATCATATGTACAATTAAAATACCAAGAGAAGGATTTTAATTTTGCTTGATAAAAAAATGGGGAGGTGATAAAGTCAAATTTGATTTAAATTCCTGGTTAATTGTAAACAATTAATGACAATAAATATATATTTTAAAGATGAAAATAATAAAATTGTCCGACTAATTTTAACAGCTAACAAAAACAGGTTTTTTTTAGTAAAAATAAGGATCTAAGCTCTTATTTTATATTATTGAATGCAAAAATCATTTATAGGTTTCGTTTTGAAACCTATTACATTTTAAAACAAGAGGCTCAATAGTCTGAGCCTTTTTGTTTATGAGAAAGATAAAAATTGAATAAAAAAGGACAAATAAAATTTTGAAATATAAAAGAACTATAAAATTAAAACTCTTCTGGTCTTATCGAATGATTTGCCATTGGTCTTGCACTTCATCCACTAGCCTTTCTACCGTTTTAACTTCATCTCTAAAAATTCTTGAACATCTTTCCCTCCAACAAACATACATAGTAACTAACAAGATCTCACTTGTTTTTATTTCCCCTCTTTTGGTAACAGTCCAATCTCGGACTTCCAACTCCTTGAAAATCATCCTCCAATTTCTTGTTGTTAAACCCATAGCCCTTGTAACGGCTTCATACAGGACCACAATAAATGTGCAATTTGTAAACAAATGTTTTATTGTTTCACATTCATTCCTACATAGAACACACATACTAGGTAAATTCCATCCTCTTTTCATCAAGTTCTCTGCTGTCAGTACTTTCTTGCTTTTTTTTTATTTCTCCAAAACCTTAATATTTTATCTGTAACACGCACACAAGTGTATGTTTAAATGTCACATGTATGTGCCGTGAGTTGAAAAATTAACCATTTGCATGCTAACTTATAATTTTATTCCCTCATTCTTTTAACAAATGATAAAATTACGAACTTAATAGATTTAAAATGAGTTTTAACAGAAAACAATAAATTGAATAAATGTATGAGTTTTTGAAATCTAGAAGTGTAAATATAATATTATAAATTTTAGAACAATAGATACGTAATTTTAATTTTTGAAAAATATACATGAAATCCTATCTTTTCTTGAATTCCTTTAAAAGTGCAAAGCATATCTGCTGTAACTATGAACATTTCAGGAGGGAAGCAGAGTAGGTCCGATGCCCATCGGACCTACCTTGGTTCGATGGGTGTGATGACCATTCGATCTGTATCAATATTCGTGTGCTCTGCATCAAAATACGTACAAGTTGTATCAATTTCCGTGTGCATAGATCTTGATGCTAATCGTACGGTCCTAAAGCTAATTGAACCTAAATGTAGGTCCGATGCCCATCGGACCTACTCCTATCTCCTGTACATCGGATCTACTCCTATCTCTTACAGGAGACATTGCAATTAAGCTATAAAATAGGGACAGTTTTGGGAAATCTCCGTGATATATTTTAATTTAAACCGCCTCCGTCAATATCAGACATGTGGAAAAAGAGAATTGGTAGTTTGGACAACAAGTGTCAACAACCTTTTGGTACGAAGTGGCACAAAGGCAAAACAAAACAAAAATACTTCCTACAAATTGTTAATGCAAGCAATTATAGCTTCATTTTTTTATTGCCTAGAAGTGCTGGATGGAGATGAGTTCGGAACTTCGGAACCAGTCAAGTGTCACATCCTGTTTTAATCTGTTATGAATCTTAAAAATGATTTCGTGCATTTGAGGCTGGTCTGAAAAAAAATTATCGGACTGGAAGATAAAAACACGCAGTGCGGTACCGCAGAGATATACACTTGATGAAGATCAGAGGATTAGAAGAAAATACAACTTATCAAAATTTTAATAATTGATCATATATGGGTTAAGAAATTCTGAACACAGAACCTATACACTGTATACAAATTATCGCATACTAAAACTTATAAGATAAGCCATTTATTTTCTCTATTATATGGTATTAAAATATTGATTTTTGAGAACTAAAATGCCTCCCATAAAATATGGTCTAATTCATGCAACAGAACATTAATTTTTTTATATCATAAAGTTAATATTAAAAGGAAAAGATTTCGCTCCTCCGGAATAGATCGTCTAAGACTCGTCCAGTTCATTGACATACTTTCAAAAATGAAGAGGGTGTCCGATGAGCATTAGATCAAAATTAGTTTGATATGTTATCGGAACTGTTCAATTCACATCAAAATTCGCACATATCACTTGAATGTTGATGCGAATTGGACTGCTTTGACAAAGCATTAGACCGATTCGTTAGAAATGTCCTTCAACCAAATGATTTGGGCCAAATTTCATAGCTCATTTTTTGAAATTAAATATGAATTAAATCTTATTGGATTGCATAGAACATGGGATGCATTTTCTTTGAAAAGGTTCGACTAATTAGTGTGAACGAATGAGTGCAAAAAAATTGGTGTGACTGAATGGATACATTTGGATATATATAGGCATCAATTCAGATTTGTAAGGTACAAAAAATAAGCTTGGTAGTCACTGCCAAGTAATTTCAAAAAAAAAAAAATACAAAAAATAAAGATTTGCATTCCACAATTAGATAGAGAAAGAGTGGGTGTGATCATTAGTATTCTAACCTGAAGTTGTTTTTTGAATATGTTCGTGTAGATGCGATAGAGACGTGATTGCTATTGCTGCAGCAACAAACATACAAAAAATAAGAAGGTTACAACTAGCATTTAAAATCTCTGCTGTACTACTAGTAAACTCTATCTTAAATTTAATTTTACTTGTGAATTATGATTCAAATAGTAATTAATTGATTAGGTTACAATTGAACCGTACTCTTATATCCTACCCGAAGCCTTATTCGATTTTGATACGATGTCCATCAGACACCTCCTGTTTCCCAATTTCAAAAGGCTGACAAGGATAATAAGTAACCCCCGTAGTTAAAAATATAGTCTAAGTATGGTACGATTTAAATTACAAATATTTATTTGTCCCGTTTCAAAATTTGTATTTTTATCGTCTGAAAAAAATATCCAGCTGAATTATATTCGTTTCGTTTCTCTCGATAATTTAAATTAAATTAAAAAGTAGCTAATCAACCAAAAAGATACTAATGAATTAATTTGGTTAGTTTAGTTTTTAAAAATTAATCCATTCAACTATTTAATATTCGCGCAAAATTTTAAATCTGCTTTTATTTATTTTGGTTCTCCCATTTTTCTTCTTTAGTGAAAGGCTCTTTTGCTGGCTAACAGTAATCATGAGCAAGAGAAATTGCTAGTTTTGTTTTATTCTGTCATTCTGTGATGATAAACTTCAGTGGAACTCTGTCTAGTGGGCCCAACTTTTATTTAAACTGAAAGGAAGATTTGCTCAAAATTTTGTGCTGTACTCCAAGAGCATCAGAAAGAGTGTCAATGATAAAAGAGATTTTGACTACCTAACTAACTAATGGGACCATCAATAAATCACATCGGTACTAAAACAGTCTAATCTCTTATGTTCTAACTAATACATCTGCTCACATTGACTGATTTAAAATTTTCTTCATAAATAGTCTCATTTACAAATCAATTTACACTTTAAATAATCTAAAGTCAAACTTATTTTTACGTACAGTTCGGAAAAGAGGCAGGCACTATTCTCATCTTTTAAATTCACTAAAAGGAGGATATATATTTTTTTTTTTGACAAAAGTGAAGTAATTCGCAAAGATTTCATAAACAAAGCTAGAAATTAGAAAAAGTAAAAGAAAAAGTAGCATGAAGACCTAAATAAAGGCTATAAAGCAATATACATACATGGGTGGATCTAGAATCAAATCAAATAATCCTTAGCTATCTCTATAATTTTAAAAATTGTAATTATGTATATTAAATTTAATGATTTTTTTTTTAATTTTGTATAATTCAATTCCACTCATGAAATACTATATGTGCATGTGTAGTTTTGTGATTAGGTTTAACTTTGTGATTGTAGAGACTTGAGTTCAAATCTTATCTACCATATATTAAGTATTTTACATTTCAATCTCCTAATAAATTTTTTTCTAGTTCCGTCCCGGCATACAACATATCCAATATTACAAACCAGCGTTATTTTAGTAAACTAAAAACATAACAAATTTGCTCCGAGGATCGTCAAAATTGCTATCGCCTACCGGGTATCATCCAAAGTGGGTTCAGACCACCTGACCCCCCCACTCTACCTGCTTGTACCTGATCTGGAAGATCTTTAATATCACACGACCAAATAAGTATAAGTTTGGAAAAAGATTTATCGCCTTTAATTTTGCATTAAAAGGGCAGCCCATTACAATAATCTGAGAATTTAGTGCTTTCAATGATAAAAAACTGTATGTACCTTGCTTCCTTTATCCTTTTTTGAAGTTGTCTTGGTGCAAAAGCGGGCAATGAAAATAAAGCTCTTGCATTTATGAAAATATTTTACTTAAAAAGTTATTATTCTTTGTATTTAATAAAAATAACTTATATATACATCCAATGAGAAAACAATTTGTCGCAATTGTGCAATAAATTGATACATAGAATTAGAAATTTATATGTTACCTCTTCAATTCTTCCATATATTTATTTATTTTGCCTGAGAAATATCATGTTACACATTTTGTTGTCAACTTATCACATCTCTTTGTCAAATTATCATATCTAGTTGCAATGCCACCATAAATCCCAATCACCGTGTCATCAAAATTTTGATTTTCACATCTAGACAACCTTTTTAATATCATCATGGTCCAACTAATTTTGATGCTCAGTCACAATTTAAATAATATTTTGCTTGCATGATGTACTTCACTAGGATGATGACCGATGCGACATTATTTCGTTTAATTTAACATAAAAAATAGATTGAATGAGGTATCACAACTGCAGCTTAAAAAAATGCAGAGTATATCTATTATTTTCACAATTTAGGAATAATATTTGCATATTTATACTTTCTCAATTTTTGCAGCAAAGTTATTTCAGATGAATATACCTCTGCAGTTATTTTGAAATTGTAAATAAATAAATAAATGTTTATCCCAAATAACAGCAGGAACGAAGGCAACAAAACAAAATATATACCTCATGAAAAATTTGAATTAACCTCTTCTGAGATATTTTAAATTTTGAATTTGTCATGAAGAATTCAGACGGTTCAAATTCTTAAAATACAAACTTCTTAGATAATATAATTTCATAAATTTTCAAATTAGTCCGAATTAAATTAATTTATCCGGTTGTAAACAAATTCGAATTTTAATTTACACCCAAAGCCTCTGCAGCAGACTAAAATAGCGAAATACTAAATGGTAAAAAGTATGAAATAATGTCAAGAAATTAAATGTTGGTTGGATATTTAAAAGCCAGAGAAATTAATCACAACTCACAACCTCTGCAACAAATTAATTGCTCTGCTACTTCACACACGTCGCAAACATTTACGAATTACAAGTTGCATTTATTTTATTAGGCTCCAGAAGACCAGAAGGAGCAGCAAATTTACAAATTTAATGTATCCAATCTCGTCATCTCGTGTACACTCAACTGAAAGTAATTACTAATAACCAACACAACAGTCAACAGTACGTGGCATACATTGAAGATATCGACATGCAATTATGCAATCTATTTATTTGTTCAGAATTTCAGATAATCAGATAATATTTACTCGTGCTGGGCTTAGCTACTTCATGGAGTAAAACGACTTGGTGCTCCACGCCTTATTATTTCTATTTTGAAAATCCAAACGACCGATCCGAACCGCTCAAGTTGTTCTCCATATTGATATGTGCTTGGAGACCAAATTTTACATTTTTTGGAATTTTTTTACTATTTATTAAGCCACTTTGAAAATCACTGATCCGGCGGTCCAGAAATTTTTACTGTTTTTTACTATTCATAAGGATTTTCAGATTTTCAAAGTGGCTTAATAAATAGTAAACAATTCCAAAAAATGTAAAATTTGGTCTCCAAGTACATTTCAATATGAAGAACATGTTGGAAGGTTCGAATCGACTATTTGAACTTTGAAAATGAAGATATGGCGTGAAGTACAAAGTCGTTTTACTTCATGAAGTAGCTAAGTCCATCTCATATATTACTCCTCTATATCCACTTATAGAGAAATAATAATGAGATGAATAAGATGCATCCAAGTTGAAGGTTTGTTCTACTCCGATCTTTTTTTTTTCCATCATCTTAAAATTAATAAACGAAGTTAACATGGTTTAATTTTTTTTTAAAATATATCAGGTATGCAGATTTAATCTGCCTCTCTTTGGATGGGGTGCTCCATTCAAGACAACACATAAATTGTGGTTTCTCACTATTTTTCTCTAAATAGTAGTGTAAATTTAATCTGTGCCCCTGATAAATTTCAATTTTTTTTTTTTCAAAAACACTGTTAACATTATATATTAATTCTTACAGGATGGTAAAACCATGTTCATCTTCTGTTTTTAAAGTTCAAATAATTAATCTAAATCACTCAATATAATCTGCATATTAAAATATACTTGAAGATCAAATTGTTTATTTTGTAATTCGTTTTCTATTTTTTAGATAGGTAAAATTTTTATTGATCCAAATATTTTGGACCATCTAAATCTATTTATAATAATAACAATAACAACAATTATAATAAGAGGAGGGATCGGATGACACTCTTTTTTGGTGACATCGAATGACACCGTGCATTTTCAATGTTTTCAAAGTCCAAACAGTCGATCCAAACCGTTCAGTATGATGGATATATTAAAATGTGCTTGCAGATCAAATTTTACATTTTTTTTGAATTTTTTTACTATTTATTAAGCATTTTGCAAAATCGTTGTTTTCAGACCATTGAATTTTTGTACTATCTTAATAAATAGGGAAAAAATTCAAAAAAAAAATGTAAAAATGGATCTGCAAGCACATTTTAATATATCAATCATATTGAACAGTTTGGATCGACTGTTTGGACTTTGAAAATGAACAGTGTCATTCGATGTCACCAAAAAAGGGTGTCATCCCATCCCTCCTCTTGGGTCCGACTCTGCTGCTTTTCTATCGAAAAAGCAGCAGCCAGCTTTTCCAGATCCAACCATTAAAATTCATCGAGATTTGTGCATAAAAAAATTTCTGTATCGAGATGCGTGAAATGAAAAATTTTGAATGGTGGGATGCAGAAAAACAGAACTCTGCTTTTCTGTCAGAAAAGCAGCAGAGTCCATTCCCCCTCCTCTTATAATAATACTAGTAGCAACAGTCATAATGTTGATGATTAAAACGAAAATGAACGATAGCACTAATTTTTAGAAATGATAAATACTTTCTCTTACAATTTTTAATTTAATAAAAAGCTGATATTAAATAACATATCTCGAAAACTACTATATGAATTTTGTGATAAAGGAAGGACGGACCTTCCTTTTCTGTCCCTACAAATTGTTTTTGTATAAAGTAGCATCTTATAATATTTTCCTTAATTACAATAATGGAAGGACGGACCTTCCTTTTCTTAAAGCATACCAACTTTTTCTAAAAAAAAGTAAAAAGTTATAAAATGCAATTTTTTACCGTGTATTAATTCTCATGCAATTACGAACTGTTACGAATTTTGTGTTATTTAGTGAACAAGAAAATTTACAGATACATCTTTCTTATCAGATTTTAAAAATATAGTTTATTTTTCATTGCTGTCAAGAATTTTAAACTAAAATATATGAATAAATTTTCATTCTATTTTTCTTACAGCTGTTAACGACAGATAAAATAGATTGCGGACGAGATAATAAGACTCAGTCCATCCTACATGAAGACTCCATTTATTATTTTGGGAAATTTTAATCTCAAACTTAATATTTATTACATAAGAATTGTTCTTTTATAATCGACGATAAATAAATACATATCGGGCGTCCGCGTGGGTGATGGGTTTACATCGGACGGCTAGATCAGCAGCGGACACCCTCAAAGCACCGTCATTTGTGCGCACAAAGGCTGAGTCAGGATTCTCTGAAGTAACTCAAATTATGAGATTAGATCTGAACCATCCGGTCCGAGGGGGGAATTCACGGAGACCTTAATATTCGTGCCATAAAATATTTGACGGTCCAGATGTAATCTGAAAATTTGAGTTACTGCAGGTTATATGGATTCACAAAGACTCGCACCATTCTCCCTCTCTCTCTTACCTCACCTGACCCTTTGTCTACTTGTAGTACTAAGGCCGCCATTTCTATATTTCCATCTCTCTTTCTCTCTCTTTCTCTCGTAATCTGAATTAATTATGTATATAAATGTATGTATTGTTTGATTTTTATTCTCTCGATTGAAGAAAACAAGTAGAGGCGATCCGACAAGCGAACAAAACCCCTGACCCAAGCGAGTTTGACTCCGAGACCGTGCCAGCGACGATCTCGATTCAAGTATGCTTTCTCTCTCTTAACACGCTCTTCAATTTCCTTTCCTTTTCTTTTCTCTGTGTGTGAATTCGTCGCTCTGGGGGTCTGAGCTTGGTTTTTGATGCATGATACATCCTCTTTTCTGATTTTGGAATTGTGAAGTTTGGATCAGTTTGCTATTTTATTTTTATTTGTTGAATGGGGAAGGGGTTGCTTTTTATTTATGATCCTCTTAATTGGGGAGACTTATTGAATTCTTTTGTGTGGATTTGGATATGGGATGATTTGGTGGTATTTCCTTTTGTTGAATTTCCATTGCTGGGATTTTCTAATTGGGGTATGGACATTGTTGTTGAAGCAGTTTTTCAATGTTTAAATGGAAAGAACTGGTATTGTTATTCATCTTTTATTATATTGTTAGATCCTAGTGTGCATTATATAAGGTTTTGCTGGGCCTGTTTCATTTAATAAATAAAAGCACTGGTCCTAGTTTTGTTTAAGATTCAAGTCTTTCTCTCGCTTGATGCTTTCTTTCTAACAGTAGATCTAATTTTTGTACCCTTTATTTTATTTTTTTCTCTTTTGTGCTTTGCAGGTTTTTGTAATTTGGCAAGGAGGGCAAAAGCTGAATTCAAATGCAACAGTTCTGATCTGTCCCTTTGTATTTCTCAAAGCCTGCTTTCTGGAAATGCGAAAAAAAAACAGTCAATAACTAACTGAAGGAAAAAATACCCAACTTGGATTGGACATTTTCGAGCAATTAGAGTTTCAGTTCTGATCCGCAACTGGTTTATCAATAACTAAAAGATCTGAAATTGGGTCTGATTTGAAATTCTGATGGACAATCCTTAGTGCAATTAGGTGCTTTTACTGTTAATTTCAAACTGTAAAAGAAAATGAGGTCTTCTCGAAGAAACACCGGCTTAATACAAAGAGAAGGGTCGGTGAAACAATTCCAAGAATTTTCGGATAATTCGCCTTCTCCCAAATTGTCTCCTTCAAAGACTATTTTAGCCCTGAGAGGCCTCCTAAGTTCCTTCCCTGCCCTTATGGATTGGTTACCTGATACCAAATCGAGATCAGGGTCGAACAGTAATTTGGCACAGAGATACCAGAGATCAAAAGGGTTTAAATGGAAAAGAGCCCTGTTCAATTTTGTGGTGTGTTTTATACTCGGGATTCTGATCGGATTCACCCCTTTTTTCTCCATTAATGTTCCTGAGAATATCCCTTCACATCCAAGTACTTTAAACGTTGGGAGGCACATAGAGGATAAAAACATAAAACAGAGCTCTCACTCAATTAAGGAAGAGGTTGTTATGCACAAAAACCCGGAAATTATACAAAATTCAAGCTCGGAGGAGCTCGAGGTGGTGAAAGAGGACGAACCAAAAATGGAGTTACCAAAAGAGGAGTTTCCAAAAGAGGATTTACCAAAAGAGGATTTGCCAAAAGAGGAGTTGCTGAGTAATGAGTTGCCGAGAGAAGAGTTGGTGAAAGTTGAGTTACCTAAAATAGACCAAAAAGATGTGCGGAAACTTCTAATCATTGTGACGACCACACATGTCAGACCGTTTCAAGCATATTATTTGAACCGATTGGCACATACATTGAGTGCGGTGCCAAAGCCACTTTTGTGGATTGTGGTGGACCGGTACTACCAGTCGATGGATACAGCACGGATTTTGATGTCAACAGGGATGATGTATCGGCATTTTGCATGCTTGATGAATGTAACTAACATGAGAAAGATGATAAATTGCCAGAGAAATATTGCCATTTATCATATCAAGAAGCACCATATTAATGGTATAGTTTATTTTGCGGATGACGATGGGGTCTATTCGCTCGAGCTTTTTGAAGAGATGCGAAAACTTAGGTAAGTGATTTTTCTTTTGTTATTCTGGGGAAGATGTGATATTGATAGGAACGAATTTACTGAGCATTTGTATGATATGCCGGGTTTGTTGCCAGGATACCTTATTCGCATTGGTTTGGTATGGTCTGGATCTGAGGTATTGGTTCAGACAGTCAGATTCTTCATATAATGTCGTTGTCAATTCAAAAGTACAAGTTCAGTAGTAATTAGATAAAAAAAGAACTGAATCCCAAAATGAAGATAAATTCAGCTGGTAAACAGTCCATGACCTGTCAATCCTTTTATCAACTGTAAATTATATTTACTTGATTGTATTTTTAAATATATAT
Source organism: Carex kokanica (assembly GCA_025461125.1). NCBI lineage: Eukaryota > Viridiplantae > Streptophyta > Magnoliopsida > Poales > Cyperaceae > Carex > Carex kokanica. The sequence goes on along the minus strand of JAJGRX010001128.1, from coordinate 18,542 downwards.
CAATGCACTTTTGAATCTCATCTAATCTTTTATTGTAGGCGGTTCGGTGCATGGCCGGTTGCAACTTTTCAAGATGCAAATAGGAGATTATTGCTACAAGGGCCATTATGTAACGGAAAACATGTTATTGGGTGGCATTCAAATCAAAATAGCCGGATAGTACGAAGGTTCCGTACCAGCATATCTGGTATTGCTTTCAATAGCACCATGATCTGGGACTCAAAAAAATTTCGCCGACATCCCAAATCCATTATATTTCACAGCAATGGCAAGGAAAGCATGCAAGTATGTCCATAACCATTTTGTTTTAGAATTTCATATCATCTATGAGAAGTAATGCCAAGGATTTGCTATCAAAGTGATAGAATTAAACACAGATGAAGGAAAAAATAGAAGTTAGAATAACTGAATAACCCTAGATTTTTACCGGCACACAGTTATTTTTGTATATGGACCTTTGTAGAAGCATTATTTCGAAAACAACAACAGACATTCATAAATGTTATAATTTCTATATTGATAGACATTAGGGTAAAAAAAATGTGAAGGTGAAGCTCCCTTCTTTCTTTTACCAGTCAAGTCCTTGACACAATAACATCAAATAGGTGAACGCCAACAATGTTTATTTATGAAGCCTAAGTTGACTCTCATTTACACATTTATAGCGAGATTGTAAAAACTTAACTATGCAAATATTTGGTGTAATATACAGGACTCTAAGTTTGTAGAGCTGCTAGTAGAGGATGAGAGACAGATGGAAGGTCTTGGGGGGCCTAACTGTACCAAAATTATGGTGTGGAGAAATGGGTTGGAGGCCCCGCAATTGAATTACCCGTCAGGCTGGTCTCTTGAGAGAAACCTAGATGCTGTTGTACCACTCAGATAGTACATATACCTGGCTTTTAATTGTAAGTGCACTGCTTACTGAAAACTTTGTTGGTTCAGTTCATAAAGGGGTGCAGTACATATTTCTATATGCACAACTTGCATGCACACACCATCTGGTTTGAACTGTTAAATTTGGTTCTGTAATTGTAGTTGCTTTAGGCACTGAAGTGCTTGTTTACCTTGTTCAAGACGATATGGCTACTACATATTGAACAAAGTTATTATATATAGAGGGGAATAAGAAATTAAATTTCATGATTCTATTTTCATTTTTCAGGTTTTCTTGAAAACAAGTCCGTGACAACTAATGGACCTAAACTTGAGGTGTATTTTTTAACTAAACCAATTTCTAGTACAAAGTAAGAGTTTGTGACCGTTTATATTCTTTATTCTGTACTTATTTCATTTTTTTTCATCCCCTTTCTTGGTAGACACGCCCCTGTTGTAAAATGTATTTTGTCTAGCTTTTGAGCAGGAAATTAAAAAAAATATTTTTTTTGTTTATTTTCTTTTAGTTTTGTAATTTTTTTTGTTCATTTAACCATATGAAAATTTGTTCCAGATTGTTAGTGATGAAGACAAGCATCCTTATTAAAGATAAAAGATTTATTTTTTTATTCACAGTCTGAATTCGTTGATACCTCTATGATTCAATTACTGGTTAGGTCTAAAGAGGGCAGGTAAAGCCTCATTATTGGTGCTTTTGGGGACTTAGTTTTCAACATTTCTGGAGTTGGTACCATGTACTCATTAAATGTACCACTTTTATCTGTACCTAACACTTCTTTTTATGTGATGGTACGTTTACTTAATTTGATAAATGATAACTGCTGGCGTAGCAGTAGGTGAGATGCTTCTAATTTGGTTACAGCACAATGTGTTGATTTTGCATGGTGCCATGTCTTGTAGATGGTGACAGTAAACCTGAGCATTCTACCAAATTCACTTTGCAGTCTAATATTTATACCATTGTGACTTAAACATCATGTTCATATCAAAGAGTTATTGATCCTTTTCAATTACTAAATGTCAGATGATAGCAAATATCACATTTATTTTCTACCCGTTTATGTGAGCTTTACAAGAATATGGACTAGTGTGGAGAGCATGAGAAGCGAAACAAACAATAAATGTAAACAAAACCCCATATGAATTTAATTTGAACATCAACTGACATTTAGTTAATTTGTATGGACTTGTGCATATAGCATGGGCACATTTTTTCTTTATTTATGTTCTTATACATTGATACTCTTCCCATTTTCCAAAAACTTATATTTGTTGACATTTGGTCTTTTAAAAATGGGCCTAATTATAATGTCACATGTAAGAAGGGAGACAAGTATTGCTTGCCTAATTAATTATATAAGCAATTTCAAAAACTTTATTCTCTCTCTAGCAAGCCCATAAGCCCATAAGCTAGGAATCCCGATCCTCTGAAGTAGCTCAAATTTTGAGTTTATGTCTGAACCGTTCGATCAGAATCCAGATCTATCCGGTCCGAATACTCAAAATTGGAGTTAACTCTGGTGATTTGAATTCATAAGTTAGTATGCATTAGAAAACTAGAACAACTGACCTTTAGTTAATTTATCAATAAAGAAAATTGAAATTCGAAATCCACCATTTTGGCGATTACATAAATAATATACAACTGTATATATCAAATCATATAAAAAACAAAGACATTTGGTGCATGTATTATCGTCTATATAACGATTTGAAAGTATTAATTTCATGACTTGTCATGCATTACAAAATGATATTGAAACTACATGAAATTAGGTGAATAGGTTACATATATATTCAATATGTTTATAAACTTTTTGTTTTGAATTCATTTAAAAAAATATCAACCTAAAAAGAATGTTGTCAATATTGGTAGCTATTTTTTATTATTAAAAACATGAATTAAAAGATTACAAAAAAAAATGTGAAGGGAAAGATATTGCCACTCTTCAAAGCTTTTCAAATTAAATTACACGTCACTGTATTCTGTTGTCCTTCGAATTTTTAATCGGTACCAGCACATGACCATTTCATATAATATATTTGCTCGGCCACTAATCAGGATGTCAATACTCAAGTGCGCGTGAGCACTTTGTGTCTGAAAGGGGTTGGAAGTAAAGTAATATCGAAAACTTAAAAAAAAAACAAATATATGGGAAACAAAACTGGCGATATTGTCTTGAAATATATTATGAGTAAATTTTGTAACAATTGTTGTAAAAGATCGTCGATATGTCCGAGTGGTTAAGGAGACAGACTCGAAATCTGTTGGGCTTTGCCTGCGCAGGTTCGAATCCTGCTGTCGACGCTAAATTGAAAAAATTTCTTTTCATTTTTTTTTATAATTTGGAAAATATATTTTCATTGTTCTTACCCATGGGAGCAGTTCCGCAGTAACCACTAATTGTGGAAATAACAAAATTTGGGACATAAATCAGTGAAAATAACAAGATTAGCGTCGAATCCTCCAATTCGAATTGGGCTCTTAGCCTTAATTGTGGAAATAACAAGATTTGGGACATAAATCAGTAATGCTCAATTTTTTTTCGAATTGGACAATGACTTCAGAAATTCGACACAAAATAATTTCTGTGACCCAATTTTAGTAAAAATAAATAAAAGAATCATATGATCCAAAATTTGTAATACCAAAAAAAAATTCCAAATAGAAAATAGCAAATTGCTTTGTTTAACAATAATGTAATTACTAGGATCATGTGTTTCTCTTTCTGAGTTATTCCGAATAAAAGTACTATCACTCATAAATACGACAATTATGATACCACATTCAATGAGATATGCAAAAAAAAAAAAAAAATCCAGCATATATCTTACATTAAAAATCACTTCTTCCTTGTTAATAACGCTATGAACATTCCTTACCTGATTCACAAGTATTCAAAGAGTGTGGCATTAATTACCCAAAACTATTTATATGAATATGTGCACATTATACTATACTTGTATGTTTTTTTCACATCTCTCTTCAAATTAAAAATGGTGCCCCATCTTGATCTACTCCTCCTCGCGCTGCTTCACGGCTCTCTCATCGGCTGCATTGTTATCCTCGGTGCAATTCTCCTCCTCATCTGCTTCCTCCTTGTAGCATGTTTTGTTTTGCTCATGTTTGTAACATTTGACATGCTTCGAGTCTTCAGATCGGTCTCACGGCACGTTCATGCGTTACTTATGAACTTAAGATTAGGTGTTGTGATTCTTCTCTGTATGTTAATCAATCGATCTATCGACACTTCTCTGAAATTCAAGCAGAAAAATGGCACGGCGATACAAAAGAGGAACTAATTTTCAAGCAAAAGATAACAGTGTATTAATATGGATTTTTGATGATTCACTGATCCATGCTTCCTAGGCAGGAATTTGCAAGAACATTTTCAGGAATGATTTGGAGATATATTTTCATTAAAAAAAAGGGGATGATTTGGAGATATATGTGCACAGAATAGAGAGAACGAATGATAACTGGAAAGCTTGTATAGTTACTGTAATTACTGAAGACAGAAATATGTTACACATTGTATATATTTGGTTTTTAGCTTTAAAATAAACATGCTTATTTTTCATCTTTTTAAGAAATTAGGAGAGGAAGATAGAGCATTTAATTTTCCCCAAATATTTCATTCAGGAGCACATGAATTACTTGTAATATTTCGTATTGGTGTTCATAATGTATTGAGACTTTTCAAAGTGCAAACTAAAACCTTCAATTAACAGATTTGATTTGCATATTGAACCAATTAGCAGAGTATATACTTTCTGATGTGTATATGTCCAATTAATTTGGGGCACATGCCAAAGTGGACTTCTAGTACTACTGGACGGCTACACCTTCATTTATTTACCATAAATGCTGCCTAATGCATCAGTTTGCACTTTGCTCAAAAATAAATAAATAAAGAGGTATAATTACCTAATATTCTTTGCTGCCTTCATGAATTATTAATGCAAGGCACTATTAATATTGCAGGCAACTTAAATAGCCAAAAAGCCAGGCGAGCAGCAAAGAATAATTAGTATTTGGTTAAGTGGATGTGCACACAAGTAACAGCTACTAGTAAGACATGTAAGACTATAAAACGAGCTGAGTTCGCCAAAATTTGAAGTTTGTTTGTAATTATATATAACGAGTCAAGTCGCTGCAAATTGGTTCGTAACTTTTCGAGTTGAGTCGAAATGTCGAATTGGAGCCTTGTACATTCCCTAGCAATTATATCTGTTTTCAACTGGTGGGAAAATATGCAAATCGGAGCAATAGGAATTAAGTTAACAAAAGCGGTATTAAATTTGTAATTTTATTGAGAACTAGCTTTTGATCTAGTGGCAAATGCATATGGTTCCTATGTGAGAAGTAATGAATTCGAAATTCACAAAGTTGAGAAACCTTCTGTAATATAAACATGAATTTGAAAAAAATTGTAGACTGGAAATTTGTAGTTTTATAAGTTATTATCAATTTATTGGTGCCAACTTTGTTATGGCTTTTAATTTTATCGGATTATAAACTTGTATCGTTGGTTATTTTAATCTAAAGTTCACTCATTTCTATTAGGCATATATATGAGTAGAACTAGGGTGTGATGTGCTCACCAAACTCTTTGGTGAGCACAACTCTACACAATCTATCGGATTCACTTCAAACGAGATGAATCCAACCGTTGAAACCGATGTACTTTACGAGTGATGCGCGTACATGCAAAATTTTGAATTTTTTGAATTCATTTAGTCTCAAGTCAAGTGGTCAAAATTGATGAAAAATGAATGCTCCAAAATGAAGTTGTTTTAATGCATTCAAAAAATTCTCAATTTTGACCACTTGACTTGAGACTAAATGAATTCAAAAAATTCAAAATTTTGCATGTACGCGCATCACTCGTAAAGTACATCGATTTCAACGGTTGGATTCATCTTGTTTGAAGTGAATCCGATAGATTGTGTAGAGTTGTGCTCACCAAAGAGTTTGGTGAGCACATCACACCCTAGTTCTACTCCATATACATATGTCTATTCCATTGATTTATATTTTTGTTATTTGTCGATGACAATTTTAATTTTTACATTTAATTGAACTATGCAATATGTTGTAATAGAAATGGAAACAAAAGAAGTAACAAGGTTATAATAGTATTTTTTTTTTCTATTGTAGACATAAATCCCAGATATCAACCAATACTCGACCTTTACTGCTCCAATTTGCAATTAATTGACCTTCCATTCCTGTTGGAACTTACCAGTTACCACTCTGCTTCTTAAGGAAGTCCTCGACCGGCTCCATAATTTTTTTTTAGAGACAAATAGTTAAAATGATGAAATATAACACTAAAAAATTAATTTTTTTCCCTTTGTCAAATTACTTTTTTGGTAGCATATTTATACTAAAATACGCTAAATTACTTAAAATTATGTTAATTTATGCTGATTTACACTAAATTACTTGAAATTATGTTAATTTTTTTTAAGAGACAAATAGCTAAAATGCTGAAATATAACACTAAAAAATCGAATTTTTTTTTAAATATTTGTTAGATTACTTTTTTGATATATAATTAGCATATTTATACTAAAATACACTAAATTACTTGAAATTATGTTAATTTATGCTGAATTACACTAAATTACTTGAAATTACCAGTTATGTATGAATAGGGCCTATTTTGTGCCGTCTTTCATAAATCATAAAAAAATAGTAAAAAAATTTCAAAAATAATAAAAATTGATATTCTACAAGTTCATTACATAACTAATTTACTGAGCTACGTAGATTGAACAATAGAAATGAAAATCTTAATCGGAAACTTCAACTGAAGTTTTGAGGCTCTTCCCTTTGTTTTTTGGCGATTATGAATTCGGAAATCCAACTTATTTGGTTTTGACGCATGCGTATTTTAATCAGCTTTTCGAAAAGTGGTAATTTACTGAAATCGAACACTTGAGCGCTGTTTTATGGCCGTTTGAAGTTTCGTTGTCATTTTTTTCCTTCTCAATGAAGATATCATTCCTATTCATACGTAATTTTGCGTAATTTAGTGTATTCTAGCATAATTCTATATAATTATTGTAATTTCAAGTAATTTAGTGTAATTCAGCATAAATTAATATAATTTCAAGTAATTTAGCGTGTTTTAGTATAAATATGCTAATTATATATAAAAAATGTAATATAGCAAATATTTAAAAATAAATTCGATTTTTTGGTGTTATATTTTAGCATTTTAGCTATTTGTCTCTTAAAAAAAAGTTGACATAATTTAAAGTAATCTAGTGTCAATCATCATAAATTAACATAATTTCAAGTAATTTAGCGTATTTTATATAAATATGCTATCAAAAAAGTAATTTGACAAAGGAAAAAAAAAACAATTCGATTTTTTAGTGTTAGATATCAGCATTTTAACTATTTGTCTCTAAAAAAAAAAAATACGGGACCGGCTATTTAATAGCCGGTTTCCCATTTTAATAAAAAAAAATTACGGAACCGGCCATTTAATGACCGGTTTGGACATTTTAAAAAATACCAAATGAATATGGACATTTTTATTAATCTGTAATTAACTTGGGATATTTTTAAAAATGTCGGCCTCACAGAGGGAACAAAAGGGAATTTTCCTCTTTCAGGTGTTAAATAATCTTTTTCTTTTTTACAATTTCAATTATCAAGCTTGCTGAACATATGAAATAGTGTTTAGATCAGATGGGACGATAGTACAGCTGGCTATAAAAAAAATCCTAAAATTGTGGATATTTAAAGGTTGAGATTTTCGAGTCCCGCTGGCGACTTTGCAGCCTTCACAATTTTTTTTGTTAAAAAAAACGAAAATACCCATGATCACAAGTATAAATAGAAAAAGTCAATGGGCTAGAAACTTAAATAAAATAAAATATAAGGTCCGAATTTTAAAAGCAAGTTCAAACATTGGTTGGGATTTACTCTGCTGATTTAGTATCTCCATTTCATATTTTTAAAAATAATTATATTCATTATGTCATTTCAGTCTCCTCTTTGTTCCCGTAGCTATAGTAGATGAATGTTGTACTATGGTTCCCACTAATTATATAGTCTCCTTTTTTCAGTCTTTGCACTTGTCATCGGGTCAACCTTCATAGGTATAAATACTTGAAAAATAACAACATTTTCCAGTCTCCCAATGGTCCTGCGTCAACCTTCCTCTAATAAAATAGTGGGAACCTTGTATCCCCATATCAACATTCCTATAACAAAAATAGTTGGTCTCATAGGTATAAATATTTCAATGCATAGGTATCAATACTTACAAAATAAGATATTAATACATTGATATGTAACTTGATATGATCAAACGTCTGAAGATTAAACTTTGTACAATGTATATACATATAAATACTTCAGTACATAGGTATAAATATTTTCCATACTTGATTTTACTACTTTCAGAAGTCATCCAACACCATATGTATAAAAATATTAAATATTACGGTCCCCCAAATAATTATGGCAATATTAATATTTTTAGAAACATATATGGTCCCCCCGTGGTCCCCTCCCATTTAGTTTGAGTGATACCCCACATATATTTATGGTGCGGGGTAGTTTGAGAGAATTGGTTGGGGAGACAATTATTTACGTTAAAATACTTACGTGCATAGGTATAAATACTTCCGTGCATAGGTATAAATAATTTCTTTCATAGGTATTAATACTTTAGAAATTATGCTAGATTATATAAGGAATTTGTGCGGGACGGTCCCCCAGGTTAGTTATGGAAATAATGTACGGGAATAGGGGGCGCAAGGACAGTTATTAGTGTCCTTTAAAAAATCATAAATACTGATGTGTCATTTGTATTTTTAATTGTTTAGATAATAACTTGCTTATTAGTTTAATAATTTGTTTTAAAATTTTATATAAACTTTTACAATTATAAGAAATGTTTTTCTTAGTAATTTTGAAAATTAGGTTTTCATATCAGTAAAATTAAAATTATAGATAAAAATATTAAATTTCAATTAATGTGAAAAACGTTGCTAGATGTGATATGACAAATAAAAGAGATCACAAATAACACCGCTCTTTCCAAAATATCTCCTCTCTCAACTTCCCTCGCCTTCTTCTCTCTTCTAAGAAAAAACAACAAAAATGGCGCCGATCGCCGTTGGAGCAACGCTTCCCGATGGAACCCTCGATTGGTTCGACGAGTCCGATCAGCGTCAGAGCGTCACTATCCATGGCCTTTCCAAGGGCAAAAAGGTCGTTCTCGTCGGTGTTCCCGGTGCCTTCACCCCCACTTGCAGGTTTCTTTTTTTCTTCATTTTCGTTTTCATTTCATTCCCTCCTAATGTCGCTGCATTGGCTTGATCTACTCGGAAATATTTCTCTCTGATTTTCCTATTTTTGTGGAATATTGGAGGTGTCTATTTCATTATACTTTCAAACAAGAGAAATTGTCAGGTAGGTTATTTCAATTCTAGATCTTGATATATTTCTTCCAGTTAGTGAGGTCTGAGGTGTGTTCTATCTTGTTATTTGTTAAAATAGATGATTTCACTATCTAACGCAGGAGGAAGAAAAATTAATATCAGGTATTTTTTTAATTGTTCTTAACACAACATACTAACATGCTGAAAAAAATCAATTTTACAAATGACTTGGGTAATATTTGTAAAATGAAAATAGTTAACAACTTGTGACATTTTTTAGCAAATTGTTAATTAATCTATTTATTGGGGAAAGCTCCAATGTTGTGTATCCTAAATACTTTTTTGGAATTTAATCTGGTTACCCATGGAAATGTTGTATTTGGATATACGTGCTTCCAGTAGAATAGGAAGTTAGCATTAAAAAAAAAATCAAACTTTGACTGGTGTATAAACGATTAATTGTTGAATAGTCAAATCTGAGGAATTTGATATATCCAATTTTCTGGAGATATTTGTGTCATGGTACAAACGTCACTATAGAAGACAATATACAAAAGGAAAAAGATAAAGGCCCGAATGGCATCTTTTTTTTTTGGGACACATTACGATAATATATTTTTTAAATAATTAAGCTTGAAATTTTGAATGATAACACAACCATTTTGTTGTTTTAGTCACGAGGAACACTTGATCACCAAAAAGTATAGAATTTAGAGTTCATTTGCTACTACATCAAGAGGTGAAGAAAATAATACATAATTAACTACAATCATCCATTAATCTTGTCCCAAACAAAGTTTAATTTTTATAATTTTTTATGCATATGCATTGCTCATGACACATAAGAAGATCAATTGTTTAACTTTTCTTATTTTAATACCAACATTAAATATTAATGAACAAATAGTTTCCCCATGTATTCCCCAAAGAGTTGTAATTGAATCTCTCCTCAGTGAAACATATTATTTTAGAGATATTGGACTTGGTCCATTGTATTCAGTCTTTGTACAATTCGACTTGTAATTTTTTATGCATAGCCAACAACTTGATCACCAAAAAGTATAGAATTTTGAGTTCATTTGCTACTGCATCAAGAGGTGAAGAAAATAGATACAAAATTAACTACAACCATCCATTAATCTTATCCCAAACAATTTTTTTATAGTTTTTTATGCATGTGCATTGCTCTTGACACATAACAAGATGAACTGTTTACTTTTGTTATTTAAATTTTAACATTTAATATTAATGAACAAATAAAATTTCCATGTATCCCAAAGAATTGAAATCTGTCCTCAATGAAAAATATTTTTTATTGATATCTAACTTGATCCATTATATTCAATCTTTGTAAAATTCGACCTGTAAGTAAATGCTTCATGAAAAAATGCTTGTTTGGATTTTTTTTGTGCATTAGTTTTGACTCTCATATAGACACATGCATAATGCGAGCAATCCATGGAATTATTTAAATATTAATATGCTGCTCTCAGACCACCTTGTGCACAATTTATTTGAAATGAAATAATTTAGATCATCAGACTGATATGAATTTTTTTTATGTGATATGAACATCTCAGCATGCAGCATGTGCCTGGCTTCATTCAAAGTGCAGAGGAGCTCAAGGCCAAGGGTGTTGACGAAATCCTTGTCATTAGTGGTATTGTATTTGGACTATTCTCCACTAGTTTGTGTTGATAATTCTCTTTGATATTTTTATTGATTTAAAATTTTCCAGTCCCTTTCTACCAAGGTTTGTTCTTTGACAGTGTAAAAGTATGTGTTGGAATTTAGAACCAACTTCTATATTTCTTGTTTTTGGTTTACCATTTTTTGGTGGGTTTTTGGTATCAAACAGGACAAAATGAAAAACAAAATGGTTTATACTGGAACAGAAACTGGGTGTTTGATTTTAGGTCACTTATTCTAAGAAAAAAGAAAGATAAATACAATAACCAGCATTTATCTAAAAAAATAAAATGTGCAGTGAACGACCTGTTTGTGATGAAGGCATGGGCGAAGACCTACCCCGAGAACAAGCACGTGAAGTTCCTGGCAGATGGTTCAGGTATATACACCAAGGCACTAGGCCTCGAGCTGGACCTCTCTGAAAAGGGACTTGGGACCCGCTCCAGGCGCTATGCTATCCTGGCCGACGATCTCGTTGTCAAGGTCGCCAACATTGAGGAAGGTGGCGCTTTCACTGTCTCTGGTGCAGATGAAATTCTCAAGGCCCTGTAGAGAGAGAGAGGATGGTTGGAGGCTTGGAGCAGCCAACATATTTTGTTCATGTAGTTTAGTTTCGTATGAATAAGGGCAGTTTTTATATGCTGGATCAGAAGGCATCTTGAACTGCTGTGGTTGTAAACTGTTGCTTGTTTGTGCTAGTTGGCTGCTGTTTTTTGTTGATAATTTTGCCAGTATTGTGTGCTGGTTATTTCATATCGGTGAAGTGATAATTATCACATGCATTTAGTTCTGGTTAAATCTTTTACTCGGGTGACAAATGATCAATTAGCGAATAAATCGGTAAACATTCTGTCGAGAAATTCCAGTTGATAAATTTAATTTTGTTGCAACATCGAAGGAATTGCCATTTTCATATTTAGTAAGATGTTGCTTTTTATTAATATTCCCAAAACTAGTGCGTCACTGGCCTTTTGTTTCATTTTCTTATACTCTTGTGCAATTATTGTGATTCTAGGTTCCTATTTGTTTGTTTTTTCTTTTGGATAAAAAGAACCTCAAGCAGGGTGTTTAGGTCTTCAGGTTGTCAGCTTCATTGTTTTACGAAAGAGAATACCAAATAGCATTTAGTATAGCTGGTTTATACTGCAAAAAATAATAACAACTAAAAGTAAAAAAAAAAGTAAAAAAAAATAATAGCTGGTGTAATACACTTGGTAGCCTCTACCGAGCTTTCAAAAAAAAAAAAATCTCCTTTTCATCACAAAACACGGTATATCCGGCCATTACATCCATTCTAATACATTCCATCTATTACAAAACTAAGCTTGTCAAAATTCAAAACTAGTTTTACAAATCATGTAAAAGATTCTCATCAGATGGTACGTCTGCTCCGCTTCTTCAGAAATCACAGATTTCTACTACTTATTTCACAATTTCGGTGTACAATTGTATTCAGTTTTTTTTTTTAATCATGTCTCTGATTTCAAGCCGATTTTTTTTTTCTTAACATCAATTCTTTCAGTCAAGGCTTATCTTGACAATCTTAATGATATATATTGAAATCGATTCAAATAAGATTGAAAAATAAAAAAGTGTACAAGCTTGTTGTTGGATAGATATATAGATATAGTACCAATAAAATTTAATGCAATTTTATTGTTTGGTTGTGCATCAAGAGCCATTGATGAACGGTAAAATATGCTCTAAATCTCATAATTTTTCATGAGTATTAAATTTGCACCATATAGATCATGTTTATAATGTCGGATTTCAAATTTTAAACATTATTTTTTGTGATTATCAAGATTGTAAAGATAAATAATTGTTAAGTGATCCCTCTCCATTAATTTATAGTGAACTACCATGTTCAATTTTTTACAAAATGTATCGAAATATGTAAGGTTAACATGGTTTCTTATATGTATAAAAAAAAAAATTTGTAGTTCTTGTATTGATTATTAGATTATGATCTTTTAAAATAAACTTGGCTATGTCATTGACTTTGTTTTAATTGATTAGAGCACTAAATAAAAATCAAAGCTATGGAAACAAAAATATAAAAAGGAACTAAAATAAGCATTAAACAACTGAATAAAATGAGATGCAATATATATACTCGATATTTTAGTGCTTCCATAGTTTATTATTATTCTTGTCAGAAAAGAAGAACCCTTCTATTTTGATTGACCAGTCTAAAACAAAACAAATGGGATGGACCGGATTGACCAGGCCATGAAATTATAGGAACTTTTTTGGTACATAAAATTTGGTCCATGAAATATTATCTATGTAACATTAGATCTGTGTTTACGTTACGTCCTTAAAATAAAAATATATGTTAAAATATAAGTTAAATTTTACGAATAATTGAAACTAATTAACTCCTGATAATAGAGAGATTGACACAACTATATAGACTATATTCTATATGAATCACTATTAAGCTGAAATAATATTATTAAAATAAACTATTTAATTTCCATCCAATTAAATACGATCAGGGTAAAAAAAAAATTAATGTTAATAATTTCGATATCTTTTCTGGGTACACAGATGGCGGTTTTAATTGTAAGAATTATATCTCAAAAAAAAAAAAAGAGAGAGAGAAAAAATTGTAAGGATGTTGTTCAAGTCTAGTAGAAACTAGAAGCACCACTTTTATAGAACTAAAGGCAGGCTATAGATTTAATTGTACGTATTTAACAAAATAGTATTATTTTTAACATCCATATTAATTTGCTTCCGAAACTTTATTCCATTAAAGTAATTTTTTTTTTTTTGTAGAATGAAGCCTTCTATTCTCATTGCTTCACACCTCTATAACAAACAAAAAAAGAAAAAAGAAAAAAAATTGAGACGTATGCGGACATCTGCAATTGAAATGCATAGCCAACCACTGCTGCATTCTCTTTTTCTTTCTCTTTATTATATACTTTGCTCTTAAGTAAATAGATTCGTTCTCCATTTTTTTTTTTATGCTTTGCTCAAAAGTTTGGCTAAATTGGGCTTTAAGTCTTTAATTGGTGGAAGTGGAAACTATATTCCACCAAAACGGGACATTAGCCCCTTTTACTGTTTTCAAGCGCCTTCTCTTGATCTATTGTCCTTTTGTTAGTTTCTCTTTCAAACTCCAATTAATTAATTAACAGTAGCAATTAAGTAATGGTGAACATGCTGGTCCCGGACCTGATACCTATCCTGCAACCACCCGGATTGATGCCGGGAATGGAGGAAGAGTGCCAGAAGCTGCTCCAACTGTTTTGGGATATCCTGCCTGCGCTCCCTCGTGCTGAACTGGGTTGGCATATTGTTGAACTTGGTGGATATATTCATGCTGTTGAACTTGACCCTGGACAAATATAAGATATATTTCCTGTAGCACGTGTAGCACGTGTAGGCCTTGCGGATCTCAACGCTGCGGCATATGAAGTTGATGACATAGTAGATGAGTTCAGATATGCAACGCTTCGAGCAGAGGCTGAGACAGACCGCCACCAGAGTGCTGGTCACAAATTAGTAAGAACAAGTATCTTCTCCCTAATTTGTAAACTAATTACCAGTTCGAAGAGGCAAATTCCCTTTGAGGGAGGGATGAAAAAGAGGCTGAAAGAAATTTTGATCAGAATGGGACTTCTTGTTGAAAGGTCAACTGATCATATCAACAGTCGAAAAGGCCAGGGGCTAATGCCATCTGCTGAAGGTTGGCAAGACCCGAACTTATCAAGTCTGAAAAAAATTGATCCTATTATTGTTGGTAGAGATGATGAAAAGGAGCAAGTTGTGAACCATTTGCTTGATTTGCGCCACACTGTTTGAGATACCATTGCATTAGTCGCAATTGTTGGTTTTAATGGTATTAATGGCATAGGAAAGACTACCTTTGCTAGGTTCATATGTGGTGATACCCGAATCAAGAACCATTTTGAGATTATTCTCTGGGTCAATGTAGGAGTTGAATTTAATGTTCCCAAAATTGCAAAGTCTATGATTGATCAGGTAATAGGGAAAGATTGTTGCTTGTCTGAAGGTGACACAGATTTACTAGGTCGCCGCATTTGTCAAGAGTTAAACGGGAAGAGTTACCTTCTGGTCTTGGATGATTTCAACTTTCTGCCATACAATCAGGAAAAGTGGGAGCAGTTGAAATCAGGGCTTAATCAATCTGCTGCAACTGGGAGTTCCTTAATAGTTACGATGCGTGATAATCAATTAGTGTTACATCGGTCCTTGTTCTCATTCTTTAGAGAATTCGTTACCCTTGAAATTAGCCCTTTGAGAACGAATGATCTTTGGACTCTGTTTTGCAAAAGAGTATTCATTACTAATAAAGAAATTTCTCCAGAGGTACATGAGATTAGGAAACAATTACTCAAGATATGTAGGGGTTCACCTCTGCTGGTGAATCTAATGGGTGGTTTGATAAGGTTCCGGAAAGAGCCTGCTGAATGGGAAGAAGTAATTTACCAATTAAAGAAGTACTTACATGGACAAAGGTCAATCTTTGGATGGCCCATGGTCTAATCTCTTCAAATGGACCAATATCTTTAGAAGAAAAAGGGAATCGCATTTTTAATGAGCTTGCCTTGAGGCACTTCTTTGAGGATGTCAAACTTGCTCCCGAAAGTTCATCCAGAGACAAACATGGATACAGTAGTAGAGTAATATGTAAGATGCATGGCGAAATATATGAATGGGTGAAAGATGTTTGCCGAAATGAATATGAAATACTACCAAATTCTCGTATATTCTACGACATCATAAGCATCCGGGAACTATATCACTGCAAATACGTGGTCTATTTATACCTGGTGATTCACGTTTAGATATTCCTGAGTTACTAAAAGTTAATCCGAATGTGCTTACCTTGATTTCCTCGGATGATCCCTTTATTAGAAATGTCAATTGCAGTGTGCAGCCCAAATCAAACTCATTGAGAGCTTTTCACTTGCCCTCGGCTTTATTTCACAGAGATATGTTTGAACTAAAATATACAAAACACTTGAGATATCTTGATCTATCTATTAGTAGAATCAAGAGATTACCTGAATCCACGAGCTCATTATACCTTTTACAAACTCTAAATCTCTCCAAATGTTTGCTTCTTTGCCGCCTTCCAGAAGATATGAGATACACAAGGAGCCTTAGGCATCTCTATGTTGATGAATGCCCGAAGTTGAAGAAAATGCCAGTATATCTCTTGCAATTGAGTTGCCTAAAGACCCTTACAACTTATATTGTCGAAGAAAGTGTTGGAAACAGCATTGATGAACTAAAGTGCATGAATCTTAGCGGCTTGCTAGAGATATACAACCTGCGTAAGGTGAAAGATGCAACAATTGCCAAAGATGTTGATCTGTTTTTGAAAACGAATTTGGAGAGGCTAACTTTATGTTGGGGCAGACAACTGATTATGTCAAAGAAAATAATGATCTGGAGGTATTAGAGGCTCTACAACCTCACAGTGGATTGAAGGTGTTGAAAATACAACAATATGGGGGCAATAAATTTGCAAATTGGCTTACCGATCCAGTAGGCCTCCAGAATTTGGTTGAACTTCATTTGATTGGTTGCTCACAATGTAGCACCATTCCTGCAGTATGGAAATTGCGATCCCTTCGAGTTCTTTGTTTAAAATATATGATTAACCTGACTTGTATGTATAACTTCACATCCTTGCCAGGTATAGATGAGAAATATAGCTCGCAGCTATTTCCAAGCTGAGACTGGTGTTGCTCGGTCTGAAGAGGTTGGAAAGATGGCATGAAGGAGAAGCAATCCAGAGAACAATAATATTATTTCCCGTGCTTGATGAGATGGAAATCGCAAATTGTCCAGAGCTGAAAACCATGCCTAGTGTTTCCGTGCTTAAATATTTAACCATAAGCATAGAAAATCAAGGCTACTTCGGTCTGCCATTGTTCTAATAACACAATCAGAGAGCTTAGTTGAGGTCAACATGGCACAAGCAAGTGGTTCTGATAACGAGGCATTGTCAGCATTAGGAGCAGAGGTGGAGGGACGTAATAGCCATAAGCTTCGAGTAATGCGACTGGACTCAACTAATAATTTTTTCATGGATAGAGTGGGTTTCTGGAGATCAGTTGGATCACTTGAAAAATTGGATATAGTCAATTGAAGAAGCATTGTTGCCTGGCCATTAGAGGAGTTTAGAAAGTTGAACAAATTGAAACAACTATCTTTTTCGGAAGTGCCCAAACTTAACTGGTTTGCTTCCCAGACAGTTGCAAGAAGGTGAAGAGCTTTTACCTCTACTGCAATCCCTAGAATTCTATGAATGCCCTTCTTTGAAAGAGGTTCCCAAATGCACATCGATCCTTTACTTGGAACTAGACGAATGTCCTGAAATCAATTCAATTTCAGGTTTAAATAACCTGAAGATGCTGTTCCTCTCATGCTTAAGCTGGACGTCTTTGCCAACTGGTTTTGGACCTCAAGAAATTGGAGTCTCTTCGGGTGTCCGAATGCTACAGCCTGTCTCAGGTTAGTTCGAACCTTGATCAAGACCAATGCTCAAGATTGCAGTCCCTACCCGAAGGCTGGTACAGATGCAGTCAATGTTCAAGACGTATCGGTACCAAGACCTGAGATTGGTACAGATGCCCGAACATTGACTGCATCTGTACCAGCCTTCAAGGGTACAGATTGTTCTTCCATAATCTCACAAATTGGCAAGATTGCAAAAAAAAAAAAAAAAAAAAAAAACGATTCAGCTGGACCATCTACTGATGCTTGAAGGAATAGATTAAGACAATTAGAAATAATTTGTTGGATAATCAACTCTCACTAGTTATTAATTAACCATCAAGACTGAACTTTTTTTAAAGGAAGGCATGGCTTAGGGTGGATTTTGCATCTCTTGATATGTTGTTGTCTAGTAATTAGGTACGTATTATAGATAAGTTTTAATCTTTCTTGTTTTATTGAATTAAGAGTTACTTGAAACATTGTATAAATTTGATTATTGTGGTTCACTTTCTAATACAGGTCCATGAAAAAAATGTAGCTACACGGCCTACATCTTCCTCGCATTTCTGAGTTAGGCTTTCTTCATTTACCATATTTCTGATGGGTCTGGTTAACAAATTAAATATCTCAATTCTTTCATACTTCGTTTATTAATTTATCTACCAAAAACAAGACTTCACGGGATGCCTATAATCTTGTGAAAAAATGAAAATAAGCGTGGATTATGTTTTTAAGGCTTAATGTAATTTGTTGTGTTGATATTTGAATATGTTCTAACATATTTGTGGCTTGGATTCCATATATTTTATGATCAAAGACTAGATGCCAGTGCTGTGCATAATACAGTGTTCTTAAGCTCACCGAGCCCTTTGGTGAGCTTAAACTCTAAAACCTATTCTTAAATTTCGTGTCATCTCTTAAACTTAAAATTCCTATTTTATACGAGACGGAATGAACAGATATCTAGTGAAACTAGTTAGGGGAGCTGTTATCTAGTCTATTTGGCTTGAAAGGAATAAAATATAATTTAAGGGGGGTTCTAATAAATCAGCCAGGAATTT